>OY992885.1:71704287-72304287 GCA_963921405.1 Cepaea hortensis
CAGTCTCTTCCTCTGCTTCCCTCTGGTCTGTACATCATTGCTTGTTGTGGTATACTGTTAGTTGGTAATCTACTTGCATGGCCAAACCATTTGACTTGCTGCCTTCTAATAAAATCTAGTGCAGCTATAACCCCCACTTTAGTCCTGATTTCTTCATTTCTGATCTTATCTCTTCTTGATACACTGAGTATTCTTCTCAAGAATCTCATTTCTCATGAAATGAATCTCATGAAGTCTCCCATAACTATGATGTTGTCCTGCTTATCTATTTTATTTAGTACGTTATGGATGTCTTTGTAGAATTCCTCGCATTCTCCCTCATTATTGTTTGTATTACATGGTGCGTATATTTGTACATATGTTGCAATTGTTTGCTCTTTTATTCTCACTGTTATGATTCTTTCTGATATATATTTTATTTCTAGTATTCCTCTTGCTAGCCGTGGTTCAATGACTATTCCCACACCCTGTCTTGTCCTTTCTTGCTGTTCCACTCCAGAGTAGCCAAGGTGTAACTGTTGATCTCCTTGCATCCTTCCCCCTTTATTCTGGTATCCGCTATTCCCATCAGTCCAATTTTCCTCTCTTTCAATGTTTCTATAAGTTCTTCTTCTTTACTATTAAAACCGCAGACGTTCATTGTGCTTATTTTTTTTGAATCGCTGATCTATCTCGTAGTCCATTAACATTGCCGGGTCTATATCCATGAGGGTCAGTCCGTTTATACTTCTTAGTTTTTCTACGAGCTGTATGAAGATCCCCTGCCGGCTTCCTAGGCCAGTCGCAGGTTTAGGATAAAAATCTGACCATAGGGAGTCCATCCCCTATGGCGAGCCATATCCCCGTTAGCCCATGACCTCACGGTCATGGTTTCCCAGTCTGCACCACGTGGAGGTGGGGTTGAATTGTGTAGTCTGCGGGTCATAGGCAGGCTACTAATTTTCACTTTTCACCCCTCTGGGAGAGGTCAGCCGATCCTAACCCTGCTGGCTGCAGGGCCAGGCGCAGTCCACACCTTGCAGACCATTATTATTATTATTATTAGTAGTAGTAGTAGTAGTAGTAGTAGTAGTAGTAGTAGTAGTAGTAGTAGTAGTAGTAGCAGCAGCAGCAGCAGGAGTAGTAGTAGTAGTAGTAGTAGTAGTAGTAGTAGTAGTAGTAGTAGTAGTAGTAGTAGTAGTAGTAGTAGTAGTAGTAGTAGTAGCAGCAGCAGCAGCAGGAGTAGTAGTAGTAGTAGTAGTAGTAGTAGTAGTAGTAGTAGTAGTAGTAGTAGTAGTAGTAGTAGTAGTAGTAGTAGTAGTAGTAGTAGTAGTAGTAGTAGCAGCAGCAGCAGCAGGAGTAGTAGTAGTAGTAGTAGTAGTAGTAGTAGTAGTAGTAGTAGTAGTAGTAGTAGTAGTAGTAGCAGCAGCAGCAGCAGCAGCAGGGGTAATGTTGTTGGTACAGCAGTAATAGTAAGGACAGTAACAGCTGTTGGTATAACTACAGGTCAAAGGAAGTAAAACATTGATTGGTGCTGCCTGTGTTTGGCGCCAGTCTGGCAGTAACCTAAGCTTTCCGTGTAATGTAGTCAGCCAAATTCCCTGAATGCCTGCCTATCAACTAGCCTGTCTACATTCCAGCTTCACTAGACAGCCAAACTATGACGTGTCTAACTCCATCCGTGTTTTCCCTGAGAAAATAACGATCTTGTTAGCTGGTGGAAGGCGCTGTTAGCCCGATGTGCAGGAAATAACGTGCGGACATGTCTATAAGCAGAGAGGGTAATGGAGCACCTGGGTGTTTACCGGAGTGCAATGTAAAATAAATGTAAATGTGTGGAGGGGAGGCGTTGCTGAGAGTTACCTTGTTGGTGTCAGAATGAGAAGGGTCTATCGCAGTATGGTAAATTTTCTAAGAACCACTGGTGTCTAATAATATCACACGCCCACTTGATCTTGAGATCAGTAAGAACCGGATGTCTGGTCTTCTCAAATAATGATGAAAAACAAAAACAGGAGGTCCGGTGTGCACGTTAAGAACCCAAAGACAGCTAGTGGAATTCGCAAAGGGTAGACCGTAATAGTGATGTCCTGACATGTTGTTAGGTAATAAACCATTTCCACGGGTAGATAGAGCCCGTTACCTTGGAACAAGGTTGTCTAGAGCAGGGGTGGCCAACACGAGGCCCGCGGGACGCATGCGGCGCGCTGGGAGTCATGTTGCGGCCCGCAGACCTAGGTCAAATGAACATAAATGTTAACTTTGTTGTGCATATCAGCAAAAGAACATTACATCATGAGTCGTTCAAATCATATAGTTTTATATTATAGCTAAGAGACATTTGAAATATCTCGCATTTTTTGGAAACATTTATTTTCGGGAAAATTCAAAGATTTTAGTTATTTCAAATATCCCGCTATTTGACACTCAAGGTTACTTAGTTTTTTTTTTTATTTTTTATTTTGTCCTACGCTAGATGTTGATAAAATTAAATATGAGACTGCAAGTTCTGATATAAATGTGCTGTGGTCTTCTACTTCTTCGGGAAGCTTGCAACGCTATCGGGCTCATACTCGTACCTACCTTCAGTCCAGCTTGACAAAGTTCTGTTTTATTCTGTTTCATTCAATGATCGCCATTGCGTCTGGAGAGATTTTGCGATTGACGTTAAAATACCTATTTATCATTATTTATAATAAGAGTTCAAACTACTTTAACCAAGCATCCTGTCTACCATGTCGATTCTATAGGTAAGTAAACCCTGAAACGTTTTATTTATGTAATTTCAATTAATTAATTATTATTAATTAGTATTACCTGTGGTGTATATATATATATATATATATATATATATATATATATATATATATATATATATATATATATATATATATGTGTGTGTGTGTGTGTGTGTGTGTGTGTGTGTTCCAGTTAAAAACAAAGACCTACCATGGCGTCAACTAGTGAAGACGTTGGACCAAAGAAGAGAAGAATCACAGAAGAATTAAGAAGTTTTCAAGACAGGTGGATTATAAACTATTTTATTGTCGTGGAAATTAAAACAAAACCCATATGCTTGATATGCAAAGAATCTGTTTCTGTTTTCAAAGAGTATAACATCAAACGGCACTACGAGACTAAACATGCAAATAAGTTTGATAAGTACAAAGGGCAATTTCGATAAGACCATGTAAATGACTTTTAAAACAATGTCTGCACAACACAAGATATTTACTAGAGCGGATTCAGATTCTACATGCTATGTAAAAGTTAGTTATGCAGTAGCCATGATACAAGCAAACAAATCGAAGCCATATTCAGATGGTGAAATGGTTAAGGACTGTTTGGAGAGCGTCGTTGAAATTCTATGTCCAGAAAAGAAGAAGGATTTCTCAAAAATAAGTCTGCCTCGTCAGACTATTACTAGGCGTGTGGACGACATTGGAAAACATATTGAAGATAATATGAAAATTAAAATATTGAGCACAACCCACTACTGGCAACGCCGATTGCATTCCGGCACGAACCTAAGGCCTATCCACGTCATGGAAGCACTATACTCGAGTTTCGCCCTCGTTTGAGCTCGTCAGTAGTGCATATCCCTGACCGGATCCGGAAACAAGCCCCGGATCACGCGTGTGAAGCGGGTGTGTAACCACGCGGCACACACTGGACACGCCAAATTATCACACCGGAATACCACAACGCTACCCATTGTAGGCTATGCTCAAGATTGCCCAATCGCCGCGACTGACGTCCGTCAATCGATGTGGACCCGAACGATCAGGACTTCTCACTGGCAAGGAACACCAGGCCTCCTAAATCCAGTGAGCAACGATAAAATTGATTATTTGGTTGTTTCGGGATTTGAAATTTAAATATTGAGCACAACCCACTACTGGCAACGCCGATTGCATTCCGGCACGAACCTAAGGCCTATCCACGTCATGGAAGCACTATACTCGAGTTTCGCCCTCGTTTGAGCTCGTCAGTAGTGCATATCCCTGACCGGATCCGGAAACAAGCCCCGGATCACGCGTGTGAAGCGGGTGTGTAACCACGCGGCACACACTGGACACGCCAAATTATCACACCGGAATACCACAACGCTACCCATTGTAGGCTATGCTCAAGATTGCCCAATCGCCGCGACTGACGTCCGTCAATCGATGTGGACCCGAACGATCAGGACTTCTCACTGGCAAGGAACACCAGGCCTCCTAAATCCAGTGAGCAACGATAAAATTGATTATTTGGTTGTTTCGGGATTTGAAATTTAAATATTGAGCACAACCCACTACTGGCAACGCCGATTGCATTCCGGCACGGACCTAAGGCCTATCCACGTCATGGAAGCACTATACTCGAGTTTCGCCCTCGTTTGAGCTCGTCAGTAGTGCATATCCCTGACCGGATCCGGAAACAAGCCCCGGATCACGCGTGTGAAGCGGGTGTGTAACCACGCGGCACACACTGGACACGCCAAATTATCACACCGGAATACCACAACGCTACCCATTGTAGGCTATGCTCAAGATTGCCCAATCGCCGCGACTGACGTCCGTCAATCGATGTGGACCCGAACGATCAGGACTTCTCACTGGCAAGGAACACCAGGCCTCCTAAATCCAGTGAGCAACGATAAAATTGATTATTTGGTTGTTTCGGGATTTGAAATTTAAATATTGAGCACAACCCACTACTGGCAACGCCGATTGCATTCCGGCACGGACCTAAGGCCTATCCACGTCATGGAAGCACTATACTCGAGTTTCGCCCTCGTTTGAGCTCGTCAGTAGTGCATATCCCTGACCGGATCCGGAAACAAGCCCCGGATCACGCGTGTGAAGCGGGTGTGTAACCACGCGGCACACACTGGACACGCCAAATTATCACACCGGAATACCACAATGCTACCCATTGTAGGCTATGCTCAAGATTGCCCAATCGCCGCGACTGACGTCCGTCAATCGATGTGGACCCGAACGATCAGGACTTCTCACTGGCAAGGAACACCAGGCCTCCTAAATCCAGTGAGCAACGATAAAATTGATTATTTGGTTGTTTCGGGATTTGAAATTTAAATATTGAGCACAACCCACTACTGGCAACGCCGATTGCATTCCGGCACGAACCTAAGGCCTATCCACGTCATGGAAGCACTATACTCGAGTTTCGCCCTCGTTTGAGCTCGTCAGTAGTGCATATCCCTGACCGGATCCGGAAACAAGCCCCGGATCACGCGTGTGAAGCGGGTGTGTAACCACGCGGCACACACTGGACACGCCAAATTATCACACCGGAATACCACAACGCTACCCATTGTAGGCTATGCTCAAGATTGCCCAATCGCCGCGACTGACGTCCGTCAATCGATGTGGACCCGAACGATCAGGACTTCTCACTGGCAAGGAACACCAGGCCTCCACCAGGCCGGAATGCAATCGGCGTTGCCAGTAGTGGGTTGTGCTCAATATTTAAATTTCAAATCCCGAAACAACCAAATAATCAATAATATGAAAAGTCGAGCATCCGAGTTTATATTGTATACTCTAGCATTGGATGAAACCACAGATATGGCAGATACTGCCTAACTGGCAATTTTTATCAGAGGTTTTGATGTCCATTTTAAACAGAATGAAGAATTAGCGGCACTATAGCCACTTAAGGACACTACTAAGTCACGAGATTTGTTAGAGGCAGTTACATCGACATTGAATCGCTTTTCCTTATAACTTAACAATTTATCAGGCTTAACAACGGATGGTGGTCCAGCAATGGTTGTGAAACACGAAGGTTTAGTAAAATTGATTGAAAATGAGGCCTCCAAAGTCGGTAATACTTCAATGCTAAATTTTCATTGCATTATTCATCAGGAGAATTTATGTTCGAAGTCCCTCAAAATGGACCAAGTCATGAAAGTGGTGGTCAAAATAGTGATCGTCATTGAGTCGAACGGGTTGAATCACCGTCAGTTCCAAGAATTTCTAAAGTCTTTGGACTCAGATTATAATGACATAACATTTAATGAAGAAGTAAAATGGATGACCCGTGCCAAATTGTTGAAATGAGTGTTTGATTTGCAGAAAGAAATA
The DNA here is from genome assembly GCA_963921405.1 of Cepaea hortensis. NCBI lineage: Eukaryota > Metazoa > Mollusca > Gastropoda > Stylommatophora > Helicidae > Cepaea > Cepaea hortensis. The sequence continues at coordinate 71,710,362 of OY992885.1, forward strand.
CAACCATTCTTTGTAAGTAAGCCAAAAAATATCCCAGATTTGAAGACAAAGAGTGGGTTTGTGACTTTGCATTTCTGGTCGATATAACTATCCACCTAAATGACGTTAATACTCGTCTACAAGGAAAAGATCAATTAATTAATAAGATGTATGATCATATTTCTGCATTTTAAATGAAACTTGGTCTTTGGGAACAAAAGGTTAAGGACAAAAAACTTTACTCACTTTCCGACATTGCCATTGCAACCAGAAGTCACACAGGAGGCGGAGGATAAGTACGTTTCTTTGATATCTGACTTAAACCTCGAATTTGAAAACCGATTTCATGATTTTAAAAAACATCATGTGCTCTTTTGTGCGTTTGCAACGCCATTCGTGGTATACGTTAATTTATTACCAGGAAAATTACAAATGGATCATTGTGAAATGTGCTGTAATACTCGGTTAAAGGAGAAATTACATCAAGTTGGTTTGGAAGAGTTCTACAAAGGTATTTGGACAAGGATAAATATCCTGCGTTTTACAAACACGCTCTGCCGATGGTTTCCCTACTTGGAAACACTTATGCGTGTGAACAGCTTTTTAGTCGCATGAAGCACATCAAATCACAAGTAAGAACACGAATTACTCATGTTCATTTGGAAAACTGTTTGCGTATACCGACATCATCAGTCGAGATCGATTTTGATGCACTTAGTTCTGCAAAACAAAGTCAGATGTCTCACTTTTAAATATTTTTAAATTGTCTTATAAATACGTTTAATTCTCAGTTATGTTTTATTTTCTTCCAATAAATAAATAAATAAATAAATATACATATTTCTTGTTGTTTATTTTACATTAAACTAGACAAGCGTTTGACCACGATCTTATCTACTGGGAAGCGACGATGTGGTCGAAGCTGTAGCATGCTTGCTTGTTTACTTTAATTAACAAACAAAAATAAAACGGCGCGTGGCCCGGCAGGAAATATTATTTCTAAAATTTGGCCCGCCTGCTGAAAAGGTTGGCCATCCCCGGTCTAGAGGAAGAAACACTTTCACAAATGTATGCTGAAGTCGGACACACTGGCCTGGAGGTGCACAATTAGGTGAGTCACACTCCTCTCCACACAGGGACGAAGTAGGGGAGGCAGAAGATAAAAATGGACTTAGACACAAGAGAATACACTAAACAATAGAACAGTTCAAATCTACGAGTTGGCGCAGATTCAAGTCCGGCATGTTCAAATAACGGTAGCTCCTAGCTGAGGAATGAGCTGTCATTCGACCCACAGCCAGCTTCAACAGCTGTTATCAGTGGACACATGTGTCATTGTCTGAATCCACATCTCTCCATAAAGGACACACATCGCACGCATCAGCCTGTGCACTATCGCCATCATCATCATCATCATCATCATCACCATCATCATCATCATGTAGCACATTCTGTACCGAACGGCGCTGTCATCAAGACCTGGCGAAAAGTCCCTAGATCCCTGGTCACTTCTCCCGCCTCATGCACCTTCCTGTCCAGGGTGTCTGCAATGTTCTGCGTCCATCTTCCTGCCGGTCGACATCGCAGAACCGTGCCTTCCGTCAAGTTATAGCCAAGACGCCATGACCATTAATACGTTTTAACCAAAGTAGTTCAATGTCCGAGACATGACTCTTTATGAGCCCGGTTTCTTCTTCGACGTTCAGATCTGGTAAAGTGCAGGCATTTTTATTGTTCCTGGTCTACGATATTTTAGCAACTTTCTGTGGTGTATAAGCTCAAAAGCCGAAATGTTCGTCTTTAGTGACTGCGAAATAGTTCATGACTCACATCCATACGCTTTCATAGGACAGACTGATGTTCGGACACGTGATTCTATTATTTGTCTGTTGATGCTTTACTATATTTTCATATTAATTAAAGATTATTAGCACTAAGATAATCACGTGTAGTGCAATGAGGTAGCCCACAATGAGACTCAACGTAAACGGAGAGATATTTTTAAAAAGTAACACATTTCTTAAAAGTGTAATAACAGATGATAGCGCAAGTGAAATATAATTCAAACAGAAAATAGAAATATCCAAAAATTCATTTAACAACATGAAAAAGACAGAAAAAGTGCATCTGGAATGCTAATATTGAAATATTGTAATTTAGCAACTTTACTGTACGAGGTCGAAGACATGAACATGTAGTTTGGCCTTCCAACAGAGGCCCTGGAAATGTGGATATACTGAAAAAATATGCCACATTTGATGAAATCGAAAAGCAAATATACAAGTCAAGAAGCTGGAGACGGAAACATAGTTTTGGAACTGTCTTTGTCGGCGACAGTGCAAGGAAATATTGATACACAGATGTTACGATATCGGCGAGTTCCATACTGTTTTAATAAACGTTCTCTCCGTACTATTTTACTCACACAGTTTTTAAATATCTTCCTGGCGCAAGTTACTGGTGTTAAAATTTGTGAAGCAATCGAAATTATGAGAACCTACGGAAATAATGATAAACCAATCAAGGAAGTGATGTTTGCAAACAGTGAAACTATTACATTAAGGAAGGTTAACGTGAATGTCACGAATTGGCCGCCTTAACATCCCAGAATATTTTTCTCGGTCTCCAAATTTGAGAGGCCAAATTGAGAAAGAATGAATTAATCACACTACTCCAAAATTATCTAGTCGTGAGGTAAGATTATTCACAAAAAACCTCTAGCCATGACGTAAGCTTGCAGATGGCAAGTAAAATGGCAACTAGATAATTAGTATACACCTTGGGAAACTGCTGACCCAGACATGCTGAATCAACAATGAACTGGGCCAGTGAGTGAAATAAAACCACCCAGGCGTGAACAACATTGACACAGGGAGAGATAATGGCCCCAGGGCGGTAAACAAGCCCCGTCCACTCGGACTGGCAGACTCTGCAAGGTGTGAAATCACTGATAAGACTGTGAAACTGATCTGGGGCTAGCAACGCAAAACCATCCAGGTGTGACACTATGGTGAGGGTTAGTGGTTAAAAGAATTTTTATGACTGGACAGACTTGGATTTAATTGCAATCACTGTCAGGAGGAGATAAGAAGAATTTATGACGGGAATGCCAAAGAGATAATAGTGTCTCAGACACTGTCTGCTAGACTCAGCTTAAATAAGGGTCCCTAGCCTGTTTTATGTTAGATTAAAGTTGACTTCAGAACAGGTAGGAACTATCTCAATGTCTGTAGTCATATGCATGATTTTTTTTGTTGGCTTCTAGGAATTATTTCTTAGTAACTAGTCCCTTAGTAATTCTCTTAGTTTCTTAGATGGATGGACCGATTTTCAGTCTATATCTGATCTAGGTTATTGCAAGAACTATCATTGTCATAGGTTACTTGAGTGTTCTTTCTGAGTTCTGTGTTCAATATCATTGTGCTGTAAGTGCTACTCTTCTGAGAAGTAGAAACTTATGGAAGGCAGGTCTTGTCTAGATATACTTGAGGTGTCGTAGCAGATGCTTGCCATCTCTTTCTAAACCAGACTAGTCTCTTTTTGGTGTGTGCATTTGTTGTACAGAATATAGTCAACTGACTATTTATTTAATTCGTACAACAGCAGTAACTAAGTGTGATTAAACCGGGCAGCTCAGCAAATATAGCTGGTCTGTGTGGTAACTTCAATTAGACTTGTTGTATATCTCATTTTGTAGCTATACAATATTAGTTCTCATTAATAATGCCTGAGGCTATTATGTTGAGTATAATTAGATGTCCATCTTGAAGTAATATAATGTTTACGGATATGTTGGATGTATGTATGTGTAATTTCATAACTAACTAGTGCATTATGTTATGATGTTAAAGTATCATAATATGTCTAGTTTAATCAATATGTTTATGTGTATTGGATGTTTGATATATTGATTTGTCATATGCAAACCTGCCAATATGGAGTGTTATGCTATTGTCTGCGCATTGGCACACGGGCCAATGATTGTGTTGGAAGCAGAGGTGTAATGGTACAGACATTACCCACAATTGGTAGTATAGGGTATATGGTGCTAAACTTTCTCAGTGTATTGTGGGCGTGCGTCCACGGTAATGCATGGAAACCTGGCACAACTACTGGTCACGGCTTGTAAGCCCGGATGACCTGGCATTGTTATAATACACTTACCGACCCTGTGAGCTGCTAAACTAACATTGGACGGAGCGGCTGTACGACACAGAATTTCTGTATTAGCGACCTGGACATGGGGCGGCAGAAATGTAATCATTACAGGCGTGTGAGACAATTGAAAAGCCCGTCCCAGACTAAAGACAGTAGGGAGAAGGAGGATGGTGAACATAGTAGAGCTGGAAGATAAACTTGGCCAGACTGGTCATTGTATATGTTTGTGTTATGATATGTTTTAATTAGGATTGCGCTGATGTAGAACTGATATAACACATTCTTGACTTTCTTTCAAGCTCTCACAAGGAGCACCTATGTTATAGATCTCAAGAACGAGTTATGACTAGGTAGAGCCAGGACTGGCAGACGTTAGAATACCGGCAAGCTGTTCTTTTGTTGAGTCTACTGGAGAGTGGGGATCTGGACCACAGTTCCAGATAGATGAAGTAACAAGTAAAGTTACGTAATGTTTCTCATCACAATATGTTATATGATTTTATCATCCTCATATTGACAATCATCCGATGTCTATTGTTATGATTAGCAAATAAATGTTGTAGTATTGTAACTCATAGTTCTGTCGTTATATTTTAATTCCAATTGTGCATACGTGTTGTGTGTGTACATTGGTGGGGGTTCACTTACACACCAAGGAAAGGAGCAGTCAGGGAGAAAAACCTGTACTAGGATAGTTGTCTTTAAACTTTAATTCAGACTTAAAAATCTACCCTAGATAACCTTCTCTTTCCTAGTCCTTGGCGAATATTCAGCTCAGTTCATTTCAATTTTGTAACGAGCCACTTAGAGCTGTACGTTGGATATTCAAGGGCTTAATCTGTAGTTCAGCCATATAGATTTTGTCCCTAGTCAGTTTCTGACTATCTGGGGTTGCTCGCCAGTGAATAATACATTCATCTAGCTGGTGGGGCACCCCGACTTATGACAGATTTGGGGTCCAGTCCGCGATCCTGAACCAGGATTCTAGTAATCATAGTGATTCTACTAGACCCTAGACAAACGATTTTTCAAAGTTAACTCTTGTAATCTTCAGTCATCAAAATAGACTATCATCAAATGTAGCTACTTTTAGTTGAGGAAGTTTCAGAGTACATATATAACTTTTCAAAAGTATAACAGATAAGAACTTATTAGAAAACTACCATCATCTATCATTTAGTGTTATCATTAATCATTTATTGATAATTGGACACTTTAATCATATTTACATTGATGTGTTTGATGATTTAACTGCTTGACTGATTTGCATTTTATGCTAATATATGCCATGTTCATTTTGACATGTATGCAGTGCATTTTAATGTTTATTTAGATAAATATTACTGTTGATTACTGTGTAGTATATCTCTCACACTTACTTCACTGCTGTCGCCAGGTACTACTTGAATATTATTTTCAGTTGTCTTTCACTGCTGAGGCTAAACTATACACATTGGATAGCGTAGACTGTCAGTAGTTAACTCTTGTCGTTCTAGCTTAGATCTGATTTTTGATATATACATAGGAGCTTACCTGAATATAGTCCTTTGCAATTATGTCCTTACGTTACCGGAATCCCGAAGAGGACATGAAGGCGCGCGCAGATTTCTCAGAGTCCGCGAAAGGGTGGGGCATAAGAAAAGGCTTAAAGGGGGAGCAACTAGAAATGTATATCATAGCTGAGTTAGAATGGTGGGACCAAGAAGAAGAAATTATGTTTAAAGAAAATGATGAGTTCTTTGGAGCACAAGAGCGTAGCAAAACTGAAGAAGCAGAGATTAATAAACAGCATATGGAAGTAGTCAATGCAGAGAAGCTAACCGTTCTAGCGGAACATAAGGTAGGAGATATGGATGCTCACCCAACCAGGAAGGAAGGGACATCTTTGCTACCCACCGCAGAATCAGAGGTAGTGGACCGGGAACTACAGGTTCTCATTCGACCCAGTCCTAAACGGAAAAGAGGGAAGAAAAAACGGGCCAAGGGCACTTCAAGCAGTCACAAACGTGATAACTGTTTGGACCACGGAAATTGTGGTCTCACTGGTTCGCCAGTACAGGACCTTCAGGGAAACCACTTAACTTCTACGAGGAATGAATCTCGAGAGAAAGAGGAACTGAAGACAACCTTTAATGAGGTCGCAGGCGGAGACCTAGCCGATTCTCACATTCCCTTCTGTTCACAGAATCACGAAGTGGAATTATATCTGACTGAAATAGGGAGGATGGAAGTAACTGAATCCCAGGTGAATTTCATTACTGCAACGCGGGAAGAATCACTAATTATCAGTTCAGATAATTTGCCTATTAACAGTTACCCAGAGGACAACTGTTCGTACCACAAGATTAGTGGTTTAACTGGTCCGCCAGTACAAGATTCCCAGGAATCTCATTTTACTTCAACGAGAGGTGAAACTCAAGAGGAAGATGACCTGAGGACATCTTTTAAGGAGGTCGGAGATCGAAAGGTAACCGACTTTATTATTCCCTTCAGCCCAGACGAGGAAGAAGTGGGATTAAATTTGACTGACAGTGGGATGAAGGATGACCCGGAACCCTTTGTGATCTTTGAGGCTGCAGCTCAGGAAAAGACACTAGATATCAGTTCAAATGATTTACGTAGCGTGATGGATTGTGTAGACACCAGCCCATCACAGGAGTTACCTCAACTGGACTTAGCCCATGAAAGCATGACCAGAGAGGAACATCCAGACCAGGAAACATTTCCAGTTGTTATCTCACAGTATACCAGTTCGGAGACTCAGGAAACACAGGGAATTGTTAGGAGCCAGAATATGGACTCTGATATTGTGCAGACAACATTGTCTGTAGTTGCTAAAGAAGAAAATTCTTTGCACAAGATGGAGGAAGAAACGCCTATCATCTCATTAGCTGAAGTTATCAGGGAATTCCAGCAACAGGAACCTGAAGTAACAGAAGTCAAGAGTGGTTTGGAATCAACACTCTTAGGACTCAATCTACCCTTCAGTCAGGTCGATTTGATAGGAGTAGATCAGCTAGTTGTGGATACTTTATTCCAAAGTAACTCCACTTTATCGCCCTGGAGTAACTATGTTATTTCTCAAGGATGGACAACTTGGCACACTAAATTTCCAATTTCTAGCACGGTTTTCACACGAAACTCTAATGCAGAGAAACTCAGCCCGTTAACTGATTATCAGGGGAAGAAACCGCGACACCGAGGAGGGAAGATTGTTACGCCCAACTTTGAAGGAGGAAAGCGCCAGTTGAATTTATATCATGGGACCATGATGTGTAACATTATTCCTTTCAAAAGGAAGTTATTGATGGATCAGTTGAGAATCTATAATGGATGGAGGAAAATCACGGAGACAAGCTTTGCTGTGGCCAGCTTATGCAAGACCTCACTACGGGTACATCCTCGGCTGAAAGGAGTAAATCACGTGAGTGAATGGTGTAAAACAATTGCTGCCCAGAGGCGTAGAAAAATCCCGTTGATTGTGATCTTTCCCAGAGGGGTAAAATTACAACCTCCTGACAATTACCGGATTTTACCAAGCTATTGCATGGAATCCCGGCCTAAAACCAGGTACAAGGATCTATCCCGTGTATCTTTGGGTTATGGAAATGGAACGTCTTTATGCAGATGCAGGACAACCCACTGCCACAAGGAATATTGGAAACCTTTAGGCAGATACAGAACGGAGAGTGCTTAGGCATTATTCTGGGATGTACGGCGTGCTTTGACAAAAGATTTCTGGCAGAAACTTTTTTTTAAGGGGAAAGCTCTGTCACGAATTGGCCGCCTTAACATCCCAGAATATTTTTCTCGGTCTCCAAATTTGAGAGGCCAAATTGAGAAAGAATGAATTAATCACACTACTCCAAAATTATCTAGTCGTGAGGTAAGATTATTCACAAAAAGCCTCTAGCCATGACGTAAGCTTGCAGATGGCAAGTAAAATGGCAACTAGATAATTAGTATACACCTTGGGAAACTGCTGACCCAGACATGCTGAATCAACAATGAACTGGGCCAGTGAGTGAAATAAAACCACCCAGGCGTGAACAACATTGACACAGGGAGAGATAATGGCCCCAGGGCGGTAAACAAGCCCCGTCCACTCGGACTGGCAGACTCTGCAAGGTGTGAAATCACTGATAAGACTGTGAAACTGATCTGGGGCTAGCAACGCAAAACCATCCAGGTGTGACACTATGGTGAGGGTTAGTGGTTAAAAGAATTTTTATGACTGGACAGACTTGGATTTAATTGCAATCACTGTCAGGAGGAGATAAGAAGAATTTATGACGGGAATGCCAAAGAGATAATAGTGTCTCAGACACTGTCTGCTAGACTCAGCTTAAATAAGGGTCCCTAGCCTGTTTTATGTTAGATTAAAGTTGACTTCAGAACAGGTAGGAACTATCTCAATGTCTGTAGTCATATGCATGATTTTTTTTGTTGGCTTCTAGGAATTATTTCTTAGTAACTAGTCCCTTAGTAATTCTCTTAGTTTCTTAGATGGATGGACCGATTTTCAGTCTATATCTGATCTAGGTTATTGCAAGAACTATCATTGTCATAGGTTACTTGAGTGTTCTTTCTGAGTTCTGTGTTCAATATCATTGTGCTGTAAGTGCTACTCTTCTGAGAAGTAGAAACTTATGGAAGGCAGGTCTTGTCTATATATACTTGAGGTGTCGTAGCAGATGCTTGCCATCTCTTTCTAAACCAGACTAGTCTCTTTTTGGTGTGTGCATTTGTTGTACAGAATATAGTCAACTGACTATTTATTTAATTCGTACAACAGCAGTAACTAAGTGTGATTAAACCGGGCAGCTCAGCAAATATAGCTGGTCTGTGTGGTAACTTCAATTAGACTTGTTGTATATCTCATTTTGTAGCTATACAATATTAGTTCTCATTAATAATGCCTGAGGCTATTATGTTGAATATAATTAGATGTCCATCTTGAAGTAATATAATGTTTACGGATATGTTGGATGTATGTATGTGTAATTTCATAACTAACTAGTGCATTATGTTATGATGTTAAAGTATCATAATATGTCTAGTTTAATCAATATGTTTATGTGTATTGGATGTTTGATATATTGATTTGTCATATGCAAACCTGCCAATATGGAGTGTTATGCTATTGTCTGCGCATTGGCACACGGGCCAATGATTGTGTTGGAAGCAGAGGTGTAATGGTACAGACATTACCCACAATTGGTAGTATAGGGTATATGGTGCTAAACTTTCTCAGTGTATTGTGGGCGTGCGTCCACGGTAATGCATGGAAACCTGGCACAACTACTGGTCACGGCTTGTAAGCCCGGATGACCTGGCATTGTTATAATACACTTACCGACCCTGTGAGCTGCTAAACTAACATTGGACGGAGCGGCTGTACGACACAGAATTTCTGTATTAGCGACCTGGACATGGGGCGGCAGAAATGTAATCATTACAGGCGTGTGAGACAATTGAAAAGCCCGTCCCAGACTAAAGACAGTAGGGAGAAGGAGGATGGTGAACATAGTAGAGCTGGAAGATAAACTTGGCCAGACTGGTCATTGTATATGTTTGTGTTATGATATGTTTTAATTAGGATTGCGCTGATGTAGAACTGATATAACACATTCTTGACTTTCTTTCAAGCTCTCACAAGGAGCACCTATGTTATAGATCTCAAGAACGAGTTATGACTAGGTAGAGCCAGGACTGGCAGACGTTAGAATACCGGCAAGCTGTTCTTTTGTTGAGTCTACTGGAGAGTGGGGATCTGGACCACAGTTCCAGATAGATGAAGTAACAAGTAAAGTTACGTAATGTTTCTCATCACAATATGTTATATGATTTTATCATCCTCATATTGACAATCATCCGATGTCTATTGTTATGATTAGCAAATAAATGTTGTAGTATTGTAACTCATAGTTCTGTCGTTATATTTTAATTCCAATTGTGCATACGTGTTGTGTGTGTACATTGGTGGGGGTTCACTTACACACCAAGGAAAGGAGCAGTCAGGGAGAAAAACCTGTACTAGGATAGTTGTCTTTAAACTTTAATTCAGACTTAAAAATCTACCCTAGATAACCTTCTCTTTCCTAGTCCTTGGCGAATATTCAGCTCAGTTCATTTCAATTTTGTAACGAGCCACTTAGAGCTGTACGTTGGATATTCAAGGGCTTAATCTGTAGTTCAGCCATATAGATTTTGTCCCTAGTCAGTTTCTGACTATCTGGGGTTGCTCGCCAGTGAATAATACATTCATCTAGCTGGTGGGGCACCCCGACTTCTGACAGTGAATTAAAGCGAGAACAAGAGTGTTGAATTGCTACATAAAACCTGTACTTTTGTATGGTTGTGAAGCGTGGACAATAAGCAGACAAGCTGAAAAACATCTGATGGCTGTGGAAATGTGTTTTATGAGGAAAATGCAAAGAATACCACGGACAGACAAATTAACCAATGAACAAGTCCTCAAGAAACAAATGAAGATAGTAAACTGATTAGAAACATTAGACGTAGACAGTCAAAAAAATTTGGGCATGGTATGAGAAGAAATGAATTGGAGAACTTGGTGACAACTGGCAAGATCGAAAGGAAGAGACCAAGGGGAGGACCGAGAACTGAATACCTGGATGGCTTGGCCACGTGGCATGGTCGAGACAGAAACACGGAGCTGATCCACGACTCTGGTAATAGAGTGAGATGGCAAAATATGACCGCCCAAGCTTATCGGCATGGCACATGATGGATGAAAGGAACATGAATTAAACATAAGGATGCATTGCCCCCTTTTTTTCCTCTTTTTCGCCCAATCTCTTCCCTCCACCCTCCACCCCCCTTTTCCCCCCTTGAAAGCCCCAATGTTCTATGTGCGAGAACCTCTGAAATTAACATACGAACTGGGTAATGTAGAGAAACGTCTGGGGTAGCGTTGTTGCTAGCTTGTTTTCCTGCCGGCCGATGCTAATGTGTTCGAAATCTCATTGGTGGGACGGGGAGATTTTCTTTTAACAAATGCCCTGGCTCCCATGTCAGTTTAGCCTAATGTAGGTACCAGGAAATAAATTGGGTAGTAAAGGCGATCACTGAGTTATTGACTACATCATCCACTGCGATTTGACTACATCACCCACTGTGTTATTGAATACATCATCCACTGTATTATTGACTACATCACCCACTGTATTATTGACTACATCATCCACTGTATTATTGACTACATCATCCACTGTATTATTGACTACATCATCCACTGTATTATTGACTACATCACCCACTGTATTATTGACTACATCACCCACTGTATTATTGACTACATCATCCACTGTATTATTGACTACATCACCCACTGTGTTATTGACTACATCACCCACTGTGTTATTGACTACATCACCCACTGTGTTATTGACTACATCACCCACTGTGTTATTGACTACATCGCCCACTGTGTTATTGACTACATCACCCACTGTGTTATTGACTACATCGCCCACTGTGTTATTGACCACATCACCCACTGTGTTATTGACTACATCACCCACTGTGTTATTGACTACATCACCCACTGTGTTATTGACTACATCACCCACTGTGTTATTGGCTACATCACCCACTGTGTTATTGACTACATCACCCACTGTGTTATTGACTACATCACCCACTGTGTTATTGACTACATCACCCACTGTGTTATTGACTACATCACCCACTGTGTTATTGACTACATCACCCACTGTGTTATTGACTACATCACCCACTGTGTTATTGACTACATCACCCACTGTGTTATTGACTACATCACCCACTGTGTTATTGACTACATCACCCACTGTGTTATTGACTACATCACCCACTGTGTTATTGAATACATCACCCACTGTGTTATTGGCTACATCACCCACTGTGTTATTGAATACATCACCCACTGTATTATTGGCTACATCACCCAATGTGTTATTGACTACATCATCCACTGTGTTATTGACTACATCCCCCACTGTGTTATTGGCTACATCACCCACTGTGTTATTGGCTACATTACCCACTGAGTGCCAATTGACCATTAATAATATAAGGGTGAGCCCCAGACACTTGTTATTCCTGAAGGCCTGTTAAAGAGCCCTTTACAATTTGTAACTGAGTTGCATAATCAATTGGAGGATGAAACAGATTTGACCTTGTTGGTGTTTCCATTAGGATCGTGAGCAAACACACTTCAAGACAGACCACGTCAGACAGAGTACAAGTACAGGATCTCTCTTCACAACAATACATGCGACCGATATTTTTTAAGAATTCGTAACGGAAATCCAACATTTGAGGGCTTATCGTTCCAAACATTCGTCACAGAGGACCAGTATGTGCGTGCTGATAGTTCCAATCATTCTTGAAGAGAGGCCAGTATTTAAGGCCGATAGCTCCAAGCATGACTGGAAGGATGACAGTATGTGGAACCAACAGCTCCAAGCATGACTGGAGGGATGCCAGTGTATGGGACCTATAGCTCCAAGCATGACTGGAGGAATGTCAGTATGTAGGACCAACAGCTCCATGCATGACTGGAGGGATGCCAGTATGTGGGACCAACAGCTCCAAGCATGAATGGGGGGGGGGGGGGGGGAATGTCAGTATGTGGACCAAAAGCTCCAAGCATGACTGAAGGGATGCCAGTGTATGGGACCAACAGCTCCAAGCATGACTGAAGGGATGCCAGTGTATGGGACCAACAGCTCCAAGCATGAATGAAAGGATGTCAGTATGTGGGACCACAGCTCCAAGCATAACTAGAGGGGTGCCAGTATGTGGGACCAACAGCTCCAAGCATGGTTTGCGGAATGGCAGTATGTGAGACTAACAGCTCCAAGCATGACTGGAGGGATGCCAGTATGTGGGACCAGCAGCTCCAAGCATGACTGGAGGGATGCCAGTATGTGGGACCAGCAGCTTCAAGCATGACTGGAGGGATGCCAGTATGTGGGACCAACAGCTCCAAGCATGACTGGAGGGATGCCAGTATGTGGGACCAACAGCTTCAAGCATGACTGAAGGGATGCCAGTATGTGGGACCAACAGCTCCAAGCATGACTGGAGGGATGCCAGTATATGGGGGGGGGGGGGGGGGGAATGTCAATATGTGGACCAAAAGCTCCAAGCATGACTGAAGGGATGCCAGTGTATGGGACCAACAGCTCCAAGCATGACTGAAGGGATGCCAGTGTATGGGACCAACAGCTCCAAGCATGAATGAAAGGATGTCAGTATGTGGGACCACAGCACCAAGCATAACTAGAGGGGTGCCAGTATGTGGGACCAACAGCTCCAAGCATGGTTTGCGGAATGGCAGTATGTGAGACTAACAGCTCCAAGCATGACTGGAGGGATGCCAGTATGTGGGACCAGCAGCTCCAAGCATGACTGGAGGGATGCCAGTATGTGGGACCAGCAGCTTCAAGCATGACTGGAGGGATGCCAGTATGTGGGACCAACAGCTCCAAGCATGACTGGAGGGATGCCAGTATATGGGAACTAAAGCTCAAAGCAGGACTGGAGGGATGCCAGTATGTGGGACCAACAGCTCCAAGCATGACTGGAGGGACGCCAGTATATGGGAACTAACGCTCAAAGCAGGACTGGAGGGATGCCAGTATGTGGGACCAACAGCTCCAAGCACGACTGGAGGGACGCCAGTATATGGGAACTAACGCTCAAAGCAGGACTGGAGGGATGCCAGTATGTGGGACCAACAGCTCCAAGCATGACTGGAGGGATGCCAGTATATGGGAACTAACGCTCAAAGCAGGACTGGAGGGATGCCAGTATGTGGGACCAACAGCTTCAAGCATGACTGGAGGGATGCCAGTATGTGGAACTAACGCTCAAAGCATGACTGGAGGGATGCCAGTATGTGGAACTAACGCTCAAAGCAGGACTGGATGGATGCCAGTATATAGGAACTAACGCTCAAAGCAGGACTGGAGGGATGCCAGTGTATGGGAACTAACGCTCAAAGCAGGACTGGAGGGATGCCAGTTTATGGGACCTACAGCTCCAAGCTTGACTAGAGGGATGTCAGTATGTGGGACCAACAGCTCCAAGCATGACTGGAGGGATGCCAGTATGTGGGACCAGCAGCTCCAAGCATGACTGGAGGGATGCCAGTATGTGGGACCAACAGCTCCAAGCATGACTGGAGGGATGCCAGTATGTGGAACTAACGCTCCAAGCATGACTGGAGGGATGCCAGTATGTGGGACCAGCAGCTCCAAGCATGACTGGAGGGATGCCAGTATGTGGGACCAGCAGCTCCAAGCATGACTGGAGGGATGCCAGTATGTGGGAACTAACGCTCAAAGCATGACTAGAGGGATGCCAGTATGTGAGACCAGCAGCTCCAAGCATGACTGGAGGGATGCCAGTATGTGGGACCTACAGCTCCAAGCATGACTGGAGGGATGCCAGTATGTGGAACTAACGCTCCAAGCATGACTAGAGGGATGCCAGTATGTGGGACCAACAGCTCCAAGCATGACTGGAGGGATGCCAATATATGGGAACTAACGCTCAAAGCAGGACTGGAGGGATGCCAGTGTATGGGACCTACAGCTCCAAGCATGACTGGAGGGATGCCAGTATGATGGACCAACATCTCCAAGCATGAATGGGGGGGAGGGAATGTCAGTATGTGGACCAACAGCTCCAAGCATGACTGAAGGGATGCCAGTATGTGGGACCAGCAGCTCCAAGCATGACTGGCGGGATGCCAGTATGTGGGACCTACAGCTCCAAGCATGACTGGAGGGATGCCAGTATGTGGGACCAACAGCTCCAAGCATGACTGGAGGGATGCCAGTATGTGGGACCAACAGCTCCAAGCATGACTGGAGGGATGTCAGTATGTGGGACCAACAGCTCCAAGCATGACTGGAGGGATGCCAGTATGTGGGACCAGCAGCTCCAAGCATGACTGGAGGGATGCCAGTATGTGGGACCTACAGCTCCAAGCATGACTGGAGGGATGCCAGTATGTCGGACCAACAGCTCCAAGCATGACTGGAGGGATGCCAATATATGGGAACTAACGCTCAAAGCAGGACTGGAGGGATGCCAGTGTATGGGACCTACAGCTCCAAGCATGACTGGAGGGATGCCAGTATGATGGACCAACATCTCCAAGCATGAATGGGGGGGAGGGAATGTCAGTATGTGGACCAACAGCTCCAAGCATGACTGAAGGGATGCCAGTATGTGGGACCAGCAGCTCCAAGCATGACTGGAGGGATGCCAGTATGTGGGACCTACAGCTCCAAGCATGACTGGAGGGATGCCAGTATGTGGGACCAACAGCTCCAAGCATGACTGGAGGGATGCCAGTATGTGGGACCAACAGCTCCAAGCATGACTGGAGGGATGTCAGTATGTGGGACCAACAGCTCCAAGCATGACTGGAGGGATGTCAGTATGTGGGACCAACAGCTCCAAGCATGACTGGAGGGATGCCAGTATGTGGGACCAGCAGCTCCAAGCATGACTGGAGGGATGCCAGTATGTGGGACCTACAGCTCCAAGCATGACTGGAGGGATGCCAGTATGTCGGACCAACAGCTCCAAGCATGACTGGAGGGATGCCAATATATGGGAACTAACGCTCAAAGCAGGACTGGAGGGATGCCAGTGTATGGGACCTACAGCTCCAAGCATGGCTGGAGGGATGCCAGTGTGTGGGACCAACAGCTCCAAGCATGACTGGAGGGATGCCAGTATGTGGGACCAACAGCTCCAAGCATGACTGGGGCGATGCCAGTATGTGGGACCAACAGCTCCAAGCATGACTGGAGGGACGCCAGTATATGGGAAGTAACGCTCAAAGCAGGACTGGAGGGATGCAAGTATGTGGGACCAACAGCTCCAAGCATGACTGGAGGGATGCCAGTATGTGGGACCAACAGCTCCAAGCATGACTGGAGGGACGCCAGTATATGGGAACTAACACTCAAAGCAGGACTGGAGGGATGCCAGTATGTGGGACCAACAGCTCCAAGCATGACTGGAGGGATGCCAGTATGTGGGACCAACAGCTCCAAGCATGACTGGAGGGATGCCAGTATGTGGGACCAACAGCTCCAAGCATGACTGGGGCGATGCCAGTATATGGGAACTAACGCTCAAAGCAGGACTGGAGGGATGCCAGTGTATGGGACCAACAGCTCCAAGCATGACTGAAGGGATGCCAGGGTGTGGGACCAACAGCTCCAAGCATGAATGAAAGGATGTCAGTATGTGGGACCACAGCACCAAGCATAACTAGAGGGGTGCCAGTATGTGGGACCAACAGCTCCAAGCATGGTTTGCGGAATGGCAGTATGTGAGACTAACAGCTCCAAGCATGACTGGAGGGATGCCAGTATGTGGGACCAGCAGCTCAAAGCATGACTGGAGGGATGCCAGTATGTGGGACCAGCAGCTTCAAGCATGACTGGAGGGATGCCAGTATGTGGGACCAACAGCTTCAAGCATGACTGGAGGGATGCCAGTATGTGGGACCAACAGCTCCAAGCATGACTGGAGGGATGCCAGTATATGGGAACTAAAGCTCAAAGCAGGACTGGAGGGATGCCAGTATGTGGGACCAACAGCTCCAAGCATGACTGGAGGGACGCCAGTATATGGGAACTAACGCTCAAAGCAGGACTGGAGGGATGCCAGTATGTAGGACCAACAGCTCCAAGCACGACTGGAGGGACGCCAGTATATGGGAACTAACGCTCAAAGCAGGACTGGAGGGATGCCAGTATGTGGGACCAACAGCTCCAAGCATGACTGGAGGGATGCCAGTATATGGGAACTAACGCTCAAAGCAGGACTGGAGGGATGCCAGTATGTGGGACCAACAGCTTCAAGCATGACTGGAGGGATGCCAGTATGTGGAACTAACGCTCAAAGCATGACTGGAGGGATGCCAGTATGTGGAACTAACGCTCAAAGCAGGACTGGAGGGATGCCAGTATATAGGAACTAACGCTCAAAGCAGGACTGGAGGGATGCCAGTGTATGGGACCTACAGCTCCAAGCATGACTGGAGGGATGCCAGTATGTGGGACCAACAGCTCCAAGCATGAGTGGAGGGATGCCAGTATATGGGAACTAACGCTCAAAGCAGGACTGGAGGGATGCCAGTTTATGGGACCTACAGCTCCAAGCTTGACTGGAGGGATGCCAGTATGTGGGACCAACAGCTCCAAGCATGACTGGAGGGATGCCAGTATGTGGGACCAGCAGCTCCAAGCATGACTGGAGGGATGCCAGTATGTGGGACCAACAGCTCCAAGCATGACTGGAGGGATGCCAGTATATGGGAACTAAAGCTCAAAGCAGGACTGGAGGGATGCCAGTATGTGGGACCAACAGCTCCAAGCATGACTGGAGGGACGCCAGTATATGGGAACTAACGCTCAAAGCAGGACTGGAGGGATGCCAGTATGTGGGACCAACAGCTCCAAGCACGACTGGAGGGACGCCAGTATATGGGAACTAACGCTCAAAGCAGGACTGGAGGGATGCCAGTATGTGGGACCAACAGCTCCAAGCATGACTGGAGGGATGCCAGTATATGGGAACTAACGCTCAAAGCAGGACTGGAGGGATGCCAGTATGTGGGACCAACAGCTTCAAGCATGACTGGAGGGATGCCAGTATGTGGAACTAACGCTCAAAGCATGACTGGAGGGATGCCAGTATGTGGAACTAACGCTCAAAGCAGGACTGGATGGATGCCAGTATATAGGAACTAACGCTTAAAGCAGGACTGGAGGGATGCCAGTGTATGGGAACTAACGCTCAAAGCAGGACTGGAGGGATGCCAGTTTATGGGACCTACAGCTCCAAGCTTGACTGGAGGGATGCCAGTATGTGGGACCAACAGCTCCAAGCATGACTGGAGGGATGCCAGTATGTGGGACCAGCAGCTCCAAGCATGACTGGAGGGATGCCAGTATGTGGGACCAACAGCTCCAAGCATGACTGGAGGGATGCCAGTATGTGGAACTAACGCTCCAAGCATGACTGGAGGGATGCCAGTATGTGGGACCAGCAGCTCCAAGCATGACTGGAGGGATGCCAGTATGTGGGACCAGCAGCTCCAAGCATGACTGGAGGGATGCCAGTATGTGGGAACTAACGCTCAAAGCATGACTGGAGGGATGCCAGTATGTGAGACCAGCAGCTCCAAGCATGACTGGAGGGATGCCAGTATGTGGGACCAACAGCTCCAAGCATGACTGGAGGGATGCCAGTATGTGGAACTAACGCTCCAAGCATGACTGGAGGGATGCCAGTATGTGGGACCAACAGCTCCAAGCATGACTGGAGGGATGCCAATATATGGGAACTAACGCTCAAAGCAGGACTGGAGGGATGCCAGTGTATGGGACCTACAGCTCCAAGCATGACTGGAGGGATGCCAGTATGATGGACCAACATCTCCAAGCATGAATGGGGGGGAAGGGAATGTCAGTATGTGGACCAACAGCTCCAAGCATGACTGAAGGGATGCCAGTATGTGGGACCAGCAGCTCCAAGCATGACTGGAGGGATGCCAGTATGTGGGACCAACAGCTCCAAGCATGACTGGAGGGATGCCAGTATGTGGGACCAACAGCTCCAAGCATGACTGGAGGGATGTCAGTATGTGGGACCAACAGCTCCAAGCATGACTGGAGGGATGCCAGTATGTGGGACCAGCAGCTCCAAGCATGACTGGAGGGATGCCAGTATGTGGGACCTACAGCTCCAAGCATGACTGGAGGGATGCCAGTATGTCGGACCAACAGCTCCAAGCATGACTGGAGGGATGCCAATATATGGGAACTAACGCTCAAAGCAGGACTGGAGGGATGCCAGTGTATGGGACCTACAGCTCCAAGCATGACTGGAGGGATGCCAGTATGATGGACCAACATCTCCAAGCATGAATGGGGGGGGGGGAGGGAATGTCAGTATGTGGACCAACAGCTCCAAGCATGACTGAAGGGATGCCAGTACGTGGGACCAGCAGCTCCAAGCATGACTGGAGGGATGCCAGTATGTGGGACCTACAGCTCCAAGCATGACTGGAGGGATGCCAGTATGTGGGACCAACAGCTCCAAGCATGACTGGAGGGATGCCAGTATGTGGGACCAACAGCTCCAAGCATGACTGGAGGGATGTCAGTATGTGGGACCAACGGCTCCAAGCATGACTGGAGGGATGCCAGTATGTGGGACCAGCAGCTCCAAGCATGACTGGAGGGATGCCAGTATGTGGGACCTACAGCTCCAAGCATGACTGGAGGGATGCCAGTATGTCGGACCAACAGCTCCAAGCATGACTGGAGGGATGCCAATATATGGGAACTAACGCTCAAAGCAGGACTGGAGGGATGCCAGTGTATGGGACCTACAGCTCCAAGCATGGCTGGAGGGATGCCAGTGTGTGGGACCAACAGCTCCAAGCATGACTGGAGGGATGCCAGTATGTGGGACCAACAGCTCCAAGCATGACTGGGGCGATGCCAGTATGTGGGACCAACAGCTCCAAGCATGACTGGAGGGACGCCAGTATATGGGAAGTAACGCTCAAAGCAGGACTGGAGGGATGCAAGTATGTGGGACCAACAGCTCCAAGCATGACTGGAGGGATGCCAGTATGTGGGACCAACAGCTCCAAGCATGACTGGAGGGACGCCAGTATATGGGAACTAACACTCAAAGCAGGACTGGAGGGATGCCAGTATGTGGGACCAACAGCTCCAAGCATGACTGGAGGGATGCCAGTATGTGGGACCAACAGCTCCAAGCATGACTGGAGGGATGCCAGTATGTGGGACCAACAGCTCCAAGCATGACTGGGGCGATGCCAGTATATGGGAACTAACGCTCAAAGCAGGACTGGAGGGATGCCAGTGTATGGGACCAACAGCTCCAAGCATGACTGAAGGGATGCCAGTGTATGGGACCAACAGCTCCAAGCATGAATGAAAGGATGTCAGTATGTGGGACCACAGCACCAAGCATAACTAGAGGGGTGCCAGTATGTGGGACCAACAGCTCCAAGCATGGTTTGCGGAATGGCAGTATGTGAGACTAACAGCTCCAAGCATGACTGGAGGGATGCCAGTATGTGGGACCAGCAGCTCAAAGCATGACTGGAGGGATGCCAGTATGTGGGACCAGCAGCTTCAAGCATGACTGGAGGGATGCCAGTATGTGGGACCAACAGCTCCAAGCATGACTGGAGGGATGCCAGTATGTGTTACCAACAGCTTCAAGCATGACTGGAGGGATGCCAGTATGTGGGACCAACAGCTCCAAGCATGACTGGAGGGACGCCAGTATATGGGAACTAACGCTCAAAGCAGGACTGGAGGGATGCCAGTATGTGGGACCAACAGCTCCAAGCACGACTGGAGGGACGCCAGTATATGGGAACTAACGCTCAAAGAAGGACTGGAGGGATGCCAGTATGTGGGACCAACAGCTCCAAGCATGACTGGAGGGATGCCAGTATATGGGAACTAACGCTCAAAGCAGGACTGGAGGGATGCCAGTATGTGGGACCAACAGCTTCAAGCATGACTGGAGGGATGCCAGTATGTGGAACTAACGCTCAAAGCATGACTGGAGGGATGCCAGTATGTGGAACTAACGCTCAAAGCAGGACTGGAGGGATGCCAGTATATAGGAACTAACGCTCAAAGCAGGACTGGAGGGATGCCAGTGTATGGGACCTACAGCTCCAAGCATGACTGGAGGGATGCCAGTATGTGGGACCAACAGCTCCAAGCATGAGTGGAGGGATGCCAGTATATGGGAACTAACGCTCAAAGCAGGACTGGAGGGATGCCAGTTTATGGGACCTACAGCTCCAAGCTTGACTGGAGGGATGCCAGTATGTGGGACCAACAGCTCCAAGCATGACTGGAGGGATGCCAGTATGTGGGACCAGCAGCTCCAAGCATGACTGGAGGGATGCCAGTATGTGGGACCAACAGCTCCAAGCATGACTGGAGGGATGCCAGTATGTGGAACTAACGCTCCAAGCATGACTGGAGGGATGCCAGTATGTGGGACCAGCAGCTCCAAGCATGACTGGAGGGATGCCAGTATGTGGGACCAGCAGCTCCAAGCATAACTGGAGGGATGCCAGTATATGGGAACTAACGCTCAAAGCATGACTGGAGGGATGCCAGTATGTGAGACCAGCAGCTCCAAGCATGACTGGAGGGATGCCAGTATGTGGGACCTACAGCTCCAAGCATGACTGGAGGGATGCCAGTATGTGGAACTAACGCTCCAAGCATGACTGGAGGGATGCCAGTATGTGGGACCAACAGCTCCAAGCATGACTGGAGGGATGCCAGTATATGGGAACTAACGCTCAAAGCAGGACTGGAGGGATGCCAGTGTATGGGACCTACAGCTCCAAGCATGACTGGAGGGATGCCAGTATGATGGACCAACATCTCCAAGCATGAATGGGGGGGGGGGAGGGAATGTCAGTATGTGGACCAACAGCTCCAAGCATGACTGAAGGGATGCCAGTATGTGGGACCAGCAGCTCCAAGCATGACTGGAGGGATGCCAGTATGTGGGACCTACAGCTCCAAGCATGACTGGAGGGATGCCAGTATGTGGGACCAACAGCTCCAAGCATGACTGGAGGGATGCCAGTATGTGGGACCAACAGATCCAAGCATGACTGGAGGGATGTCAGTATGTGGGACCAACAGCTCCAAGCATGACTGGAGGGATGCCAGTATGTGGGACCAGCAGCTCCAAGCATGACTGGAGGGATGCCAGTATGTGGGAACTAACGCTCAAAGCAGGACTGGAGGGATGCCAGTGTATGGGACCTACAGCTCCAAGCATGACTGGAGGGATGCCAGTATGTGGGACCAACAGCTCCAAGCATGACTGGAGGGATGCCAGTATGTGGGACCAACAGATCCAAACATGACTGGAGGGATGCCAGTATGTGGGACCAACAGCTCCAAGCAGGACTGGAGAGATGCCAGTATGTGGGACCAACAGCTCCAGTCATGACTGGAGGGGCTCCAGTATGTGGGACCAACATCTCCAAGTATTCGTGACCTGAGATTATTTTGTTGGGCCTATATCACCAAGAACTCGTAACGAGAGGCTAACATTGGTCGCCGGTAACGTATACCGAACTCATGGTATATCTGTGTCTACAACCATGCAGTTTGTAAGAGACTAGAAATAACTAACAATGCAGCTGTAACAGTAAATGAAAATTGGAAACGGATAAAATCTATACAGTACATCTCACGTGCATTCCGAATCAATTATTCAAGTCATGCATATCCTGGGAATATTCACCCGTGCGTCATGAAATGCTAGAAAGTAGTTGCGACCGCGCAGACGACAGTAAGTATACATTATTGTAATCTTCGCATATGAGATGATGTTTCTGTAGCCAGAACTGGAAATAGGGGATAACCCACAAGACTCAATACAACTCTGTGGGGACTTGAACCCAACTCCCAGCGCAGATCAGTTTATGATAAACTGCTAGTGTTTCTAGTCCCCCGTTGTATGTTAAATATGCACAATGCTGTCTTCGAGTGGGAGAATGGGGTTAGAAGAGAGCCCGATGCTTGAGATACTGACAACGTATTTCGTGCGTTCAGTTGGCCATAATGTTTACAGACGTGTTTTCTTCGACCACACACTCTTGACCTGACCTTACAAGACACTCCATGATACTTCTGTGAATGATATCCATGTATCTGTGTATGTGACCTCCCTCTGAGTTAGCCAAACCAACACAGGGGGTGTGTAACCAAAATAGCTGTGTGTGTAACCAAAATAGATGTGAGTTAACCAGACTATCAGTTCGGGGGGAGGGGGAGTAGGGGGGCGGGGTTGTAACTGCTTTGGCTCTGACCTGGGCAGACCAACACAGTTGTAGGTTAAGTACCTGACTTGGCCTTGGGTGTTAGCTAGACAACAGAGGGTGTTGGATGTGTATCTGATCTAGCTTTGTGTTAGCTAGACAACAGAGGCAGTGGGATGTGTGTCTGATCTAACGTTGTGTTAGCCAGACAACAGAGGGTGTGGGATGTGTGTCTGATCTAACTTTGTGTTAGCCAGACAACAGAGATGGTGGGATGTGTATCTGATCTAACTTTGTGTTAACCAGACAACAGAGAGGGTGGGATGTGTATCTGATCTAACTTTGTGTTAGCCAGACAACAGAGGGGGTGGGATGTGTGTCTGATCTAACTTTGTGTTAGCCAGACAACAGAGGGGGTGGGATGTGTATCTGATCTAACTTTGTGTTAACCAGACAACAGAGAGGGTGGGATGTGTGTCTGATCTAACTTTGTGTTAGCCAGACAACAGAGGGGGTGGGATGTGTGTCTGATCTAACTTTGTGTTAACCAGACAACAGAGGCAGTGGGATGTGTGTCTTATCTAGCTTTGTGTTAGCTAGACAACAGAGGCAGTGGTATGTGTGTCTGATCTAACTTTGTGTTAGCCAGACAACAGAGAGGGTGGGATGTGTATCTGATCTAACTTTGTGTTAACCAGACAACAGAGAGGGTGGGATGTGTATCTGATCTAACTTTGTGTTATCCAGACAACAGAGGGGGTGGGATGTGTGTCTGATCTAACTTTGTGTTAGCCAGACAACAGAGGGGTGGGATGTGTATCTGATCTAACTTTGTGTTAACCAGACAACAGAGGGGGTGGGATGTGTGTCTGATCTAACTTTGTGTTAGCCAGACAACAGAGGGGGTGGGATGTGTGTCTGATCTAACTTTGTGTTAGCCAGACAACAGAGGCAGTGGGATGTGTGTCTGATCTAACGTTGTGTTAGCCAGACAACAGAGGGTGTGGGATGTGTGTCTGATCTAACTTTGTGTTAGACAGACAACAGAGGGGGTGGGATGTGTGTCTGATCTAACTTTGTGTTAGCCAGACAACAGAGGGGGTGGGATGTGTATCTGATCTAACTTTGTGTTAGCCAGACAACAGAGGGGGTGGAATGTGTGTCTGATCTAGCTTTGTGTTAGCCAGACTACAGAGGGGTGGGATGTGTATCTGATCTAGCCCTGAGGTAGCCAGACAACAGAGAGTGTGGGATGTGTATCTAATCTAACTTTGTGTTAGCCAGACAACAGAGGGGGTGGGATGTGTGTCTGATCTAACTTTGTGTTAGTCAGACAACAGAGGGGGTGGGATGTGTATATGATCTAGCTTTGTGTTAGCCAGACTACAGAGGGGGTGGGATGATGTGTATCTGATCTAGCTTTGTGTTAGCCACACAACAGAGGGGGTGGGATGTGTATATGATCTATCTTTGTGTTAGCCAGACTACAGAGGGGTGAGATGTGTATGTGATCTAGCTTTGTGTTAGCCAGACAACAGAGGGGGTGGGATGATGTGTATCTGATCTAGCTTTGTGTTAGCCACACAACAGAGGGGGTGGGATGTGTATATGATCTAGCTTTGTGTTAGCCAGACTACAGAGGGGTGAGATGTGTATGTGATCTAGCTTTGTGTTAGCCAGACAACAGAGGGGGTGGGATGATGTGTATCTGATCTAGCTTTGTGTTAGCCACACAACAGAGGGGGTGGGATGTGTATATGATCTAGCTTTGTGTTAGCCAGACTACAGAGGGGTGAGATGTGTATGTGATCTAGCTTTGTGTTAGCCAGACAACAGAGGGGGTGGGATGATGTGTATCTGATCTAGCTTTGTGTTAGCCACACAACAGAGGGGGTGGGATGTGTATATGATCTAGCTTTGTGTTAGCCAGACTACAGAGGGGTGAGATGTATATGTGATCTAGCTTTGTGTTAGCCAGACAACAGAGGGGGTGGGATGATGTGTATCTGATCTAGCTTTGTGTTAGCCACACAACAGAGGGGGTGGGATGTGTATATGATCTAGCTTTGTGTTAGCCAGACTACAGAGGGGTGGGATGTGTATGTGATCTAGCCCTTGATATAGCCAGACAACAGAGGGGGTGGGATGTGTGTCTGATCTAACTTTGTGTTAGCCAGACAACAGAGGCAGTGGGATGTGTGTCTGATCTAACGTTGTGTTAGCCAGACAACAGAGGGTGTGGGATGTGTGTCTGATCTAACTTTGTGTTAGACAGACAACAGAGGGGGTGGGATGTGTGTCTGATCTAACTTTGTGTTAGCCAGACAACAGAGGGGGTGGGATGTGTATCTGATCTAACTTTGTGTTAGCCAGACAACAGAGGGGGTGGAATGTGTGTCTGATCTAGCTTTGTGTTAGCCAGACTACAGAGGGGTGGGATGTGTATCTGATCTAGCCCTGAGGTAGCCAGACAACAGAGAGTGTGGGATGTGTATCTAATCTAACTTTGTGTTAGCCAGACAACAGAGGGGGTGGGATGTGTGTCTGATCTAACTTTGTGTTAGTCAGACAACAGAGGGGGTGGGATGTGTATCTGATCTAACTTTGTGTTAGCCAGACAACAGAGGGGATGGGATGATGTGTATCTGATCTAGCTTTGTGTTAGCCACACAACAGAGGGGGTGGGATGTGTATATGATCTAGCTTTGTGTTAGCCAGACTACAGAGGGGGTGGGATGTGTATCTGATCTAGCTTTGTGTTAGCCACACAACAGAGGGGGTGAGATGTGTATGTGATCTAGCTTTGTGTTAGCCAGACAACAGAGGGGGTGGGATGATGTGTATCTGATCTAGCTTCGTGTTAGCCACACAACAGAGGGGGTGGGATGTGTATCTGATCTAACTTTGTGTTAGCCACACAACAGAGGGGGTGGGATGTGTATATGATCTGATGTAAGTAAAATGTGATTCTAATATAGACACGACCAAATCGTCGCCATTGCTGCAGTCCTTACATACCACCAAAAGAAAAGAATGATCAAATCAGTCAGAAAGCCACCAAAGCCTGCTCAAGACGACTACCACGTTATGGACAGACCAGAACAAGTCATTATATGCACCTCAGAACAGGACACAATAGATTACGCAACCACATGTATACACAATTCATAATTGGTGAATCAGCCATGTGCACATGTGGATTGGCGTCGCAGACAGCAGAGCACATACTCCAAGACTGCTCAAAATACAACATATCTAGGCAAACCATCTGGCCTAGAGAAACGACAGTGGAAGATAATCTCTATGGACCACTGAGTGAACTAAAAAAGACAGTTAAATTCATACAAGATACTGTTATATACATATTTCGAGCGAACGAAAGAAGAAGAAGAAGAATTGCCGCAGTTCTTTTACTGTGTTGAGCCGTTCTTTTTGTGCTCTGTATAAGAAGCTTGGGGTCGTTTAAGGGAATACATGTTCAATAAAAGCAATCCTGTAAAACGCAAACACCTCAAGTAGACTCGACCAACAATAAGCAGAAGGGCAATCCTTCCTATTCTGTATATGTATAGAGACAATTCTGAGCTATCCAGTCATTGAGATATATAAACATTAGCGACATTTGGAAAACATTCATGTCTTCTCCCTTAGGCTCACGACACAAAGAAATAACTATAACAAATAACGTGCCGTCCTTATCCACATGAAAACAAGTCAACGTTTTGTTCTGTCAATGACTGTAACTGCTGCTATCCTAGTGGTGTGTGGAGCGCAGGGGATAGCACGCTTGCCTGCTCACCCGGTCATCATGAGTTCGAATGTGCACTGGATCGGGGAGTATTTTAATTGTCCTGGACTCCCAACTTGACCCAGTCTAGAAATGGGTACCAGAAAATACACGGGAAGTAAACATGGTTGGCGTGATACTGATCACTTCACCCATAGTATGGGAGCCGCGGTGGTGCAGTGTTTACACGCTCGCATGTTGGCAGAGTGGACATGGGTTCGAATCTGCATTGGGGACAATGTTTAATATTGACCTGGGCTCCCAGGTGGACCCAGCCTAAAATGGCTACCGGGAACCGTTTTGGGAAGTAAAGGCGGCCGGCCTGAGAGTGACAACATTACCCACAGAGTGCCAGTTGTCTATACAAATATGGGTTTATTACCATATGCCCAATAGCTTAGAGCGTGTGACCGTTCCTTTACTTACTTACCGACTGATTACGAGTTGATCTAAAATATGGGACTAGGAAAATTTATCCAATATGCCTCATGGCTGGAACACAAAGTTCTTTACTGACTTTACTTCTGTCCCGACCAATGCTGATATTAGCTCACGCTAGCACAATTGATATGTGAGCACGGGCAGTGCCCGGGGAAGTTATTACTTTGTGGGAAATCTGAGAACAAGTTGCCACAAGATTTAACAATCTCTGCCTCGACTGATAATTTAGGACGTTGGGGAAGTTCCTGTGGCGAAAAGTGCGCATATCCCCCCCCCCTACACACACACACACACACACACACACACACACAAACACACACACACACACACATACACACACACACACACACTAGCGATTAATACTGTCATGGGCAATCGATATCCTTCTGTCAATCAGGTCCCAAAATATATAACGTCAAGTCAGTGCTACTGTATGGTCCAGACACACGGATAACGAGTCAAACGGTTTCAAGTCAACAATAAACATTCAGTACTTAGAATGTTTGACAAAAAATGGTATGGCTCATTGAGAGAACTAGGCAAATACCCGTGAATGAAGAGGCGAAGTAAAGACGATGGCGCTGAGTTGGACCAGCGTGAAGCGGAGTGATTAGGAGGAGAGAGGAGGGCGAGGAGGTAGGAGGAGGAGGAAGAGGGCGGAGGAGGGAGGAGGAGAAGGGAGGAGGAGGGAGGAGGAGGGAGGAGGAAGAGGGAGGAGAGGGAGAAAAAAACAACAACTTGAAAATAGTGTAACTAGAAAACCTTTGCCTGGAATCTACAGAGTAAAGGAAATAGAGGAAGACCTAGCACACCGAAGAAGAGAAATAGAGACAGAAATAAATACTATGGTGAGGACATGGGCAGGACTACGTGGAGCTCTTGGGGTGAATTGTTTGAGAGTCTGTACCCCGGATGGGGGATAAAGAGCCAAGGGAAGAGAATCAGGCCCGGCTGTAAAACTACGGTTGTCTGCAATCGATCTAAAACAGTCTCTGTCTCTTGCATTTATTATCTACTCTGACAATTTGCTGTTCGATCGTCGCCCACTTATGTCGCTGTCAATTTCCCTCTAACGATTGTAAACAAGACTTGAAAGAAGTAGATGTCAGAACACACATTGGACAATAGAACATTTCTAAAGATAGAAGAACAGTTCATTCAAACCCACCACATCCAAATAATATTTAATGAACATGTACTTCGACTAGTCAGTTACTCCACATGCTTTTTCTGTGATCACCCTCAGACCGTCATATTCACACAAGCAAACCCATGACATTGTCATACAGTGATTGGAGGACATAAGCTGTCTGATTACAGTTGTTTACTCTCAGTGTTTCAGCTGGATACAACTGGCGACAGACCGTCATGTGACATACGCTCAGCATACAATATCTAATGACAGAGAATGCTTACATTCCACCTGAACCGTCTGGATCCTCGCTGCTACTACACGAGCTGTGCACTATGCTGACAGTCTCATTGTGTGATCCATAGGGTGAGAATTGGGCCCTTGTGGAGATGCCCTTATGCAATGAAATGGATCTTATAAAAACCAAGCCAAACGACATGAACCAATAACCCTGGTTTCCAACAACATTCATCTCCAAGCAGTTCTGAAGCATCATAGATGTACCGCTCTGTTATGTTAAACAAGTACAGCCAGGATAACCAACACACGAACATAACATGCCATTTAGTTCATTAAGAACATTCGAAGACAGGCAATATTATGCTTCACTAATCATCATCATCATTATCATCCTCAACTGACCTGCCAAAGCGGGTGATGGTTCACGCCTCTCTACAGATCACGGTGAGGTGCTCTGGATCAATTCTATTTCAAATATTTCTCCTTCAAGCAGATGTGGTTGCGACCTTGTGGAAGCATGTGTACACCTCGGAGGAGCAAATGGATCACCATGGTCTGGCAAGAATGCGACAGCGAGGGGTGACAAGGGGATCTGGCCGACGATCAACGCTCAGAGGAAAGGCGAGACGGACATATATGGCTGCTGAGGATGGGAATGCCCCGAATGCTGTGATGTCGGTTCCTAAATCAATCAATCAATCATTGTGAACCATCATCCAAACAAACTTTTGCTAACAAGCCATATGCCCCAATGTATGATGAATGATAACACGATGGACCACTTCAGAAAGATTCTCCAGCAAAGGAAGCGACACATTTCCCTTGATAGTTTCTTGGTGCAGAAAGATTCCCAGTCGGCTGCCAAGAAACAGCGACAAGATACTCCTGAAACTAATGATTCAGAATAACAAAGAAAGTTAAAAATTGCCCATGATCGTTTTCTTGGTAATAAAGATAGATTAAATCTGTTTTTAAATTTTACATTTAAGTCATTTGGTTGTTTTCTTTCTCTTTATTTAATACGTGAAGTACACGTATTCTTTGCGTGTTGTCAGAACAGGACACAATAGATTACGCAACCACATGTATACAAAATTCAAGATTGGTGACTCAGCCATGTGCCCATGTGGTTTGGCGTCGCAGACAGCAGAGCACATACTCCAGGATTGCCCAAACTACAACATATTCAGGCGAACCTTCTGGCCTAGAGAGACAACAGTGGAAGATAAACTCTATGGACCGCTGAATGAACTAAAAAAGACTGTTAGATTCATACAAGAGACAACATTGCAGTTATAAACATAATTTAGGCGAACGAAAGAAGAAGAAGAAGAAGTCAGGTAAACGGCCGGATGTTAATAAAAAAAATAACGATTCTTTCATCTTGAAACGGATTGTCTTTATTTCACTGATTTCAATGGTTCGGGTTGTTTCGGGTTACGAACGTTTCGGGTTACGAACCGAGTTCTGGAACGAATTAAGTTCTTAACTCATACAATCCACTTATAGTCGTCTAACGCGCGTCAGTCGCTCCAAACTAGGATACAGATTCAGATAAGTACACTTAATATTGTCATGTAGTGTGTTTCATGCAGTTTTGTGTCGGTTTGTGTTTGTTTGTTCTGTGTTGACGAAGGCTTTGGCCGCAACGTCCAATTTTGTTTCTTGTAATCGTATTTCAGTAAAGCTCACAATCTACTTCTCGTTTTTTATTTTTGGTGATTCATTCATCCCCTTCCCAGACAGCGTTTGCGCATAAATCAGATGAGAGTCACACCCCTTGAGCTGCTACCAGCAAAGTGGCAGGTGCTACTTGTGTATGTTTACATTTTGATGGCAACACACGTGGTTGCACGCGCTGAGAGTATCTGTGTATGTTTATAATTTCCACGGGTACACCTTGTAATGACGGCTACTTAGAAACGTGGATTTTGTTATAAACATTGCATGCTACCAGGTGCTAACATCGGTTCTCAATTCGCAGAGTGCCAGCTGGCAATATATTAGCTTCTTTACATCTAACGTTCTTGCTATAATGCTAATATCTGTCTGTCTGTCCGTCCGTCTGTCCGTCCGTCCCTCCCTCCGTCCGTCCGTCCGTCCGTCCGTCCGTCTGTCCGTCCGTCCGGCCGTCCGTCCGTCCGTCCGTCCGTCCGTCCGTCCGTCCGTCCGTCCGTCCGTCCGTTCTGTTCGGAAGGGCAAGCAATCGTGCTAACCACTACTGCACCGATGTTCTGTTTCTGTGTTGTGATTTCAGTAGGGGACAATTAAGGACACGGTGTTGCTCTTTGCTCGTTATAGAGAGCCCTATACAAAACATGTGGAATGTGTCAGTGTAGTAAACCACGGATAAACACGATCGTATGACTTTCATAAAACTGTCGTCTCTTGGAGGTGACGGGTTCGAATCCCGGTCGGTAACTATAGCTTTCAATTTTTATGTCGTCTTGTGCATATTTAGTGTCTAATTCTTTCCCCTACTTCTATGAGTGCCAAACAATACGTGTATATTTATTTATGAACTGTTTTTGTGTCCTCAAAGTGGTTCCCCAATTGATATTTATGTGCAATACTTGATAGTAGATTGGAGACGACGTACAATTGATGACTCCAAGTATTCACCTGTGACCTGGAGAAGTGCAGTATTTACAACCAGTGTGTAAGTGGAACGTTCAGCATCTGCATCATGCCACATTTGCTGCTGGCAATGAAACCCTTGTCGGTTTGGTTTTTGCTGAAATATTATGTAGATTGCTGAATAAATCAGTCATTCAATGCTAGTTTATCCTTCAATTTTACAAGTATAAAGTAAGAAAAAAAATTGACAGTATTTAGTAAATCAAAATGAAAAATGTCAAGCCAAAAATGATTTTATTTCTAATATGTTTTCTTTAACCAGCACAATTGCCTTCAGTACATAAGCTGCCTCTGTGTTCCGCTTCTGGTTGTGATGATTCCATTATTTGGTAAAAATGTGTCTGATTATCTGTACAGATCGCCTATGGTTCTTACAATAATGTGCCCCACAATTCCCTGCGGCGTAAACAAATGAGACCACTATCCAATTTTTTTTTCTCAAAAATGCCGTCGGCACTTTTAATCAATCCACATCGACTTCCAGGGGAAACATTTGGTCTCGGAGTTATTATTTATTTTATATTATAATCAGCTATTTCTCATTGTGTTTTATTATCGATTACTATGTTACTGGACTTTTACTTTGTAAGAACAATGTCACGTTGACCTGTAGAACTACCCGTACGTTGCCAGAATGATATACTGTAGAACTACCCGTACGTTGCCAGAATGATATACTGAAGAACTACATGTACGTTGCCAGAATGATATACTGTAGAACTACATGTACGTTGTCAGAATGATATACTGTAGAACTACCTGTACGTTGTCAGAATGATATACTGTAGAACTACCTGTACATTGACAGAATGATATACTGTAGAACTACCTGTATGTTGACAGAATGATATACTGTAGAACTACATGTACGTTGTCAGAATGATATACTGTAGAACTACATGTACGTTGTCAGAATGATATACTGTAGAACTACATGTACGTTGTCAGAATGATATACTGTAGAACTACCCGTACGTTGTCAGAATGATATACTGTAGAACTACCCGTACGTTGTCAGAATGATATACTGTAGAACTACATGTACGTTGTCAGAATGATATACTGTAGAACTACCCGTACGTTGTCAGAATGATATACTGTAGAACTACATGTACGTTGTCAGAATGATATACTGTAGAACTACCCGTACGTTGTCAGAATGATATACTGTAGAACTACATGTACGTTGCCAGAATGATATACTGTAGAACTATCTGTACGTTGACAGAATGATATACTGTAGAACTACATGTACGTTGTCAGAATGATATACTGTAGAACTACATGTACGTTGTCAGAATGATATACTGTAGAACTACCCGTACGTTGTCAGAATGATATACTGTAGAACTACATGTACGTTGTCAGAATGATATACTGTAGAACTACCCGTACGTTGTCAGAATGATATACTGTAGAACTACCCGTACGTTGTCAGAATGATATACTGTAGAACTACATGTACGTTGCCAGAATGATATACTGTAGAACTATCTGTACGTTGAAAGAATGATATACTGTAGAACTACATGTACGTTGCCAGAATGATATACTGTAGAACGACATGTACGTTGACAGAATGATATACTGTAGAACTACATGTACGTTGTCAGAATGATATACTGTAGAACTACATGTACGTTGTCAGAATTATATACTGTAGAACTACATGTACGTTGTCAGAATGATATACTGTAGAACTACATGTACGTTGACAGAATGATATACTGTAGAACTATCTGTACATTGACAGAATGATATACTGTAGAACTACCCGTACGTTGTCAGAATGATATACTGTAGAACTACATGTACGTTGTCAGAATGATATACTGTAGAACTACATGTACGTTGTCAGAATGATATACTGTAGAACTACTTGTACGTTGTCAGAATGATATACTGTAGAACTACCCGCACGTTGTCAGAATGATATACTGTAGAACTACATGTACGTTGCCAGAATGATATACAGTAGAACTACCCGTACGTTGCCAGAATGATATACTGTAGAACTACATGTACGTTGTCAGAATGATATACTGTAGAACTACCTGTACGTTGTCAGAATGATATACTGTAGAACTACCCGCACGTTGTCAGAATGATATACTGTAGAACTACCTGTACGTTGACATAATGATATACTGTAGAACTACATGTACGTTGACAGAATGATATACTGTAGAACTACATGTACGTTGACAGAATGATATACTGTAGAACTACCCGCATGTTGTCAGAATGATATACTGTAGAACTGCCTGTACGTTGACAGAATGATATACTGTAGAACTACATGTACGTTAACAGAATGATATACTGTAGAACTACATGTACGTTGACAGAATGATATACTGTAGAACTACATTTACGTTGACAGAATGATATACTGTAGAACTACCCGCACGTTGTCAGAATGATATACTGTAGAACTACCTGTACGTTTACAGAATGATATACTGTAGAACTACATGTACGTTGTCAGAATGATATACTGTAGAACTACATGTACGTTGCCAGAATGATATACTGTAGAACTACCCGTACGTTGTCAGAATGATATACTGTAGAACTACCTGTACGTTATCAGAATGATATACTGTAGAACTACATGTACGTTGTCAGAATGATATACTGTAGAACTACATGTACGTTGTCAGAATGATATACTATAGAACTACCTGTACGTTGACAGAATGATATACTGTAGAACTACCCGCACGTTGTCAGAATGATATACTGTAGAACTACCTGTACGTTGACAGAATGATATACTGTAGAACTACATGTCCGTTGTCAGAATGATATACTGTAGAACTACATGTACGTTGTCAGAATGATATACTGTAGAACTACATGTACGTTGTCAAAATGATATACTGTAGAACTACCTGTACGTTGACAGAATGATATACTGTAGAACTACATGTACGTTGTCAGAATGATATACTGTAGAACTACCTGTACGTTATCAGAATGATATACTGTAGAACTACATGTACGTTGTCAGAATGATATACTGTAGAACTACATGTACGTTGTCAGAATGATATACTGTAGAACTACCTGTACGTTGACAGAATGATATACTGTAGAACTACCCGCACGTTGTCAGAATGATATACTGTAGAACTACCTGTACGTTGACAGAATGATATACTGTAGAACTACATGTACGTTGACAGAATGATATACTGTAGAACTACATGTACGTTGTCAGAATGATATACTGTAGAACTACATGTACGTTGTCAGAATGATATACTGTAGAACTACCTGTACATTGACAGAATGATATACTGTAGAACTACCTGTACGTTGTCAGAATGATATACTGTAGAACTACCCGCACGTTGTCAGAATGATATACTGTAGAACTACCTGTACGTTGACAGAATGATATACTGTAGAACTACATGTACGTTGACAGAATGATATACTGTAGAACTACATGTACGTTGTCAGAATGATATACTGTAGAACTACCCGTACGTTGTCAGAATGATATACTATAGAACTACATGTACGTTGACAGAATGATATACTGTAGAACTACATGTACATTGACAGAATGATATACTGTAGAACTACCCGTACGTTGACAGAATGATATACTGTAGAACTATCTGTACATTGACAGAATGATATACTGTAGAACTACATGTACGTTGTCAGAATGAAATATTGTAAAACTGTACGTTGTCAGAATGAAGTGCCATTGACCCTTCCGTTGTCAGAATGATACACTGTAGAACTACTTTACGTTGTCAGAACAAGATAGTGTTGGCTTCTATGTTGTCAGAACAAAATACCGTTGGCCTTTATATTGCCAGAACAATATACTGTTGGGCTTAACGTTGTCATAACAAGATATAGTTAGGTTGTGCGTTGTCAGAACAAAATACCGTTGGGCTGAATGTTGCCAGAAGAAGATACCGTTGGGCTGAATATTGACAAAACAAAATGTCGTTGGGCTGAACGTTACCAGAACAAGATACCGTTGTACTGAACGTTGCCAGAACAATATACCGTTGAGCTGAACGTTGCTAGAACAAGATACCGTTGGGCTGAACGATGCCAGAACAAGATACCGTTGGGCTGAACGTTGCTAGAACAAGCTACCGTTTTCCTGAACGTTGCCAGAACAAGATACCGTTGGGGTTAACGTTACTTGAACAAGATACCGTTGGGTTGAACGTTGCTAGAACAAGATACCGTTTTCCTGAACGTTGCCAGAACAAGATACCGTTGGGCTGAACGTTGCCAGAACAAGATACTTTTGGGCTGAACGTTGCCAGAACAAGATACCGTTTTCCTGAACGTTAACAGAATAAGATACCGTTGGGCTGAACGTTGCCAGAACAAGATACCATTGGGCTGAACGTTGCTAGAACAATATACCGTTTTCCTGAACGTTGCCAGAACAAGATACCGTTTTCCTGAACGTTGCCAGAACAAGATACTGTTGGGCTGATCGTTGCCAGAACAAGATACCGTTGGGCTGAACGTTGCCAGAACAAGATACCGTTTTCCTGAACGTTGCCAGAATAAAAAACCGTTGGGCTGAACGTTGCCAGAACAAGATACCGTTGGGCTGAACGTTGCTAGAGCAAGATGCTGGTGAGGTGAACGTTCCCAGAACAAGATACCTTTGGGCTGAACGTTGCAAGAACAAGATACCGTTATGCTGAACGTTGCTATAACAAGATACTGTTGGGCTGAACGTTGGCAGAACAGAATACTGTTGGCATGTACGTTATCAGAGCAGGATGTTTGTTGTTGAAACAATTTACCGTAGGTCTGTATATTGTCAGAACACCTTATCACTGGCCCGTACGTTGCCAGAGAAAAGGCACTGTTAATTTTTATTTGCAGGAACAATTATAGTCACATCAAGTTTTCTATTAACCCGTATTGTGTCAGAATAAAATAACTTTAACCCATAGTGTGTTTAAGTACCAACCCATACTTTGTTAAAGTACCGGTACTATGACTATGTACTTTATTGGAGACAGATTACTTTTAGTGGGTACGTTAATATTGATTTCCGCCCTCGTGGTTATGAAAGAAAATGTATCTGTAATCACTAGTGTGTACCCACCCCTTTATTGTAATCTATGGTTTTTTAGTATCAAGTTACTGAGGCCTTCTACCATATGAGGCACAAGTTACTAATGCCTTTTAATATATGAGGGTCAAGTTATTGACGGCTACTTATATGTGAGGACTTAGTTACTTATTGTGTTGCTATTGTGTATGGGTCAAGTTACCGATGACCACTACTATGTGAGGGTCAAGTTACTGATAGTCTCTCTGCTATATGAGGGTCCAGTTACTGATTGCTTCTACTATGTGAGGATCACGTTGTGATGACGACTACTTTATAAGGGTCAAGTTACTGATTGCTTCTACTATGTGCCGGCTATAAATAAATTGTCCCATTGCCATAAAGCTATATTTGCCATGAACTGTTCTTCTTTTATCCTTCACAGCCCTTTGCCGTCATCACAGGCTTGTTTGATGATTGGTTTCCGATCCAGGGCTCGCTCGGTCGCTTGTTACACCGAGATGATGAAGGTGTCAAGGGTGGTGATGACTCCGTCGGTCCATCTATTTCGTGGTCTTCCCCTGCTTCTTGATGTCTCCATTTTTATGTTGTATGCTTTTACTGCTGGTGACATTGAGTTCATTCTCACTAGATAGCCGAACCAATTAAGTCTTTGTGTATCAGTAATTTAACAACTGGTGTTTCTCAACTGTTCTGTTGATCTCCTCATTTCTAACATGGTCCTTGATAGCCCAACGTTGGTATATAAATTCCATTTATAATGTTCTTCTTAATTTCCATTGGGATAACTAGATGATTGAGGATGGGTGTAATTTGATATGTAAGATTATTGGCTTGGTTAGTTCCTGTCTCCATCTTTCTATTTAATTTCCCATCTGATGTAAAGATACTCCCAAAATATTTGAATTCGTGTACTTGTTTTAACTTTCGGTCGTTTATCTGTTTAATAATTTCATAATTGTCTTTACTCATATTCATAAATTCTGTGTTTTCAATGTTTATCTTCATGTTATGTTTTATGCAACTATTCTGGAGTAAAGTATGTGTTCCTGCAGTTATTCACTATTGCTATGCACTAGACACTGGTCATCAGCGAAGATCAGTTCATCTAATGTAGGTACTTACTCATCATCCATTTCATCTTTGTCTATTTTGGTGATGCACAATCTATATATATATATATATATATATAAGATGAAAAACATACTGACCAATAAAAAGATATCAGTTGAAACGAGAAAAAGAGTGTTGAGGTGCTACATAGAACCTATACTTTTATATGGATGTGAAGCGTGGACAATAAGCAGTCAAGCTGAAAAACAGCTGATGGCTGTGGAAATGTGGTTTCTGAGGAAAATGCAAAGAATACCATGAACAGACAGAAAAACCAATGAACAGGGCCTTCAAGAAACAAATGAAATCGTAAACTGATTAGAGTCATTAGACGTAGACAGTCAAAATTTTGTGGGCATGCTATGAGAAGAAATGACTTGGAGAACTTGTGACGACTGGCAAGATCGAGGGGAAGAGACCATGGGGAAGACCGAGAAGTAAATACCTGGATGGCTTGGCCCCGTGACGTGATCGAGACAGGAACACGGATTTGATCCATGACTCTAGTGTCCGAGTGAGATGGCAGAACAATACCGCCCACGCTTATCGGCATGGCACATGATGGATGGATATATATATATATATATATATATATATATATATATATATATATATATATATATATATATATATATATATATATATAAAATAATAATAATAATAATAATGATAATAATAATAATAATAATAATAATAATAATAATAATAATAATAATAATAATAATAATAATAATAATAATAATAATAATAAAGAAGCGGTGACAGGGCGCGTCCTAGTCTAGCTCCAGTTGTTGTTGGGAACCATTTTGTGAGTCCAGTTCTTGTTCTAACTGCGCTTTTCCTCTCTCTGTATATGGCTCTTACACAGTCTAGTAGTTGACCTTTTATGCCGGAGGTTTCAAGTGTTCCCCAGAATATATCTCTGCTTACTCCTTCGACAGCTTTCACTTGGTCTATAAAGGCGATATTGATTTGCCGTTTATGTTCTGGTGTTTTTTTTTCCTTACTAATTTGTGGACAGGCAATAGTGCACCTGTGCACCTTCTACTCTTTCTGAACCACAGCTGTTCTGGGCTGAGTAGCGGTTCCACGATAGGTTTTATTCGTTGTTCAAGAATCTTTGCAAACATTTTACCCACATGACTGAGGAGGGAAATGTCTCTGTAGATGTCACCATCTTGTTTATTTATATTTATTGGTACAATAATGGCTTTCTGTCAGTCCGCTGGGCCAGTTCTTTCTTCCCATTCTTCTTCTTCAGCGTTCCGAGCCATTGAGGTTCTTTGCTGCAGATACAATCCGTCTCCATTCGTCTCTCTGGTTGACCTTCTCTTGCCAGTCGTTGATTCCAAGTGCTTGTAGGTCTGTATATATATTATCTCTCCGCCGTCTTCTTGGACTACCTCGGGGTCTACGGTCATTTATTTCCTGAGTGTAAGCGAGTTTTGTTTCCCTATTATCTTCCATTCTTTCTATATGCCCCAGCCATTGTAGTCTATTAGCCTTCATGATACCAGTGATTGGCGGGTAGTTGTTGTATCATTATTCATGATTTTCCTGAGCTAGTTTGATCACTCTTGTAGATTGTCGCCTTGCCACTGAGCTAGTTTGATCACTCTTGTAGATTGTCGCCTTGCCACTGAGCTAGTTTGATCACTCTTGTAGATTGTCGCCTTGCCAGTCTGTATTGTGTATACTCGTCGTTGGTTCGTGAACTTAGCCAGATCTTATACTTCTATTTTGTTTTCTTTTCACCGTTTCTTTAACTTCATTCCACCAGCGATGGAATCACACTCCGTAAAATATGTCAAACCAGTGTTCAGACTGAATATCTTTACCTGACAGCCAGAGGTTATGTCCAATGCATGGGGGTGTCTGGGGATGACAACTGGAGAGTTGTAAATAAATGTTTCCAAGTTGTAATGATTGAGATTAGGGGGATTACTTACGAGGTCTGTTCACAAAGTATTGCATCTTTGACAAAAAATAAAATAAAAATACAATTACTCACTTGGAGGTCTGAAGCCCTAAATCCCTTCAAACTGCTCTCCTTGGGGCTGCGCACACATCTCCCAGTGGTCACGCCATTGCTGGAAGCATTTCAGGGAGATCTCTACGGGAAGGGATTACAGCGTGGCCTTCGCCTTCCGGATAATGTCTTCTTGTAACCCAGATTGTGTCCCTTTCAGCGGCATTTTTTGTTTTAGGTTGGGGAAGAGCACAATTTAGAGCACAGATTAGAGAGTCTGCCAAAACAGGCATATGTTGAATTTGGCCAAGAAAGTCTGAATTTGATGCAATGATTTCGGAAAATAAAACCGGAACTTTGGATAACGGAAACCAGGCAGCCTCATTATGACAGCACACCTGCACATAGGTAGTATAGTTGACGTGTTTAGTTGTTAGTTGTCTCACGCTGTGAAACACCCAGCGTGGGACTTGAGAAGAGATAGACACTTAAATACGCTGGTTAATAAAAACACACATAACTTCATGTCGTCCATTCATCCTCTTATTTAACTTGATCACAAGTCCGAAAGTAACTTTTCAATCACGTCGTAATTTCACTGGGTGATGTACGTGCTATATGTAGCACATGCTTTGAGGCCTTAAGGTATAATGTAAACACTTAATCTTAATTAATGTAAACATTAAACATTTATTTAATCAAGGATTTATACATTAAAAATGTATTTAAACTTAATTATTTTAGGGGGTTGAGTGATCTCGAGGTATGGTATCCGCGTCGAGTGCTGGAGGTCCCGAGTTCAAGCCCCGGTGAGAGCCGGGATTTTTTCACGTTGACTTCTAGTATCAAAATTTCCCCTGGTCTCTGGGTAGTGAGATCGGACGCCCGTGTGTATTGTTGCGCACGTAAAGTTGGAAATCGAGAAAGAGTAGCCTAACGGCTCTGCCCGGGCAAAATTTCTAGTTAAAAATCTACTCAAAGTATTTTCAAGTTCATCGCCAGTGCTACGGAGTTCGTGCACTGTGCTGAACTCCTCTGGACTCAGGCTTGAGTTACGAGTAGAACTGAGCACTTATGGATTCACCCGTGTGTCGTGATATTGATCCGTTGACTAAACTAACCTAAACTAACTTAATGGTTCCGTAATATTGTCAGTTCTGTCTTTTTAGTTATAAAACTCACGGTGTGGAAAGGGGTGGAGAGGGTGAAATATGGAGATGTCTGTTTCTGACTATCACATTCATGCTTCGATTCACGGTGTAGATTATTAGGACATTCATGCAATGAGAACAGTGCTGCGCGTTTCCCTTGCGCATGGGTACTGGCATGGACATCTACCATTCTCGGACAAGGGTGAAATCCTAGGATTTACACGAGTTTCACATACCTAGGAAGTATAATATCATCAAACAGAAAATCAGAAGACGAGATAGAAAATAGATGCAATAAGGCAAATCAACTCATTGGACAAATGGCACCAATACTAAAGAACAAACACGTATCAATAACTGCTAAGAAAGCACTTTACAACACAATCTTCCTACCAACTCTGTTACCAATGCCAAACCTGGACAATGACAGAAAAAGAAAAAAGAAAAATCACAACAACAGAAATGAGATTCCTGAGAAGAATACTCAATGTATCAAGAAGAGATAAGATCAGAAGTGAATAAATTAGGACTAAAGTGGGGGTTATAGCTGCACTATATTTTATTAGAAGGCAGCAAGTCAAATAGTTTGGTCATGCAAGTAGATTACCAATTAACAGTATATCACAACAAGAAATGATGTACAGACCAGAGGGAAGCAGAGGAAGAGGCCGACCACGTAAACGATGGACGCAGGGATAACAGAGTTCATGGGAATATCGATACATGAAGCCCGTTATACTTCACCTCGACACCGCAAGGTACAAGAGGAACATGATAAGATGAGATGAGATGATATGAGATGAGATGAGATGAGATGAGCACTTTGCGTGCCTTACAGATTCACGGGCAGCTGGAAATCGAAAATAGCAGGCAGAATAGGAGCATGAAAAATAGGAGCCAACAGAATAGGAACAAGCAGAATCGGAGCAGGAAAAACATGAGCAGGCAGAATAAGAGTATGCAGAATAGACCACTGCCCAAGTTAAATCTTGACATTGGAAATGCTAACCATATAAGAAAACGTATACCGTGTGTGATCGTGGTATACACACACTTGTACTCTCGCTCTACAGAGTTCTTGCTCTGTGCTAATATTCTGTAATCTATGGTTGGTAAGAGGGAGAGACTGTCGCACTAATGGAAGTATCCGCGTACAATCAATTTGAGCCATTAGAAAAATAATACATAGCAAACCGATCTCATGCCAAGGTGGTACACTATTGTGGTGCAGCTTGGTGATATCTCAGTACTGATGATCTCCAAATGCTAAATGCTCTTGCCAGCGTGACCAGGAGTCCTTTACGTGTACTTGACTTAGATTTAAACAGACGTAGAAGTGGCATAAATGATTACTGCGCTAGCTCTTTAACTTAAGGTGGCGAAGTATGAGGTTCGACCAACACACTGGCATTAAAAGCTGGACTTAAACTCTGACTTCTCGTTCAGAGAACAAAGCAAACTACTGAACGTACAATTGCCTATAAAATCAACACGAGGTGGATCGTAAAGTCCTTCAAAATGCATGCAACATTTTATTTAGATTTAAAACGTATCTGGACTCGAACAGCAATAAGAACATTCGTTTTGAGAAGAAAGAAGCTGACCGTATCTCGGCTCTCCCAAAGTGGTAATCGAAAATATTCTGGCCTTTACAAGAGTCAAATTGGTGTTAACCTCCAGCTTGTAAAGTAATAGTGAAGATAGTTGACGAGCAATCTTCTTTTTCATCGTTTCTCCCAATGGGGAGTAACCAACCCTCAACTGTCCACACGCATTGACAACTTGTTATATCTCTTCTAGTTCAATGTATGTTTTTCCCATATAATTTATCCATACCCCTAGCTCTGAGTGTGGTAGTTCTCCCTGAATGTCTCTGCCTTGCGTACTCCAGATGAAGGACTTTGTAGTTATATTATTAACTTCTCTCCTTATATAACTTGTGTCTGTCCATCTTGTTTCAGATACGCCTAAGATATCTAAATTCATGTTTTTTGCCTCTGCAATAAGATTATCAAACTCCCCTGCTTGATATAAGGTGCGTACATTCCATGTACCAATTATCAGACTTCTCCTTCTACTTTTCAGGTAGGTATTGTCAGAATGCACCCTTTCAAAAGAATTTGGGATGCATTCGTCATTATGCACTTCCTTATTCACTATAGTTGTCTCTTCCCTGTGAATATTTACAACAGGCTCAACTCCAGGGGGCCAAGAATTACCCGTATCGCTTTTTTCTTGTTGTTGAATTACCATTGCTGTCTTTGGGATATTACATGGTGAGGTCCCAATCTCTTCCACGTTGGCCAACCAGGGTCACTATCGTGTCCTGAACACGCCTTATGTGTGCCACACACTCTGCTGTTTCGCTTTCGAAGCCGTTGACCTATTTAGATTCATCCGCCTTCTCCACCGTCCCAGTCTTTGTGTACTAGGGATGGACATTCCCTTAGTAGGATATTACCCCTACTTCACTCATGTAGTTTAGCCAGTCAGCCAAGACTGTTGCCCGTGGTATGGCCACCGCCGTACACAAGCGGTATTCGTGGAGCCATACATGAGCTAGGTAAAGAGATGGGAACCAAATAGGATCCTGGTCTATCCCTTGGGATATGGCTGCCACTCACCGTGAGGTACTATCCCTCTCTCTTTACCCTACACCACTTCTTATAAGATATATTTTGCAATCACGCAGATTCAACTGAGATATACTTCTAACAATTAATATTGAATAATATTCTACTAATATTCTACAGCCTGTCTCCCTGGCGAAGAAGTTAACGACTTTCTCCGTAATCCCGTATATCCACGTGAGGAACACAGCTGCGCGAGATTCGGCAACGGATCGCGTCGCGTTGGTTACTTACGGGGTACGTGAGCCGGTAGCTCAGAAAGCAATGGCAAACTACTGAGCGTAATCTTGCCAAGAACTTCAACAACAGCTGAGAAAATGCTGATGTTGTCTGCAACGTCCTATAAGGGATATGCAACTTTAGAAAAAAAATATATTCTACTGAGATATACTTGTAACGATTAATATTCTACTGCTATATACATGTAGCGATTAATATTGTGTTCGGATATACGTGTAACGATCAATATTCTGCTCAGATTACCTGTAGCGGTAAATATTCTTCTCAGATATGTTTGTAACTGTTATTAATATTCTGCTCAGATATACTTGTAAGTGTTAAGTTTCTGCTAGATGTACTCTGTACATGGTTGCCCAGTTCTATCAGGCGTGCCTGTTTGCTCGGTGGTAATGCGTTCGAATCCACATCCAGGTGGGAATCAGTATTTTAATTGGTTGCGGCTCCCAGGTCTACCCAGCCTAAGATGAATGCTATAAACTATTCTGGCACATAAAGACCTCCAAAGTAATACTGACCACATCCCGCACTGACCGCCGGCGGGTGGGGCTAGCGCCATGTTACCTGTGGGCTTCATGGGCTGGGAGAGGGTTCTTTGCTTTCACTTGTTTTACTTTCTAAGAGCCAAGTTTCTGCTGATCTTCATGTGTTATATGTTGCGCGCCTGCTGCCTTCCTTGGGTGCGGTAGCCGTTTCTCATGCTCCCTCTCCGGAATCGAACCATGATTCCCCTTTACCCGTTACAAACATTGTAGGCATGTCACGTACCATCGACATTTGATAGGGCAGACATTTGAAAGATGCGCCGCCAGCACGTAAGGTCATGCAATCAGCACAAAGTTATCCAGAGTGACCAGTGGGAACGCCGCACCCCGCGAAGAACGACGATTGGTTTTTGACTAATAAAAGCGCTCTTTCCGCGAGGGTTTGAGCTTGGCAAACATGTATTAGCTCTAGAATTGCCACAGTTA
Organism: Cepaea hortensis; assembly: GCA_963921405.1. NCBI lineage: Eukaryota > Metazoa > Mollusca > Gastropoda > Stylommatophora > Helicidae > Cepaea > Cepaea hortensis. The sequence continues at coordinate 71,754,773 of OY992885.1, forward strand.
TCCAGGTAGGATCGTGTCATCTAAGGAACTTCGACTGATTTAATGAGACATTCGCTGTTTCACCTTGAGACAGTGTGAACTGAGACATACATGGCTTAATCTTTGAGACAAGCATATGACTATTAGCAGGATCAACCAGATATCTATCGGACAGACGGACTATTCACGCACGTGCAGGCCAAGAATAGTAATCGCTCAGCGCACTCTCTCGGTACCCGGTGATACATGCAAAACCACCGGGCGCATACCGACTAGTTTCCCAGCTACGCCGGCAGGACTGACCGAAAAGGTATGCCAGCTTACTGACTGCAGGCCAACTGCTCATCGAGAGAGAGAGAGAGAGAGTGGGTACTTATTGAGACTTTGTCGAACGGTCGTACAAATTTGCTCTTTCGCCCGCTCAAACCACAACTCTAGCTTCACGATGCGGTTACATTTTCGAAACGCCTGCCTCGTTAACATGCGTAGGCTGGGAAGATCTCGATTGGGTGCACCTCACACAGCCATCTGAGACAACGAACGCTAGACGCGGGACTGATCTTGCGAACCAGACCATCCTTTACGCCAAAGTGATTGGAACCCATCTGAAAGAAATCAGTGTAGTTAAGTAGTTGGGTACTATAATTACAGCACATGGAAGATGTATTAGGAAGATTAATGTAGAACGGCCCAAGTAAAGGCAACATTTCACAAGATGAAGAACATTCTCTGCAGTTTATCTGCGTCCATCAAGGCGAGGACAAGAGCTCTTAAGGGATATATTGAGCCAATCCTGACGCACCGAAGCGAATCATGGACATTTATCAGAAAAGTGAGGAATTATATGGAAGCTGAGGAGATGTGGTTTTATAGAAGAAATTTGATAACACCGTGGATGGATAAAAAGAGCAATGAAGATATCTTGAAGATAACTAACGCCACCTGCCATGGAGTATAAGAAATCAGATAACGGGTTTTAACAGTGGCGCCAAAAACTTGAAGCCGGTTGGCAAACTAGTTAGTAAAAACTTGACGCCGATTGGCAAACAAGTTAGTCACCAATTGATGGCACACGTTTCAGAAAGCACATTTTGTGATGCGTAGAATTTCATTGCAGATAATCAGTAGGCTGGAATCACCACGTGATGGGTGAATGCCCGGTGAAGTTAGAAAATACAAATCAAATAAATAGAACTAACAATGTGAACACTTGCACCGTTTTCACCATCCACTGATCAATGGCGTCAATATAACCATTACAGAGCATGAAAAAGGCGCTACCAAAGCAGACATAGCACAGCATCAATAGACTAATGAATAATTTTGCCATTGATCGATGATTGGTATGGTCGCTTAATAGCGTGTGGACGAGCAAAGTCAACATGCATTAATCAGTGTTGTTCTACAAGAACAGACAGCCACCGAGTCAAAGGACGATGTGGTCGTAGCCTGCTTCTACTGCTACTGTCACCAAACAACACGCTCTGATTGTCTGGCCTGGTAACCACACATCATTTAGTTATTTCAACAGGCATTGATTACCATTGTTACGGCGATCAGATGAGTACAATCTGCTCCAGCATCTCAACGGCTATTGATTGAAGATACAACGTATATTGTAACTGTTTCATTTCCTCAGCACGTATTGACTACATTTATTATGTATTTAACAGCTGTTTGTTCTCTCGAGAGGCTTTCTTTAACGTTACTAGGTATATCACAAGTTTTACGTCTCAACACGTATTCTGTAAAGTTACAAGGCATCTCACTAGTTTTACCGTCTCAACACGTATTCTGTAACGTTACGAGGTATGTCACCAGTTTTATCGTCTCAACACGTATTATCTATCGTTACCAGGTATGTCACTAGTTTTATCGTCTCAACACGTATTATGTAACGTTACCAGGCATGTCACCAGATTCACCGTCTCAACACGTATTCTGAAATGTTACCAGGTATGTCTACAATTTCACCTTCTCAACACGTATTCTCTAGCGTTACCAGGTGTGTCACTACAGTTTCGCTGTCTCAGCAAACATGGATTCCTAGTGCTACGTGTCGTGAACTAATTCACTTTCTCAACATATATTCACATTGGCTACTGCTCATGTAACACATGTGTTATTATCTTTTATTGTTATCTATTCACTATTAATACTCCACATGCAACAACTATTTTGAAGTATCTTACAACTAACACTTAATATATAACTGCTAATTTACTGTTTCAAGACGTAGCACTTACATTTACAGCATGCTCGTAGGTAACAAGCGATTCATTCTCTCATCACACATTTACAGCATGCTCGTGGATAACAAGCGATGCATTCTCTGATTACGCATTTACAGCATGCTCGTGGATAACAAGCGATGCATTCTCTTATCAAACATTTACAGCATGCTCCATGGTAACAAGCAATTCATTCTCTGATCACACATTTACAGCATGCTCCATGGTAACAAGCAATTCATTCTCTGATCACACATTTACAGCATGCTCGTAGGTAACAAGCTGTTCATTTTCTGATCACATATTTACAGCATGCTCGTATGTAACAAGCTGTTCATTATCAGATCACACATTTACAGCATGCTCCATGGTAACAAGCAATTCATTCTCTGATCACATATTTACAGCATGCTCCATGGTAACAAGCTGTTCATTCTCTGATCACACATTTACAGCATGCTCGTGGATAACAAGCTGTTCATTCTCTGATCACACATTTACAGCATGCTCGTATGTAACAAGCCGTTCATTCTCTGATCACACATTTACAGCATGCTCGTATGTAACAAGCTGTTCATTCTCTGATCACACATTTACAGCATGCTCGTATGTAACAAGCTGTTCATTCTCTGATCACACATTTACAGCATGCTCCATGGTAACAAGCTGTTCATTCTCTGATCACACATTTACAGCATGCTCGTATGTAACAAGCTGTTCATTCTCTGATCACACATTTACAGCATGCTCCATGGTAACAAGTAATTCATTCTCTGATCACACATTTACAGCATGCTCCGTGGTAACAAGCAATTCATTCTCTGATCACACATTCATGTTCGTGACTCATTTTGAGCAGGTCCTTTGTGGAACATTGTTCTAATCACGGCCCTTCATAAAGAGCCTTTACCGGTTCTCCTGTCTCTATGACCTTTATGCCCAAGATGTCTGCAATGATCTGTGCCCATCTTCTTGTTGATCGGCCCCTGTCTCAAGCACCCAATGTCCTGTGTCCATCTCTGGCCATGCCCCCCCCCCCCACATCGTGAACCCTCATGCCCAAGATGACTGCAATGCCATGTGTCCATTGCTGGCCATGTCCCCCGCATCGTGAACCCTCATGCCCGAGATGTCTGCAACGTCCTGTGTCCATCTCTGGCCATGTCCCCCGCATCGTGAACCCTCATGCCCGAGATATCTGCAACGTCCTGTGTCCATCTCTGGCCATGTCTCTCGCATCGTGAACCCTCATGCCCCAGATGTTTGCCATTTCCAAGTCCATCTTGTTGCTGGTATTCCTCTGTCTCTTCATCTTGTCTTCCGTCACTGTTCTCTCCAAGCTACTGTGACGCTTCAAATGCTCAAAGTATGTCAGTTTCCGAGACATGACGCCGTTTACGTGCCAAGTGTCTTCGATGTTCACTTCTTGTAGAATGTCAGTGTTTGACTTCTTCTTGGTCCCCGGTATTCTAAGAATAATTCTGTAACGGTTTATTTCAGAAGCCTGGACTTGTTTCTGTAGTGAGTGCTACGTGGTTCACGACTCATATCCATTAGCTGCCGTGGGAAAGTTGCATAGTCTCTACAATGCATCCCTAATTTGTTTTCTGGCCTTGTTCCGTATGTTCTTAAATCAGTGTACTGGTTAAATGAATATCATTTTAATACTTCTCGATATGTATTTCATCACACGATAACATAATGTATTTTGTTGTATTCCACAAACAGAGTGTGAATTGGTAATCTCTCTCTTCATCTGTCATCCGTTTATATGTTCTTCAGTCCATGCGTCTATAATCCTTGTATTCTCGTGGTGTCCTTTGTCTGACTTTTTGTTTGCGCCCTTTTGTTAAATTTCATCCGATCCTAGCACTGTTTCTGTTGACTGTAAACACATATTTCTGGCTGTTAAGTTATCGATCCAGACCTGTCAATTCTAGGTTCAGAGACGGAAACGCGGTCATGAGTATTGTAGTACAATTTTTTACGACTAAAGTCAATATAAATCCGTTTACACTGTTTGTTGAATGTTATTTTCTTTTGTCATGACAAACATGATCTTCGAAATTATAAAAAAAATAATTACAATCAAACAGATTAAGAAGTACCCGATGACCCATTTGCTTTTCCTACAGGGTACAACAAGTGTCCGAATGTCCTGAAAAGACTCCACTCAGTTCAGGCCGGTCTCTCGTCTTGTTTATTCATGATACTGGAATTCGCATCGAAAAACAAATGCACAAGTCTGAAGTGGAAGAAAACAAACGAAATCTACATTCACAAATGGCAGAATGCGTCAAACATGACCCAGTTCAGTCCGATCTCTTTTCTTGTTAGTGAGGTCATTAATTCTGTTGAGCATTATTTGCATGCCGGTCTCTCTGGCTGTGGGGTTACAACACTTTCTCTCTGTAATCCCGTTTATCACGCAGAGTCTCGTAGCGGAGCGAGAGCTGAGGCGGTTCGACCCCCGCTCGTAACTTGCGGGATACTGAGCCGGCCGCTCAGAAAGCAATGGCAAACTACTGAGCGTAATCTTGCCAAGAGATCAACATACAGCTGAAAGATGCTGGTGTTGACAGCTAAGTCCTGTAAAGGATATGCTAAAAAAAAAAAAAAAAATTATTTGCATATTTTGGGTGTTGTGTTGTTGTTCAGTGTCAGCGCTGTTGTCCTCAAGCCATGCTTCTATTGTCTCTTTATATAATTTCTAATTTTGCTTTTGACTCTCTCCATATTTTTCGTGATTACATTTTTTTTTAAACTTCTTGTTTCCGTTAGTTTAAGACATATTTAGTCATCCATTTCTATAATCTTCAATTTCGTGGTAGCAATTACGGAACTGGCAAATTTCCCATTGATCATTAACATCTAGAAATTGAATTCCTTAGCGTTAAATGTATATTGCCAACAAGTAAAATACGAGATCGTATGATCACTTAACAGTCTGCGTTTGGCAATTTTTCCCACTTTGAAAACATCTAGAAATCTTCTTGTTGTGGATGTAATAAATCCAATTTTTGATCTCATGCCACTTCCTTAATCTTCGTGGATGTTCCAACAATCATTACTTGCTATTTTACCACTGCACAATATAAACACATGTATCGACTTGTAGCTCTGATATAACCATGTAAAGATCCCAGCTTGTGATACTGCTCCCGCATTGTGTCCGGGAGGGGTCTGTCTGTGATGGGAGAGCTGAGCTTCCTGGGGCTATCTGAGCTGCAATGATGGTGATCGTGCACACACAAGATTTGCCTGGATTTTTATTTATTCATATTTCCACGTTTTACCCCGGAGCACAGCCAACGACACTGTGTAGAGAAAGTGTGGCTTTCAGAATAAGTCATCTCCGACTGTGTGATGGGCACATTCAACACAGTGCATTCCCTTGGTGAATTTAAACACACACGCTACAAATAATATTTTGTGCGATTTATTGCCTGATATTTTTTGCCGTATCTCATCATGTGCATAATGCAGAGTTATATATCTATATCTATAAAACAGAGTGTATGTTTGTGGGTATTTATGTATTGGATGCGTTCGATAACGGTACATCCGATTGAGATGAAATTTTCTACACGTCTTCCTTTCATTCCTGTGCAACCGACTATAATAATTTCTTAATGTAAAATCTTCTACTTATTTAATAACATTTACTTTTCCATTTTCATTATATAATGTCTATATAGCAGGGGGATTTCACTCTAGAAAAGTTATTTCAAGGGGCATAACTTTTAATAACATTTCTATATACTTTATAGTCATATTGTTGGACTTACTTGCACTATTGTTAAACTCTTTGTCTATAGTTATTTTTAGGCATATGAGTTATAATAAATAATGATATAATCTTTAAGGCATTTTCAAAGTTTTCATAAAAATAGTGCATAATGCATAACATTGTAACCCATCTTTTTCTACAGTTTTCATTGAATGGTGTGTGGAAGGACATTCTTTTAAGTTACTGTGCGCCAGGAGCTGGGCGAAACCACGCCGGGTCAGATATCAACTACACACATCTGAAAAACTGTCAGTCCTCAATTCTCTCTTTAGATCAAGAAAAAGCATTCGACAGAATATCTCACTCATACGTCCACAAAACTCTCTCACACTGCAACGTGGGAAATTATTTTCGGACATGGGTCAAAATTTTATATTTGAAACCGGAAAGTCGGATTCTATTAAACCATACCCTAACCAATTCTTTCAGGCTGACTAGGTCAGTGAGACAGGGATGTCCCTTGTCCCCTTTACTGTACGTTGTCGCTCTAGAGCCACTTCTAGAAAAGATACGACAGGACGACAATGTCAGGGGTACGTTCATACCAGGGAAGGGTGAACAAAAGCTGCGTGCTTATGCGGACGATACCATTTTCTTTCCGACAACTGAAAAATCTGTACGGATCATTTTGGGGACGTTCTCGTTTTTCGGCAAAGGGAGTGGGGCAAAATTAAACGTCCAAAAATCTACTATAATGGGCTTAGGCAAATGGAAAAATAAGGCGGATTTTCCATTTGACTTAACATCAAACAATCTTATAAAAGTGTACGGAATAGTCTTCCCATGTCAACCAAATCAGACACACAAAGACACTTGGCAAAATCTAGAGAAGAAAATAACAGATATGTTACAGAGATACAAATACAAAACAACTACCATATTTGGTAGAAGTACCATTGTTAATACATATATAATTCCAAAAATACTATATCTGTGCACAGTCCTAGATCCCCCACGTCAGACTGTCACAAACATAAACAAAGAGATTAGCCGCTTTGTGTTTGGCAGCACCATCTACAGTATCAAACATACTACACTCATGCAAGACAAAAAAGATGGAGGTATCGCCCTCCAAGACATAACAACCAAAATACAAGCACTTAGGATCAAACACGTAGGTGAAATCCTACAACACCCAGAAAAACACCCTTTAGCACACTATTACATTGGAATTAGGCTATCTTCTTTAAAACCTATTAGGAATACATCCTCACATTACTTTGGCACTCTCCCAACGTTCTACAAAACATGTATTTCAGCCATTAAAGGACATGAAAAATTACTACACAAGAAAACACATACAATCTACAGGCATTTAGTTAAATTACAAGCAACTCCGGTACATCTCAGAAATAAAAGAGGACATAGATATTTCATAAAAGATTATACCGAAATTTTCTCTAATATTCACAACAAGCAGATTACTCCAAAAGCAAGGGAAATTACATATAGGCTTGTTTACAGCATGACCCCAACAACAGAGAGAACAGCAAAAATAACTAAACAAATACTACAGTGTCAGCTTTGTAGACGGAACGTCCAAGAATCAGAAGAGCACATCTATTACGAATGCAACACAATCATGCCAACAAGAAATCTCCTACAAAACATCCTAAACACTCATTTGAATCAAAGAACAGATGTTTACAAAGCAATAATGATAAATTCCATTCCTTACTCCACACAAGACACCCACACAAAGCTACTTGTTCTATTGGCAGAGTACAGAAATCTTATATGGACATTAAGAAAAAAAGCACTATACAATTACAGAACAATCAACAAAGAAATTGTCCAACAACTTTACCAACAAAAAGTCGCAAACATTCTAATCTTAGTCCCACAAGCGCAAATCTAGTAAAATATTTGGCTGAAGACAGCAAGAAGAAGACAGAAGAAGCAAATAACTTGTTTTAAATAAAGGATACTACAACTGTAAATGTATTTGTTAATGGTATTAATAATCTTACAATTATATTATTATTATTATTATTATTATTATTATTATTATTATTATTATTATTAATACTATTATTATTATTAATTTTCCCATTATTATATTTGAATGTGCAACATGAAATATATTGTGGATGGGTGTCTGTGCCATTGGCAATAACATATGTATGCGTCTGTGTGTGGATGCAGGTGTGTGTGCGTGTGTGGTGCATGAATTTGCACGCGCATGTGTACGAGTGCGTGCGTGCGTGTAGCAGTCTTTAAACCAAGTCGGTATCTTAAGTATTAAAATGATGTTATACGGTAATGATATGTTTCAAAAGAAAAATATGCACCACCATGTATAAACAAATTCGATGAGCCCTTTAAGTACCCAGTAAGCTAAGGTGGCTTTTAGTGGCCAGGTTTTAAGTCTTTCCCATTGTATATAAAACCCAGACACCATCACAATTTTGGACCAATTATCTCCATGGGGACAGACCATGGACCCTAATTGCTAGTAGTAAATCCCTGATTCTTGTCCCCCAAACACAAGACATCATGGACTAGAGCGTCACCCTGAAATTTGTCACAAGGCAACAACACCAACGGCCTTCGCCTCGGGAGCTTAGTGGCCCAGAAATTACAAGGAAGCCACATTTTAATGGAAATGATAGTTTAAAGTTTATTGACAAAGCGTGGGGCATTTAAATGTACTGCGGTCTCCAGAAAGCATGACATTGTGTGTGTTTGTGTGTATGTGAGAGAGAGAGAGAGAGAGAGAGAGAGAGAGAGAGAGAGAGAGAGAGAGAGAGAGAGAGAGAGAGACAGAGAGACAGAGAGAGATAGAGAGAGAGAGAAAGAGAGGAGAGGGAGAGATGGACAGGTGATTCATGCATTCCGCTTGCGGAAGTGGAAGTGCAATGAATGTGTATCTACATGCACTATGCCACAAATGTCATATTAACATAACTGTATATATGTATGTATATGTTTTATTCACAATGTCACACTTAACACTAACAAACGGCAACGCTCTGTAATATACACAAACAAAAGAAACACACACTACAACTTGTAAATACACATTGCTTTGTATGAAATAAAAGTTGGGGGGAAAAAAAAAAAAAAAGATAGATAGATAGTCGGGAACGGAAGCTTATTTGACTACTTATATGAATTAGATGACATGCTCCCCACCAGGGACTGGGTGAAGCCGGGCCGGGTCAGACAGACAGATAGACAGACAGACAGTCGGAAACGGGAGAGCTTATATGACTACGTATATGAATTAAATTAGATGCTCCCCACCAGGGACTGGGTGAAGCAGGGCCGGGACAGACAGACAGACAGACAAACAGATAGTCGGGAACGGGAGAGCTTATATGACTACGTATATGAATTAAATGAGATGCTCCCCACCAGGGACTGGGTGAAGCCGGGCCCGGTCAGACAGACAGACAGACAGATAGACAGACAGACAGATAGTCGGGAACGGGAGAGCTTATATGACTACTTATATGAATTAAATGAGATGCTCCCCACCAGGGACTGGGTGAAGCCGGGCCGGGTCAGACAGACAGACAAACAAGCAGACATACAGACTGATAGATAGATAGATCCCCTCCAAGGCCTGGGCGAAGCCGGGCCGGGTCAGCTAGTATATTATATGAAGTGAGTAAGTGAATCATATTTTGGTTGAAGTGCTTAAAGTCACCGGCATAGGTCAAATGTATGTAGAGCATTTATTTCCACGGTCATTTCACATTGAAGATGAACTCTGTCTGTTTACATACAACCGGCTGGAACCGCATAATTGCTAGTACTTCGCTTTATTTGAGCAATTGTTTATTGTTCGCCGAATACAGTACGTTTAAATGGCTTTGTCTTGTCTCTGTTAACTTTATGGCCGTAGCTTATGAGGGGTTGAGAAATCAATGAGTAGGGCTCTTTACAGCGTGTCGACTGTATATGGATTCCCGAAGACCGATTAACTCTCTCTTTCCATTCACGCGAATATTCGGTTAATAGATTTACTAATTGACTTGTGGTTCTACTTATGCAAGTTGCGTGGCACCCATACTGGAGTTGATAAATACTTAGATTTGGTGTACAGAGACAATGGTTATTTCACATTTGGAGTAGGTATTGGGTTCACGGTTGGAGTAGATATTGGGGTGGTTTCATATCTGATCACTTGTTCAGTAGCACAGAATGTTTGGTTTTATACAAAGACGCGATAAACAATATATTGCACGATTTCTTGCCTGGCATATTACGCTGCATTTCGTCAGGTGCATACCGCAGAGTTATAAATCATATGAAGTGAATAAACGAATAACATTTTGGCTAAAGTATTAAGTGCGTAATCATTGCTATTGTTGAAATGTGGAGTACTTTATCCCCACGGAAGTCTAAGATTGAATGGGAAGTCCTTCTGTTTGCTGGAATCGCTAAATCGATAATGCTGTGATATAATTGCACAGTCGATTATTGTTGGTCGAATACAGTATGCGAAATGCGTTTTGTTTAACTATAGGATTACTAATTAGCAAACGTTCCATGATGGCAGACTTCGACGTTTTATGACCCAAGACCTCACAGGGATTCCTGAAGACGTATTAGATCTCTGTCCACCCACACTGGTATATTTACCGTTACTCAGTTTGCTAACTGTCTTTCCGTTCTACCTTTGTAAGTTGTCTGGCACTCACACCGGAATTGATAAATGCAGTTTGATTTAGTGTACGGAGACACCTTTCACAGATAGAGTAGGTATAGGGATAGTTTTGTATGTGATCACTGGTTCAGCAGCAAAGAATACAGACAAGGCTTTGACCCTTTTCTTAACGGGACTAACGAAAGAACGACGATAGATTTGTATCATGAGATATAAATTAAGTAACGGACACTCCTTTATGCCATGGTGGTGGGGGGGGGGGGAGGAATCTATAATAATAATTAAATATGGCCGTGACAGATACCTGCTGTGGGTGTTTGAAATGATATAACTAATCACAGTGTGTGGGCCTGATTACACGGGGGAACAGGTGACCAGTCTTTCTCTCCCGTAGCGAATGTCGAGAGCTGTCATGGAATTTTTGTCCGATCGGACTCATGCACTGTCAGCATTGCGTCATAACAACTACACCAACGCAGCCGCTTTGAATATATGATATTAGCCCCTTATTTATATGAATCAACCGCACACAATGGGTGATGTGGTCACTATGGGTCAATCGCACTCAATGGGTGATGTGGTCACTATGGGTCAATCGCATACAGTGGGTGATGTGGTCAATATATGGGTCAATCGCATACAGTGGGTGATGTGGTCAATATATGGGTCAATCTCACTCAATGGGTGATGTGGTCAATATGTGGGTCAATCGCACTCAATGGGTGATGTGGTCAATATATGAGTCAATCGCACTCAATGGGTGATGTGGTCGATATATGGGTCAATCGCATTCAATGGGTGATGTGGTCAATGTATGGGTCAATCGCACTCAATGGGTGATGTGATCAGTATATGGGTCGATCGCACTCAGTGGGTCATGTGGTCAATATATGGGTCAATCGCACTCAATGGGTGATGTAGTCAATATATGAGTCAATCGCACTCAATGGGTGATGTAGCCAATATATGGGTCAATCGCACTCAATGTGTGACCTGGTCAATATAACGCCGGCCATTCTACTTCCCAGAACATTTGTGGTTCCCATGTTATGCTGTGCCAACCTGGGAGCAATTGTTCATTTGTTTTACACCCACTTCTCGATAGGGATTCGAACACGTGAGCTAAGGACCGGCAGGCAAGCATTGCGCCAGCACGGCTCCGATCATGGGATATATGGTTTATTTAAATCGATTTCAGTTAAATCTAGACAGACACTGGGGTTATTTGTGGACATTTGTAGACTTCCTTCTCTAGTTAGTGTGGCTCTGGAAGATGACGTCAGCGTGCCCTTCGTGTGGTGGAGTTGCACAAACTGTGAATTCGGTGTAGATAAAAGAGAATATATGTTGGTAGATGAACGCAGAGATAACCAGTGGCACAGAGAGAAGTTAGTTCTATTAGTTGCTTGAGAAACCAGTGCCAAATTCCTACCTGATTCTCCATTTATCTTGTTAATGTTGTGTACAACAGCTGACATGTTCCTCTGATGTGTTTCAGGTTCACATACTGATCATGCAGTTCACGGGGACCACTAACAAAGTTCTCGACCTTCAGTTTATTCGCATGGTCAGCTGCAACCAAATCCTCGATCCCTGGTTGTACGTGATTTTCAGGAAGAACTCTTTGCTTCGGATAATCCGGCAGATGAAAGCGTGCTGCTTTGGGATTAAGGAGCCTGTGAAAGTCTCCCTAGTGAAACCCCCTTCCATGCGATATATCATGAGCAACAAGAGCTTTTTCTGCGAGGCCACAACCGTAGGAAAGACATTTGTCGGAGACCATCGTGGGAATCACATACCATTGTTAGATGGGGATTCGATGAAAGATTGTCACCAGAACGTGAAAGAAAATAACACCACCGGCAGCAGCCAAGATAGCCTGACTCCTCGGCTGCCCACCAGTCCTTCCTGTGATGGGGAATATTGCAGCGAAAGAGCTTCTTCACAGATGAGTGATTCACCACAAGACTTGTCAATTTCAGTCTTGCCAGGAAACACATCAAGATGCAGTTCCTCGGCAAATGTACGTTACTGTGAGAGTCACACAAATGGCATTCGACACCATGAGGCGGAATCTTCACATAATGAATTGACATCAACATGCTCATTACAACCAGAATCACAGATATCGAATCCACATGCAACACATGGCAATCTTCTGGGAAAGCAAGACAAGTACAAGAACAAAGTTAACAGCGATTCTTATTCTTCAGATCCTATCTATTGTATGCCTTCCACGGTAACAAATAATGTTTACACACAGCAGGTAACACTGATAGCCCCAATACACAACACCTCATTGTCTGAAGCAGTGAAATCCTCGCCTGGCGCATGTTTACCGGCTCCATCAACTGAGACTCGGCTTCAGCCGGGCAAACTGTCTTTAGACAACTACTTGCTATTGTCCCCACCACTTGCCAGTCCCGAACAGCTCATTGATACGCCTTCAGAAAATATTTCTCATGATAACTTATTCACTAATCTCGAACTGGGAAGAGCAACTATCATTCCTGCTAACATTCCATCGTCAGTAGACAATGATTATGCCTTGAAAACCAAGAGTTATATCACATCAGACTTTGTGAATAAAGGTGAAGTCAGTGAGGCACGCATAGCGTTTTGTAGCGTCTCTCCGAACATTACTACACCGTCATGTAAGCATCTCAGTCTAAACGGGAATGTAATTAGCGATGACACCACCCTCTTAAGCCCTGAACTAAAGACAAGGTTAATTGACAAATCAACTAAGAATACACACTTTGGATATTATAAACACAAGTCGCCTAGAAAAACAGTAGCCTTTCAGACAGACGAATCTCATTGTCTGCTATCGCCTGATACTTATTTCCCATTGACTATGAAATCGGCACTTTTTCCAAGCAACAATTGCGCTCTGGCCCAGTTGGATAAGACCAATCAATCGCGAAAGGGGCTAGTTTTAAACCTAGACCGCGAAGATAAACTGGACACGTCTAAATGTTTTCTTCAAGGCACTGATCGCACAGATCAAATCCCATGTCTGAAGACCCAAAACACGCCATTATTGGTGAGGAATGGAGCTGCCTGTCACCGTAAAGGAATAAATATACGTTTTAATGACTGTGTTAGTAGCATGCTGGAAGTGTCGGTAGGCAATCATACATGAATGCTGCACTTTATTGAACCATACAGCTCCTTCCCCGTCTAGCTGTCATATGTAGTAACTTATGTTACAGTTGCCTTCTGTGATCAAAAACTGTAACATCTTCATTAATTATTAGACAACTGGTGAAATAGTAGACACTGGGTCACCGACAGTGATACTGGGTGACAGACATAGACACTGGGTTGCTTACATTAACATTGTGTGACATATGGGTGACATGCACAAACAGTTGATGGCGGAAATATACACAGGATGACGGGTATATACACATTGATGAAAGACACATACACTGGATGACAAACATAGTTACTGTGTGACACACATGGTATATGGGTGTTAAACTTAGACAGCGGACGTCTGAAACAGACACGGGATGCCAGAAACTGAGTAACACACATAGACTCTGAATGTCAGACATAGATCCTGAGTGACCGATGTGGCGACTGGATAACATACATAAACAGTGGGTGACAGAATAAACACGGCGCTACATACACAGACAATGTGTGACCGACTAATAAAAGGAGACAGACACACAAATGTAACATATTTGTGAAAGGATTGTATTACATTCAGGAGGCAATAAAAATATGTTAATTCTGCTACCAACTAAATGGATTCATCATGCGCCATGCTGGTAAACGCAAGGGATCAATATTTTCCACCTCTCACTGTTATATATCAGGTCTGTGTTCTGTTTCCCTTTACGCAATACCTATAGGCTAATCACTTTACCTTTTTGCCTTTCTTTCACTCTTTTCCTATCTAGTTAGCCAGTTGTCGCTACGTTGTCATTTCTGATGATATTGCAAACAACCAGGGGTATCGACATATATTTTTTCACCATGCAGCTTTCATCTGCTTCTTGAAGGACTGTTACGTTTGATTTTACGTGAGTCCATTTTAAATTTTTCAATTTTATGGCAAATCAAATGCCTGATAGTTGTTTGGCTGGTTGCTTGGTCAATCCTCTGGAATCCTTTGGAAGACTGGGTTTTAACTCCGAAGTGTGATACATCGACGAGCAGGTCTTGGAGCCCTGGAAAGGTCTGTGCAGATGATGTAGAGACGTGTCTGCCTGGAAAGGTCTGGTATCCAAGGCTGTGAAGGTGATGTAGAGACGTGTCGCCTTGGAGAGGTCTGGTATCTAAAGCTGTGAAGGTGATGTAGAGACGTGTCGCCTTGGAGAGGTCTGGTATCTAAAGCTGTGAAGGTAATGTAAAGACTTGTCTCCTTGGAGAGGTCTGGTATCTAAAGCTGTGAAGGTAATGTAGAGACTGGTCTCCTTGGAGAGGTCTGGTATCTAAAGCTATAAAGGTGATGTAGAGACGTGTCTCCTTGGAAATGTCTGGTATCCAAGGCTGTGAAGGTGATGTTGAGCGTATAACAGTAGACGGTAACTACCTGCTTTATGTTAGCGCCGAACGTTGGGTGGCGCTTACCAAACCCGACACCCCACATTGTGCCAACGGCTTCGGGCGGAAGAGCGCAATTGGGAGGGTACAAGCCTTACCCTGGTGCGAGAAAATGCAACCTAAAGACAAAATGTCATGGCAGGGCAGACCAGGCCCTAAGCCTTGGTTGGCGGCTGGTCTAGGATCGAACCTCCGACAGGCGGACAGTTAGAGCATTGCTTTGCTGATCCGGCAGCTTCTGCAGCTTGTCTTGTTCCAGATGTAGAGGTGTTACCTTTCCTCTGGAGTGAACTAGGCAGGACGAGAGAGGGATCATGCTGCATGGGCAGCACATGATCTCTATATTTTAGCCCAGACTTTGTGCTATGGAGAGGCAATAACTCCATCCCTGGTTTTAACCGGTCTCGGAATCAAAGCGAGAGGCAACTGTTACGGGTTATAAGTCCCTGTCAATTGGCGTAGACATGGGGCGCCACGCGTTGCCTCTGACGGTGGGATGTAAATGCAAGAAAAATGCCGTGGACAGAATCAACCACTGTTTATTGCCTTCATCGACCTCACAAAGGCATTTGATTTGGTCAGTCGTGAGGGTCTGTTCAAGGCACTAAAGAAGATTGGCTACCCACCAACTCTTCTGTCCATTGTGGAATCGTTCCACACAGACATGAAGGGTATAATCAAGTTTGATGGTGCAACTTCTGAAGAGTTTGAAATCAAGAGTGGAGTTAAGCAAGGTTGTGTACTAGCTCCCACCCTCTTTGGAATATACTTTTCACTTCTACTGAAATATGCCTTTCGTGATCAGGATGGTGGTATATACATTCTCTCACGCTCAGATGGCGGCCTCTACAATGCTCAGAGATTGAAGGCCAAGACCAGAATTAGGAGGGTACTGATCAGAGAGTTGCTTTTTACAGATGATGCTGCAGTTACGACCCACTCTGAGGAAGAATTGCAATGTCTAATATCTGCATTCTCCAATGCTTGTTCTGAATTTGGTTTAACAATTAGCAAAAAGAAGACACAGATTATGCCACAAGGTGCACATGGGGTACCATCAATCTTTATTGACGACGCCGAACTAGAGATAGTATACCATTTTACATATCTAGGATCAGTGGTAAATAGCAAATTATCCCTAGATCAGGAAATCAACATCCGAATTGGTAAGGCAGCAACAACAATGAACAGGTTAACAAAAAGAGTGTGGGAGAACAGGAAGCTTACTGCCAAAACAAAAGTCCTTGTCTTTCAAGCCTGTGTCCTTAGTACTCTTCTTTATGGCAGTGAAACCTGGACAACTTACTCACACCATGAGAAACGTTTAAACAGCTTTCATATGCGGTGTCTGCGAAGAATTCTTGGTATTAAGTGGCAAGACAAAATCACAAATACTGAAATATTGGAAAGATCAGGTTGTGTGAAGGTTTATTCCATGCTCAGTCTTCGTAGACTTAGATGGATAGGACATCTTAGGAGGATGGATGATGGTAGAATGCCAAAGGATATCTTTTTTGGTGAATTAAAGATGGGTAAGAGATCTCAGGGTCGGCCTCTACTGCGATACAAAGATGTGTGTAAGCGGGACATGATTGATACAGGCATTGATAATGCACAGTGGGAGCAAGTCGCCGCTGAACGTGTTGCATAGAGGGCAAACATCCGAAATGGAATAAAGACAAAGGAGAAAATTATTGCAGATAAGTCACACACCGAGCGTGTGAGACGTAAGATGGTGCATGATGGTGGAAATAACCACGTGTTCACATGCACCCACTGTGAACGAACCTTTACAGCGCGAATTGGCCTTATCAGTCACATTCGCTACCGCCATAGGTAAAAGTAATTATGCCTTTTTAAAGCACAAACTATCGTCTGTCAAGACGGCAAGGTGCCAATGAAGGTGATGTAGAGACGTGTCTCCTTGAAAATGTCTGGTATCTAAGGGTGTGAAGGTTATGTAGAGACGTGTCTCCTTGGAAATGTCTGGTATCTAAGGCTGTTATGGTGATGTAGAGACGTGTCTCCTTGGAAATGTCTGGTATCTAAGGTTGTAAAGGTGATGTAGAGACTGGTCTCCCGACCTGGTATCAAAGTATCACCTCCAGTAAGGCTGTGTTACAGTGCTCCCTGTCCCCTCTCCAAGCTTAGACCCCGGCGGGGTGTGCACAACTGATACTGGATTATCACATTGCGGAAAAGCACATTACGGTACAATCAGGCCAGGATCCAGCACAGAACATCAAGTCCAGGCTGGCAATGTTTTCTCTCTAAGGATTGTAGCAGTTCCTCGACAATAGACTCCAGGGATAATGTGTCCGATGAGCACGACTGTTTCTCAGTTGTATGCTTACTCTTGGGTCTCATAGACTTTCAGCTTACTGTTCGGTCTCACAGACTTTCAGCTTACTCTTGGGTCTCACAGACTTTCAGCTTACTTTCGGTCTCACAGACTTTCAGCTTACTGTTGGGTCTCACAGACTTTCAGGTTACTGTTCGGTCTCATAACTTTCAGCTTACTGTTGGATCTCATAGACTTTCAGCTTACTGTTGGCTCACATAGACTTTCAGCTTACTGTTGGATCTCATAAACTTTCAGCTTACTGTTGGCTCACATAGACTTTCAGCTTACTGTTGGCTCACATAGACTTTCAGCTTACTGTTCGGTCTCATAAACTTTCAGCTTACTGTTGGATCTCTTAGACTTTCAGCTTACTGTTGGGTCTCTTAGACTTTCAGCTTACTGTTGGATCTCTTAGACTTTCAGCTTACTGTTGGGTCTCTTAGACTTTCAGCTTACTGTTGGGTCTCTTAGACTTTCAGCTTACTGTTGGGTCTCTTAGACTTTCAGCTTACTGTTGGATCTCTTAGACTTTCAGCTTACTGTTGGGTCTCATAAACTTTCAGCTTACTGTTCGGTCTCATAAACTTTCAGCTTACTGTTGGGTCTCATAGACTTTCAGCTTACTGTTCGGTCTCATAAACTTTCAGTCTACTGTTGTGTCTCTTAGACTTTCAGCTTACTGTTGGGTCTCTTAGACTTTCAGCTTACTGTTGGGTCTCTTAGACTTTCAGCTTACTGTTGGATCTCAGACTTTCTGCTTACAGTTGGGTCTTACTGTTGGGTCTCTTAGACTGTCTTCTTACTGTCAGGTCACATAGACTTACTACTTATGATAAAAGATAAGGTGTTGAGAGGTAGTAGAAGTGCCTGGAGTTTCTTGGCAAAAGCTAATGGTCGACGTTTGGTGCAGGAGAGCCTGGCATATGATACCACAACATCTAGCTTTAGAATGTAGGTGGAGGCAGTCAGCGCAGCTTTCCGCTGGATGGATAATACGACACACACACACACACACACACACACACACACAGAGAGAGAGAGAGAGAGAGAGAGAGAGAGAGAGAGAGAGAGAGAGAGAGAGAGAGAGAGAGAGGCAGAATGAACAGGCAGACAGATTGGCTGGCTCTGCAAAACTTGGTGGAGTATTGATGCATGATAAGGCAGACGTGGTTGCGGCCTTGTGGGAGCACGTGTACACCTCGGAGGAGCAAATGGATCACTATGGTCTGGCAAGAATGCGACAGCGTGGAGTGACGAGGGGATCTGGCCGACGCTCGACGCTTAGAGGAAAGGCGAGACGCGCGTATAATCAGATTGCTACTGGTACTATTGGGGTTGGAACTCTTCGCTGGCTTCTGAGGATGGGAACGGAGCGCTTATGGGAATGCCCCGAATGCTGTGATGTCGATTCCTACATCAATCAATCAATCAATCAAAGACTTACTACTTATTGTCAGGTCTCATAGACTTACTACTTATTGTCAGGTCTCATAGACTTACTACTTATTGTCAGATCTCATAGACTTACTACTTATTGTCAGGTCTCATAGACTTACTACTTATTGTCAGGTCTCATAGACTTACTACTTATTGCCAGATCTCATAGACTTACTACTTATTGTCAGGTCTCATAGACTTACTACTTATTGTCAGGTCTCTTGGACTTACTACTTATTGTCAGGTCTCTTGGACTTACTACTTATTGTCAGGTCTCATAGACTTACTACTTATTGTCAGGTCTCTTGGACTTACTACTTATTGTCGGGTCTCATAGACTTACTACTTATTGTCGGGTCTCATAAACTTACTACGTATTGTCGGGTCTCATAGATTTACTACTTATTGTCATGTCTCATAGACTTACTACTTATTATCAGGTCTCTTGGACTTACTACTTATTGTCGGGTCTCATAGACTTACTACTTATTGTCGGGTCTCATAGACTTACTACTTATTGTCGGGTCTCATAGACTTACTACTTATTGTCAGGTCTCATAGACTTACTACTTATTGTCAGGTCTCTTGGACTTACTACTTATTGTCGGGTCTCATAGACTTACTACTTATTGTCGGGTCTCATAAACTTACTACGTATTGTCGGGTCTCATAGATTTACTACTTATTGTCATGTCTCATAGACTTACTACTTATTATCAGGTCTCTTGGACTTACTACTTATTGTCGGGTCTCATAGACTTACTACTTATTGTCGGGTCTCATAGACTTACTACTTATTGTCGGGTCTCATAGACTTACTACTTATTGTCAGGTCTCATAGACTTACTACTTATTGTCAGGTCTCTTGGACTTACTACTTATTGTCGGGTCTCATAGACTTACTACTTATTGTCGGGTCTCATAAACTTACTACTTATTGTCAGGTCTCATAGATTTACTACTTATTGTCATGTCTCATAGACTTACTACTTATTGTCATGTCTCATAGACTTACTACTTATTGTCGGGTCTCATAGACTTACTACTTATTGTCGGGTCTCATAAACTTACTACGTATTGTCATGTCTCATAGACTTACTACTTATTGTCATGTCTCATAGACTTACTACTTATTGTCAGGTCTCATAGACTTAACACAGGCAGGTTCGTTATAGCCACTGAAAGACTTCTTTTCTGAGTATGTTTAACAGCTTTTTAAAAGTCTTGGATAGAATGTTGCCATACATTCACACACACAGACACACACACACAAACGCACAGAGAGAGAGAGATAGAGAGAGAGAGAGAGAGAGAGAGAGAGAGAGAGAGAGAGAGAGAGAGAGAGAGAGAGTCTGGCAAGAATGCAATGTTTTGACATGAAAATTATTATTGTAATCTCAAAAATGCGACCTCCATTCAATGTTATAACTGTGCCAAGAAAGTTGAAACAATTCACCTGTTTTACAATTTTCTAATTTACTTGCGGGTTGCCTTGTGATGTTTCTGTCCTCTTATAAAAAAACAACCATGTTGTCTCTGTTGCTGCAGGTTAGTTCTAAACCTAGTTGAATATTGTTTACAATATCTACAACCACCAAGTATAGTCTAAACGAATCTGGCCTATCTGTTTAAACTCTATATATGCATCATTCTTTATGCCTTTGCCTTTCTTGTCTAGTATTTCCCCACATAAAAAAATATTCGCTATTGCAACTTTTCACTTGTTTTCCTTATGGTTTTGACGAGAAAGAATGTAACTTCTTCAGCGCCCGATACATCTCGTTTGTTGCATTCTCTTCCACAACATTCTTAACTTTTCTCTAAACAAATCACATCTCCTCTGCCTCTAGTTTCTCTACTTATGACTACTTGTGCAAAGGAGACCACGAGGATCTTGGTACAGTATGCGTCCCTTTATTGCACCACTCTTGGTATATAGAATTTATCTACTCCATTATCAGGTTTTAATGGCAACATACTATTTCCGATACTGTTCTTTACAATTCTAAATTCTGTGCTGTTGATGTGGAGGCGGGAATCGTTGTTATGTTGTGGCTGACTCTCCACGACAAAGATACTTTAATTACATTTACTGTCGGTTTTATTCCGTCTGTCGCCCACTCTAAAACTCGGATGCTAAAAAAACCAGACAAATAATCTGATTGAAAAACATAAAGACAAGCCTTTGTATAACCAGTGAATTCGAAAGCCTTTGTGTAGTCAATAAAGCAGAGGTGTAGATCTTTGTTTATTTCTATAAAATGTCCACTTACTGTACTCAGTATGTACACATAATTTACTGTACCCTTGCCTTCTACAATACCCACATTGTTCCTCTCCTATTTCAGGTTGTATTTTCTTCCTAACTCTTTGCATGATAATTCTTAGCAAAATCTTCGTGATGTGGATCATTATACTAATTGTTCGATGTTGATCACATTCCAAGACTAAAGCATTAATCATTTCTGTCTGAACCAGGGGTTTTGCCAGATACATATGATTAAGAGCATTCTGAACCTCCGTCTTCAGAATTGATGGTCCTTCATTATTATTTTGAATATCACACTGTTCTTTTCTGTATCATCATAAAGGTTTTTCACTTAATCTGACCATACATGTAAAATCTGATCTTTTTCTATTATGATTTTTCCATCTTTTGTCTTTAGGCGGCCTGCTGATATATGTGTTCTTTGATTAGTAAGCTCCTGAATTCTTTTGTGCACTAGTTTGGTATTTTTACTGTTGTGTTGTTTTTCAATTTCTATGCAATTTTTCTCGAGCCATGCTTCTTTTGTCTCCTGTGAATTTCTTTATATTTATCAGGATTATTTTTTTTCTGTCTTCTTGTTTCTATTAGCTGTAAAATTTCTTCAGTCATCCAAGTCTGACGACCTACTTTCTTTAATTTTTGAATAGTTCTTTTCTGCAGCTAAACTGATTGAATTCTTCAACATTTCCCATTGATCATCCACATCTTGAAATAGGATCTCTAGATCAGACAATATATCAAATTTGTTCTTTACTTCTATGTTAAAATTATCTTGTATTTCTTTGTCAGTTTTCAATTTGCACAAATCATATTTAGTGTTTCCGGTTAACTTACCCTCAATGTGCCTGTAATTAATATGTGATCACTGTAACAGTCTGCACTGGGAAATGTTTTTACGACTGTTAGCGTATTTCGAAACCTGCTACTAATCAGGATGTAATCTATCTGGTTTTTAATCCTGCTGTTTGGACTCCTCCATGTCCATAATCGTCTAGGATGTTGTTTAAACCGGGTGTTTCCTACAGCCATTTCTTGTTCTTTTGCCCATTCTGCAAGACTGTATCCCCTTTTGTTTCGCTCTCCCAAACCATGGTTGCTTACACTGCATCCATCGCCTTGATTTCCCACTTTTGCGTTGAAATCATCCATTATAATATTTATTTATGATTTTTTACATTTCTTCAAAGCAAGCTCCATGTCATTATAAATTCATCTATACTTTCTTCACTGCATTCACTTGTTGGAGCATATATTTGAATGACATTTATTTTAAAAGGTTTTCCGTTCAATTTTACTAATAGAACTCTGTCTGACACAGCCCAATAACCTTTAATAAAATTTGATGTTTGCCGATTCAACATAATGGCTCAACGGGGCTCAGCGCTTGCCAAAGTGAGGGCAATACTGGCTACCTATTCTTCCTGGCTCACAGTCCTACACAAGGTGATAGTGCTATCACATCATGGCTTCATAACTAGAAACTGCTTCAGAGACTTTTTCATCATAATTATTTAGTTTGTCTTTGACCTCTAAACGCCCATTAGACAATGTTCTCTCAACCCTGTACCTACTTCTATTGGAGTGAGGGCCGTGTAGATAATGTTCTCCCAACTCTGTACCTACTTCTATTGGAGTGAGGGCGGTGTAGACAATGTTCTCCCAACCTTGTACCTACTTCTATTGGAGTGAGGGCGGTGTAGACAATGTTCTCCCAACCCTATACCTACTTCTATTGGAGTGAGGGCGGTTAGACAATGTTCTCCCAATCCTGTACCTACTTCTATTGGAGTGAGGGTGGTGTAGACAATGTTCTCCCAACCCTATACCTACTTCTATTGGAGTGAGGGCCGTGTAGATAATGTTCTCCCAACTCTGTACCTACTTCTATTGGAGTGAGGGCGGTGTAGACAATGTTCTCCCAACTTTGTACCTACTTCTATTGGAGTGAGGGTGGTGAAGACAATGTTCTCCCAACCCTATACCTACTTCTATTGGAGTGAGGGCGGTTAGACAATGTTCTCCCAATCCTGTACCTACTTCTATTGGAGTGAGGGCGGTGTAGACAATGTTCTCCCAACCCTGTACCTACTTCTATTTGGAGTGAGGGCGGTTAGACAATGTTCTCCCAACCCTGTACCTACTTCTATTGGAGTGAGGGCGGTGTAGATAATGTTCTCCCAACTCTGTACCTACTTCTATTGGAGTGAGGGGGTTTAGATAATGTTCTCCCAACTCTGTACCTACTTCTATTGGAGTGAGGGCCATGTAGATAAGGTTCTCCCAACCCTGTACCTACTTCTATTGAAGTGAGGGCAGTGTAGACAATGTACTCCCAACCCTGTACCTTTTTCTATTGAAGTGAGGGTGGTGTAGACAATGTTCTCCTAACCCTGTACCTACTTCAATTGGAGTGAGGGCGGTGTAGTTAATGTTCTCCCAACCCTATACTTACTTCTATTGAAGTGAGGGTGGTGTAGACAATGTTCTCCCAACCCTGTACCTACTTCTATTGGAGTGAGGGTGGTGTAGACAATGTTCTCCCAACCCTGTACCTACTTCTATTGGAGTGATGGTGGTGTAGACAATGTTCTCCCAACCCTAAACCTACTTCTATTGGAGTGATGGTGGTGTAGACAATGTTCTCCCAACCCTAAACCTACTTCTATTGGAGTGAGGGCGGTGTAGACAATGTTCTCCCAACTCTGTACCTACTTCTATTGGAGTGAGGGTGGTGAAGACAATGTTCTCTCAACCCTATACCTACTTCTATTGGAGTGAGGGCGGTTAGACAATGTTCTCCCAACCCTGTACCTACTTCTATTGGAGTGAGGGTGGCGTAGACAATGTTCTCCCAACCCTATACCTACTTCTATTGGAGTGAGGGCGGTGTAGATAATGTTCTCCCAACCCTGTACCTACTTCTATTTGAGTGAGGGCGGTGTAGACAATGTTCTCCCAACTTTGTACCTACTTCTATTGGAGTGAGGGCGGTTAGACAATGTTCTCCCACACCTGTACCTACTTCTATTGGAGTAAGGGCGGTGTAGACAATGTACTCCCAACACTGTACCTACTTCTATTGGAGTGATGACGGTGTAGACAATGTTCTCCCAACTCTGTACCTACCTCTATTGGAGTAGACAATGTTCTCCCAACCCTATACCTACTTCTATTGGAGTGAGGGCGGTGTAGACAATGTTCTCCCAACTCTGTACCTACTTCTGTTGGAGTGAGAGCGGTGTAGACAATGTTCTCCCAACCCTGTACCTACTTCTATTGGAGTGAGGGCGGTGTAGACAATGTTCTCCCAACTCTGTACCTACTTCTGTTGGAGTGAGAGCGGTGTAGACAATGTTCCCCCAACCCTATACCTACTTCTATTGGAGTGAGGGCGGTTAGACAATGTTCTCCCAACTCTGTACCTACTTCTGTTGGAGTGAGAGCGGTGTAGACAATGTTCTCCCAACCCTATACCTACTTCTATTGGAGTGAGGGCGATGTAGATAATTTTCTCCCAACCCTATACCTACTTCTATTGGAGTGAGGGCGGTGTAGACAATGTACTCCCAACCCTGTACCTTTTTCTATTGAAGTGAGGGTAGTGTAGACAATGTTCTCCCAACCCTGTACCTACTTCTATTGGAGTGAGGGTGGTAAAGATAATGTTCTCCCAACACTATACCTACTTCTATTGGAGTGAGGGCGGTGTAGATAATGGACTCCCAACCCTGTACCTACTTCTATTGGAGTGAGGGTGGTGAAGACAATGTTCTCCCAACCCTATACCTACTTCTATTGGAGTGAGGGCTGCCTCGAAGTGCGATCCCTCTCAATTATAAGAATCCACCCGAGGTATTGTTGAAATTTGGCTCACCTCCGGAGTAAACAAAACACTCAACGTCACACTGAAGTTGGCAACGAAAATTCACAGATGCGGCTCTGACGATAAGGCATTAAAATACACCTGTTTATTTGGGTGTATAAACAATGTTGCAATACACAATTCTTCGTCTCTATAAGGTGTCCCTAAGACAGGATCAGCACCTATTACGAGCAGCTCGAATTGCCATGCTCATATGTCCTTAACCTCTACCTCAGCGCGCATTCTGGTTTTCATTCCTGCGTTCGTTTGTTCCGTGTCAGTATCCTCTAGTTATATTCATCTCGCTCCTGGGTCCATGGTCTTTCCATCCCAGCAAGTGACTCCTCCCGTCGTCCACTTGAATATGGGCTACACCTGCATAAGAATATCCAATCTGGTCCACGACATTGACTCCTCAGAAAAACACACACGTCCGAATCCCAAGACGGTGTCACAGCGTCCTCTAATTTGTTGACGTCTGACGCATCTCCTTAGTTTCCCTGCGCATTCTATAATTGTACCATTCGGTGCATCTTTTAGGGAAGCTCCCTTCAGCCTTTCTCAGTCTGCTGTGTGTCAGTGACTGATATGTGGCATTAAGATAATGTTCTCCCAACACTATACCTACTTCAGTTGGAGTGAGGGTGGCGTAGACAATGTTCTCCCAACCCTGTACTTACTTCTATTGGAGTGAGGGCGGTGTAGACAATGTTCTCCCAACTCTGTACCTACTTCTATTGGAGTGAGGGTGGCGTAGACAATGTTCTCCCAACTCTGTACCTACTTCTATTGGAGTGAGGGTGGTGAAGACAATGTTCTCTCAACCCTATACCTACTTCTATTGGAGTGAGGGCGGTGTAGATAATGTTCTCCCAACTCTGTACCTACTTCTATTGGAGTGAGGGTGGTGAAGACAATGTTCTCCCAACCCTATACCTACTTCTATTGGAGTGAGGGCGGTTAGACAATGTTCTCCCAATCCTGTACCTACTTCTATTGGAGTGAGGGCTTTGTAGACAATGTTCTCCCAACCCTATACCTACTTCTATTGGAGTGAGGGCGGTTAGACAATGTTCTCCCACACCTGTACCTACTTCTATTGGAGTAAGGGCGGTGTAGACAATGTACTCCCAACACTGTACCTACTTCTATTGGAGTGATGACGGTGTAGACAATGTTCTCCCAACTCTGTACCTACCTCTATTGGAGTAGACAATGTTCTCCCAACCCTATACCTACTTCTATTGGAGTGAGGGCGGTGTAGACAATGTTCTCCCAACTCTGTACCTACTTCTGTTGGAGTGAGAGCGGTGTAGACAATGTTCTCCCAACCCTGTACCTACTTCTATTGGAGTGAGGGCGGTGTAGACAATGTTCTCCCAACTCTGTACCTACTTCTGTTGGAGTGAGAGCGGTGTAGACAATGTTCTCCCAACCCTATACCTACTTCTATTGGAGTGAGGGCGATGTAGATAATTTTCTCCCAACCCTATACCTACTTCTATTGGAGTGAGGGCGGTGTAGATAATGTTCTCCCAACCCTGTACCTTTTTCTATTGAAGTGAGGGTAGTGTAGACAATGTTCTCCCAACCCTGTACCTACTTCTATTGGAGTGAGGGTGGTGAAGACAATGTTCTCCTAACCCTGTACCTACTTCAATTGAAGTGAGGGCGGTGTAGATAATGTTCTCCCAACTCTGTACCTACTTCTATTGGAGTGAGGGCGGTGTAGATAATGTTCTCCCAACTATGTACCTACTTCTATTGGAGTAAGGGCGGTGTAGATAATGGACTCCCAACCCTATACCTACTTCTATTGGAGTGAGGTGTCACAAAATGAAACCGTGTGTTTATCCGGTTGATTATTACAGAGGATTTTCGGATTAAGCGGACGATCGACCAGCGACATCTATTTGTACTAACAGAGTAAACACAGTTGGACAGGTTACATCGTGTCAGCCCATAAACACATTTGGTGGTGAGGGAGAAGGATATGGAATGGTTCCGTTTGTCATCTATACTGCCGGACATCAGACGGAAATGGCTGCTGGGATTGTCACCACGGAACAGAAGAGTGACAAGTTTGTCAACATTTGAATGCAGATGGAAGCCGTGAGATCACAGGGGCAGATGTAAAACGGAAGTACCTAGTACGGAAAACAGTGCATCTGTCAATTCTTGGTTTCCGGAACATCAAGATGATTGGCAGCTTGGTATCGAAACTCTTTGCTGGGAGTTTACAGAAACTAGCTGGCTTGTTTTGAGAATCTAAACTATTACTGACAACTTTGACAGGACTTAAGCCAGGAAAATAGTTTCCTGACAAGGGATGATCTGCCACTGTGCCACCTGTGTGGGGGCATAAAGGATAACGTCACGTGGCCAACTTTGGTAGTTTGCCATATAAACCCGAGTTGGGATCAACTAGGGGGGAGTTGACCAAGAACCGTGGATTATGATGGACGTGTTTGTGGGAGAGCTCTACAGTGTTAGATTAATTTAAGATTAACTAGCATGTGCCGTTATGGCAAAGTGTAGTAGCCATCCCGGGAATGAGGCGGTTTTTACATAAGGTAGTCAATATAGTCTATTCGTTCTAATTAATATAGACTGTAGCCTTGTTAAACTATAGTGTGATGATTAGCACTGTTAGTGGAAACTAGCTAGAGTAGTGAAGTGATACATGGCTCTGTTAGCTAGAATAGATTAGTGAAGTGCTGATAAGCTTTACTAGTTGAGAATTGAGTAATGAGGGATAATTGGGATCTTCCCGTAGGTGATCCCTGGTGGGCGGGGTTCCGCATTCTGTTTGCTGATATTTTTTCTTTGTCATCGCCTGATTCGACTCTAGGTGGGTAGCTAATCTGCTCTATGACTAAGTCTAGTTAGCTAAAGATCATTAAGCAAGGCGATAGGCTTACACTCAGCCGAAAGGATCAGTGACTAGTACTATCACCAGATGTGTTGTTTCTATCCTAGGTTCCCTACCAGATCCAAGGAAACTCTACAAGTTTTGGGAAAGAATTAAAAAACCCATTCTGAAGAACACCAGTTCAAGAGTCAATAAAGTTGCATACAGAAACGTAACTTACGCTAGAAGGAAATTGATTCATCAAAGAGAGTGATGCATACTGATGCACCACACAGCATTAGACAGTAGTAACGAACCGAGAACCGGCTAAGAGTACCTAGTGTTAGTACAGTAACAATTAACATTAGTAATTAGCACTTATGGACTGAATAGTTCGATGTGCAACGAGGATGATCTGTCGACTAACTAACTAACTAACTAACTGCGTACACACTACAAAAGACTTGTGCAGTTTGTTAAGGAACGTTAGGAACGGACATTGTGTAGAGTGCAACCGGTCCATGATTAACTGTTAATACCACCGGTGTCTATTTCGGATGTTCATGAAATTGGATTACCAGAGGTCTACAGAGGCAAAGCATTATCCGGCAAGATGGTTCCGGCAACGGGTGAGACGTACTTGTTCTGACGTAACGTGCTGTGGTCTATCTTTGCTGTGATCAGCTGACTGAGTTGATGTCTGAGAGACAGAGTCTACACACTTTATAGAACACGTCACACATTTTCTTCGCATACACGTCTCATACACGTTACACTTTTATTTTAATAAATTAATCTTTATTAATTTCTAGAAGCAAGAGTTGTTGAGTATGTGGCGTTGGGGAAGTATGAGAAGGGGGCATAGTACGACAGTGTGAGAGTGATAGGAAAAGGTGTCCATAGGCTGATGGAGTGTGTTGGACGGAAGCGGGTGGATTCTCCAGAATATTGAGGGGGAAAAAAATAATATTATAATGTGGGTGTCGGATCTCCTCACTCCAGGGACGACACTTTAAAGGAGGACACGACATTATTGGGGGCTCGTCCGGGATCTTTGGACAGCGGGATCTATCGTAAACGTGATCTTTGGACAGCGAGATCTCTCGTAAACGGGATCCTTGGACAGCGGGATCTCCCGTAAACGGAATCCTTGGACAGCGAGATCTCCTGCAAGCAGGAACGTTTGACAGGGGGATCTTCTGACAACGGGGTCTTTTAACACGGGATCCTTAGTTATAAGAGGGAGATATCATTTTGGAGAATCCAGCTAGAGTGAATGTGGATAGGGGTTAGGACTAATATCTTACCTGTTCACACTTCACACGTCTGCATAGGTCTGTGGTCCTGATTCTACTCTTGTCACTGAGTGAATGTACTGTGTGTGGTAATATCTAGATTTATAGTACTTGTTCATATATCTGTATAGTAATTTGCAGTTATATTGTACTCGACCTGCTAGCTTACCTCTCTGTATAATGGCCACCCCTAAACTTACCACGTTAGAATTAAGGGCAAAGGGGGAAGACATGGGACTGTCGGGGTCTGCTCTAACGGATTACATACAGGAAGTGGAGAGAGAGTATCGTCAAGCAGAAAGGGAAGATCGAAAGGCCGAGTTGGAATTGAGAAGGATGGAATTGGAAGCTGAGCAAGCAGCTAAGAAATTGGAAGCTGAGCAAGCAGCTAAGAAATTGGAAGCTGAGCAAGCAGCTAAGAAATTGGAAGCTGAGCAAGCAGCTAGGAAATTGGAAGCTGAACAAGCAGCTAGGAAATTAGAAGCTGAACAGGAAGCACAGAAAAGGGAGCACGAGTACCGGATGAGGGAACTCGAGTTGAAGAGTCAATCTAATGGAGAAACTGAGGGAGCAGTTGGAGGTTCCTCCATCCCAGGGTCAACACCAGTAGGTGGACATGGGTACCATGCCATGAAGTTTCCTTTGGCGGTCTACGAGGAGGACAAAGAGAAGATTGACCAATACCTTCAACGCTTCGAGGCTATGTCAGTTGCTATGGGTCTGGAGCGTAACAAATGGAATCTTAAGCTATCCCAGGGATTACGCGGGACCGGTTACGAGGTTTATACTCGCCTGCCACCAGGACATGAGAACAATTATGACGAGTTAAAGACGGCTCTGCTGAAACGATTCGAGGTTACGTCACATACCTACCGGAAAAAATTTCGAGCAGCGAAACGAGAACCGGGAGAGTTGTTTGCCGCCTACAGTTTGCGTCTAAAATCTTATCTCCACAAGTGGATGGATTTGGCTGGGTTCGCACATGACTATGAGAGTCTGGAAGAGCTCATGGTGGTCGACCAGCTGAAGAAGCAAATGTCTAAACCTCTCAGGACGTTCCTGGGAGAACAAGGAGCGGAACGTATTGACCTCGTGAATAAATTAGCAGAACGGTTCGTCGAGGTACACGGGGAGGCAGGGGAAAACCTTTCCACCAACACCAAAAGTCAAGAGAAACATGACAAGAAGAAAACCAAAAACTCAGGAACAAAAAAGTGGGAACCTTATGTGCAAAAATCAGAGGATAGTTCAGAGAAGAAGAAGGAGGGAAGCAAGAGCACTTCAAGCTCTACACCAAAACGACCGTGGTCGGAGAAGTGGTGTTCAATTTGTAAGTCACCCTCTCACAATACGAGGGACTGCAAATCGAAGGCTAAGAACCCTCACTTTGCAGCATGTCAAGTGACTTCCAAGGAGGTTGTCACGGAAAATGCCAAGGTCAACAAGGAAGCTCGCCACCAGGAGAGCTCACTCAAGTCCGACAATAGAAAATCTAGGACAGGGAAATGGTGCAACCAAGGTCAGTCGAATACGCACAATGCTATTGACTGCAGGGAAAAGTCAGGAGACACTCAATTCGTCGTGTGCTCAGGGAAACCTAAGGTGGAGCCCACCGAACAGGTCGAGGCCGAGGAAGAGACTCCAGACCAGGAAAAACCACCTGTAGTGGAATTGGTAGAGGTTAACGGTCGTCAAGTGGAGTGTTTATACGACACAGGACTGGACGGGGAGGCCGTGATTTCTGCGGATCTGGTACATCCAGAACAATTCACAGGTGAGACATTGGACATACAGCCTGCACAGAAGAGTGCTGTAACCATGAAGTTGCCTATTGCTAATGTGGAGATTCGGTCAAGGTACGTCACCGGCACCATCAAGGCCGCTGTATTGACCGATCCCATTTTTCCAGTCATCCTAGGTTGCCGGTATGTCTTTCTGGGAATGCCCAGGGAGCCAATTCATATGGGAGCAATGCAGACTCGCTCTCAGACGAGAACGGAAGAGGCAGAAGCAATTGTGACTAACCCAATGCCGGGGGAGCTACGAACTGCCCAGAGTGAGGATGATACTTTACGTCCTTGCTACAAAAAGCTGCAGAAAAGTGCTGATCCACCAGGACGGGGGCAGTACTACATGAAGAATAGGATACTCTACAGGAGAGCAGGAAGGGGAGACAACCTATACGGTCAGTTGGTCGTCCCGAAAGCTCGCAGGTCCCAGATTCTTCATATGGGGCATACCATCTCCTTTAGTGGACACATGGGTATTGCCGCCACCATGCAGCGGATTTCCTGCCACTACTATTGGCCGGGAATGACAGATGATGTGCGTCGGTATGTGAAGTCATGCCCTGAGTGCCAGAGGGTGGCACCGAAACACTGGACAGCACCGGTGATGTTGGGTGAGATGCCCATCATGAACTCTCCTTTCGAGAGGGTAGCCATCGATATCTTGGGTCCACTTCCCAGGACTAGGAAGAGGAACATGTATATACTCACAATGGTGGATTGCTGTACAATGTGGGGTGAGGCTATACCGTTGACCACGATTGACTCGAAAAGAGTGGCGGACGCACTGATGGAGGCCTTTACCAGATTAGGCTTTCCGGATCAAATTCTGACGGACAATGGATCTCAGTTTTGTGGAAAACTCATGGAGGAGGTATTTAGGGTGTTTCACTCTAACCACATACATACCAGCCCTTACCACCCTCAAGCCAATGGACAAGTAGAGCGTTTCAACGGCACGTTGATGACAATGCTCAGGAAATTAGCGCAGGAAAAACCGGATAGGTGGGATGAATATATCCCAGCAGCACTCTTTGCCTATCGGGAAGTTCCTCATGGCTCAACAGGACTACCACCCGCTACGTTGCTGTTTGGTCGTCCAATCAAAGGACCGTTGGAAGCCATGTTGAGGAGTTGGACTGAAGAGGGGACGTCAGAAGAAGTGATCTCATCCTATCAATACGTGGAGGAACTGAAAGAAAAACTCCACAAGGGATGGACTCTGGCAAATCAAAACTTGAAAAAAGCCAGGAAAAGACATGCGGCTTACTACAACCGTAGGTCTAAAGAAAGATCTCTAGAGGTGGGAGATAAAGTCTTGTTGCTACTCCCAACGGGAAACAACAAACTGGAGATAGGTTGGCAAGGACCATTTCCCGTGGAAAGGGTGATATCCAGAACCAACTATCAGATCCGGATCCGGGGAAAGTCGAAGATTTTCCATATCAATCTCTTGCGGAAATACGAAGAGAGACCCGGAGACAAGGCAGCTCACCTCATGGCCATGGCAGTTGCAGTGGAGACAGAAGTGGGAACCAGCGAGGGCAGGGAATATCCCTTGGAACACCAGGAAACCTATAGGGATGTGCAAGTGAACCCTGATCTGACCTCCCAGGAGAGGGAAAGGATAACCCAGGTTCTCAAGTCTCATAAGGAGATACTGACTGATAAACCAGGACGAACGAGGTTGGTTGAGTTCGATATGACTTTGACCACACAGGAGCCTGTTCGCCAAAAGGTTTACCCAGTGCCATTCTCTAAAGAAAAGGCCCTGGAGGAGGAAATACACAAACTGTTGGAGGATGACGTGATTGCACCATCCACATCCCCATACAATGCGGGGGTAGTTTTGTTACGCAAACCAAGTGGAGAACACAGGTTCTGTATAGATTACCGACTTCTGAACAGTCATACACAATTTCAGGTGGAACCTTTGCCGAATCCAACTCAGTTATTCGCTAGGCTCCATAAGGCTCGGTACTTTTCAAAGGTGGATCTGAGTCGGGGGTACTATCAGATACCAGTCAAACCGGAGATTCGACCACTGTTAGCTTTCAGTACACCCAGTGGACACTACGAATTCAAGGTCATGCCCTTTGGACTCAGCAATGCACCCAGTGTGTTTACACGCATGATGAGGACTTTACTAGATCCGTTACAGGATCCATCCATCATCTCATTCATGGATGATATTCTGATTTCCAGTGACAGCTTGGATGACCACTTACAATCCTTGGAGAGAGTGTTTAATAGACTCAAGGAAGCAGGGCTTACTGCTCGTCCAACCAAGTGCATGATTGGTTACCAGACTCTGGAATTTCTAGGTCACACCATCACTCCAGGACACATTGTTCCAGAAGAGAAGAACCTGGAGAAAATCAGAAATGCACCAAGGCCAAAAACGAAGAAGGATGTGCGATCTTTTCTCTCGTTGTGTGGGTTCTACCACAAATTTATCCCACATTTCACTGAACTGGGAGCTCCGTTGACAGAAACCTTGAAAAAGGGATTACCGGATCAAATCATTTGGACACCAGAATGTGAGAATGCCTATAGTCAGTTAAAGGAGGCCTTGGTCAGCAAACCTGTATTACAGCTCCCTGACCTTTCCAAACAATTTGTGTTGAGAACGGATGCAAGTGCGATTGGAATTGGAGCCGCTTTGTTACAGGAAGGAAAAGACGATGCTTCGGTTTTGAAACCTGTGGCATACGCAAGTAAGAAACTTCTACAGGCGGAGAGGAATTATTCAACCGTCGAGAGAGAGTGCTTGCCCCTCGTATGGGCAGTGCAAAAATTTCAGCCATATTTGTATGGAGTTAAGTTTCGGGTCCAGTCGGATCATCAGCCCCTGATGTTCCTGGCTACTTCTCAGAAGCTCAACGCACGTTTGATGCGGTGGTCGTTGTTACTTCAACCGTATAATTTCACAGTAGAGTACATTCCTGGGAAGGAAAATGTTGGAGCGGATTTCTTGTCAAGACACCCAGCTCCTGAAGAAGAAGAATGAATCATCTGGATTAAACTCACGGTGGAGAAGAGTGAGATGGACTACTCTCTTAGGAGGGGGCCTATGTCACAAAATGAAACCGTGTGTTTATCCGGTTGATTATTACAGAGGATTTTCGGATTAAGCGGACGATCGACCAGCGACATCTATTTGTACTAACAGAGTAAACACAGTTGGACAGGTTACATCGTGTCAGCCCATAAACACATTTGGTGGTGAGGGAGAAGGATATGGAATGGTTCTGTTTGTCATCTATACTGCCGGACATCAGACGGAAATGGCTGCTGGGATTGTCACCACGGAACAGAAGAGTGACAAGTTTGTCAACATTTGAATGCAGATGGAAGCCGTGAGATCACAGGGGCAGATGTAAAACGGAAGTACCTAGTACGGAAAACAGTGCATCTGTCAATTCTTGGTTTCCGGAACATCAAGATGATTGGCAGCTTGGTATCGAAACTCTTTGCTGGGAGTTTACAGAAACTAGCTGGCTTGTTTTGAGAATCTAAACTATTACTGACAACTTTGACAGGACTTAAGCCAGGAAAATAGTTTCCTGACAAGGGATGATCTGCCACTGTGCCACCTGTGTGGGGGCATAAAGGATAACGTCACGTGGCCAACTTTGGTAGTTTGCCATATAAACCCGAGTTGGGATCAACTAGGGGGAAGTTGACCAAGAACCGTGGATTATGATGGACGTGTTTGTGGGAGAGCTCTACAGTGTTAGATTAATTTAAGATTAACTAGCATGTGCCGTTATGGCAAAGTGTAGTAGCCATCCCGGGAATGAGGCGGTTTTTACATAAGGTAGTCAATATAGTCTATTAGTTCTAATTAATATAGACTGTAGCCTTGTTAAACTATAGTGTGATGATTAGCACTGTTAGTGGAAACTAGCTAGAGTAGTGAAGTGATACATGGCTCTGTTAGCTAGAATAGATTAGTGAAGTGCTGATAAGCTTTACTAGTTGAGAATTGAGTAATGAGGGATAATTGGGATCTTCCCGTAGGTGATCCCTGGTGGGCGGGGTTCCGCATTCTGTTTGCTGATATTTTTTCTTTGTCATCGCCTGATTCGACTCTAGGTGGGTAGCTAATCTGCTCTATGACTAAGTCTAGTTAGCTAAAGATCATTAAGCAAGGCGATAGGCTTACACTCAGCCGAAAGGATCAGTGACTAGTACTATCACCAGATGTGTTGTTTCTATCCTAGGTTCCCTACCAGATCCAAGGAAACTCTACAAGTTTTGGGAAAGAATTAAAAAACCCATTCTGAAGAACACCAGTTCAAGAGTCAATAAAGTTGCATACAGAAACGTAACTTACGCTAGAAGGAAATTGATTCATCAAAGAGAGTGATGCATACTGATGCACCACACAGCATTAGACAGTAGTAACGAACCGAGAACCGGCTAAGAGTACCTAGTGTTAGTACAGTAACAATTAACATTAGTAATTAGCACTTATGGACTGAATGGTTCGATGTGCAACGAGGATGATCTGTCGACTAACTAACTAACTGACTAACTGCGTACACACTACAAAAGACTTGTGCAGTTTGTTAAGGAACGTTAGGAACGGACATTGTGTAGAGTGCAACCGGTCCATGATTAACTGTTAATACCACCGGTGTCTATTTCGGATGTTCATGAAATTGGATTACCAGAGGTCTACAGAGGCAAAGCATTATCCGGCAAGATGGTTCCGGCAACGGGTGAGACGTACTTGTTCTGACGTAACGTGCTGTGGTCTATCTTTGCTGTGATCAGCTGACTGAGTTGATGTCTGAGAGACAGAGTCTACACACTTTATAGAACACGTCACACATTTTCTTCGCATACACGTCTCATACACGTTACACTTTTATTTTAATAAATTAATCTTTATTAATTTCTAGAAGCAAGAGTTGTTGAGTATGTTGCGTTGGGGAAGTATGAGAAGGGGGCATAGTACGACAGTGTGAGAGTGATAGGAAAAGGTGTCCATAGGCTGATGGAGTGTGTTGGACGGAAGCGGGTGGATTCTCCAGAATATTGAGGGGGAAAAAAAATAATATTATAATGTGGGTGTCGGATCTCCTCACTCCAGGGACGACACTTTAAAGGAGGACACGACATGAGGGCGGTGTAGACAATGTTCTCCCAACTCTGTACCTATTTCTATTGGAATGAGGGCGATATAGACCATATTATCACAACCATGTACTGAAGTATTATCTCCACGGAGATATGTTTGTGGAGCTATGCTTCCCTTCTCCAAGCCAATAAACCAGTGGAGTGTACAAGACCGGTATTGGAACTTCCCATCACGAGAAACATGGTGGGATGGAACATTGTTATGATTGAGCAAGCACATACGGACTGGCTGGGATTAGGCTTAGGTTTGTCATGTTTTCTTTACGGGATCGTTTGTATTTCATTGTCAACAGCCGTCAGCCCAATGGCCAGCGTGATCAGGGAGGAGGTAGAGTAGGAACCGTTAGAGGTAAACATAAGACAGAAACCTTTCAAGTAACAACTAGGACAAGAATAGGGTAGAGGTGTGGGGGAGGGATGGGGGGGGGGGGGTTGAATCAACATAATAACTATTTGGGGGTTGGAGGAGTCCAGGAAACGGAACGCGTGTTGATGCCACACACAGATGTATGTTTACTGGGTTGTTTGGTGCAGAATGACGTCACTCTTGGGGGATGGAATCAGTATCATAATTTATACACTTCTCTTCCCTTGGTGCTTGCTTGCTTGCTTGTGTTCTTTGGCTTGAGCTCCAACGCGAAGTCCTGTATATCGGATGAAGGCATCCTGTTGTCCAACATCAGTGTGATGTCATACAGGACCTGAGGTTTGCGTGAGTATCCGTTGTCCCATGTCTGGCTTATTGGTGTGCAGACTGGTGGTTCCTCGCCGCACAGGCAGACACTTTCCGACTTCGGAGGAATCGGCGATCCTATTGACTTTAGCCAGGAACCCGAAGGG
The DNA here is from genome assembly GCA_963921405.1 of Cepaea hortensis. NCBI lineage: Eukaryota > Metazoa > Mollusca > Gastropoda > Stylommatophora > Helicidae > Cepaea > Cepaea hortensis. Next base: position 71,791,781 of record OY992885.1, read on the forward strand.
ACCTGTTGCCCAGGACGCTCGACGAGGACGCGTCAATAGGTCTTGGCCAGTATATAACCCGGCCCTGGTGCCTTGGAAACACCTCTGCGTCCCTCTTCTCTTGGTCTGTCACACCTCGTTTTTACATCAATCCCCCTGGTTCCAAGTATTTAATTTCCATGCGTCCAATAGTATTCCTGTTGTTAACCCATTCAGATCCACTCATGTGATGGTGTCAAATATTGCCAGAATGTCAAATAATGCGAGAATGTCAAAAAGTTTCTGAATGTCACATTTTGCCTGAAGGCCACCTCACTATGCATGCCAGTTGGTCTTCTTCTGGTTAGACGGCACACCATAGAAGGCCTCATTCATATGTCCCCGTCGTAAACCACATAAATGCCATCACAGGCCTGAACGAGACTGTCAGAGGCTCTCAGTGTTAATGGAGCCCAGAAATGCAGACACCATGCCGTAGAACACAGAAGTCCACCCACTGTCATAAACATTTTTTTAGTTCCATATCCTTTACAGGACGTCGCAGTCAATACCAACAATTTTGCTTGGCAAGTTTACGCTCAGTAATTTGTCATTGCTATCTGAACGACTGGCATCCATACCATTTCGTTAAAAACCAACGCAAGGCGGTCTGCTGCCAAATCGCCCGCAGCTGTGTCATAAACATTAGACCTGCTAATAACAGCCATGACCATGCTGAGAGAGAACCTGCTACCTATCCCCTAGGATATCACTAGATCATCACAAATCCTCAATGATCTCAGAGCAAACAAGAGTGAAGCACTCAACTGTGTCTGCGTGTGCGCGCATGCGTACATGTTTGCCTGTGTTTGTGACAGAAAATTCATAATCAAATGATCATTAGCAAACTTTATTAAATTAAAATCAGCTTGTTCAAACATTTGGTTGAGTGTTTCGTCAATCAAACAGCTTTTACCAACGGACAACAGTCAAATAGGTGGACAATCATCCTGATGGTTACTGGCCATATCGGTCTTCTGTTCGAGTGACTGTATTCTGTCTATTGATGCCGATTAATTGAGATAAAAGTCCTCATTTTGGCCAGCCTCTATAAAAGCATTCATGCCGGTCTGGTCCATTGGTTGACTATCCAGTATAATGGCAGTGAAGGCCAGCCGATTTAGTCTTTCATTGCCAACACCCCCAGATCCTGGTACGAAGGTAACAGTGACAAAGGCGAAGCTCTGTGACATTTCACCTCTAGCTTGTGATAGCCCACACTGGACACCACAGATAAATAGATTCTCACTACATATAAATAGATTCTCACCACAGGGGGCTAAGTGGTCTCGAGATATGGTGTCCGCCTCGAGTGCTGGAGGTCCCGGGTTCAAGCTTCGGTGAGGGCCGAGATTTTTTCACGTGGACTTCCAGTAACAAAAAACCTTCCCCTGATCTCTGGGTAGTGAGGACGCCCGTGTGTATCGTTGCGCACGTAAAAAATCCGACTTGGCAGTTGGAAATCGACAAAGAGTAGCCTAACGGCACTGCCCGGGCAAAATTTCTAGGTAAAAATCTACCCAAAGTATTTCAGGATCCTCGCCGGTGCAACGGAGTTCGTGCACTGAGCTGAGTTTCTCCGGACTCAGGCTTGAGTTAGAAGTAAAACAGAGCACTTGTGCGTTACACCCGTGCGCCGTGATATTGGGCCATCGACTAAACTAAACTAAATTAGATTCTCACCACATAGATAGTTTCAAACCGCAGATAAATTGGTTCTCACCACAGATAAATAGGTTAAAACCACAGATAAATAGGTTAAAACTACAGATTGATAGGTTCAAACCACAAATAAATAGATTTCCACTACAGATAAAATTACCGTGTCTGAACCAAAATGACAGAGGATCTCATAGAGCAAATGAGTTCTCAGAGATGGCAATGCTCAGAAATCATAGACAGCTGGTACAAACTCCATCAGTCCACTCCCATAACAAGGGTAAAATGATAATTCCACTGCCGATCAGACATTTCTAAACCCTACGAATTACATATTACTGCCACTGGCAATCCATCAAAATGTTACCCGACTGATGACCAACTTGTTGCTATGACAGTGTAAACACAATTTCAATGTAGTAATAACATAATTGCCGGTCTCTCTGGCCGAGGGGTTACAACACTTTCTCCATAATCCCGTTTATCACGCAGTCTCGTAGCGGGCGAGAACTGGGAGCGGTTCGTCCCCCGCTGGTGACTTGTGTGATAACTGAACCGGCCGCTCAGAAAGCAATGGCAAATTACTGAGCGTAATCTTGCCAAGAAATCAACAGACAGCTGAAAGATCTGCTGTTGACAGCGATGTCCTGTAAAGGATATGCAAAACATTTGTTTAAATAACATAATACACATGAAAACCATACATAATACACATGAAAATTAGAAATTCTATGCATGTTGTTATGTGGCCTCTGTGGGCTCGGGATAGTGAACGCAGTATCCCAATCCCGACATACTGGGTCCGAAGTCAGCCATGGGCAGACTCGGAAGCAGATCGCTTTGCAGTCATGTTCACATGGTAGGGGTGTCGTCGATTCAGACAGCGGTAGCAAACTACAGAATATACAATTGCCCAGAAAATGACAAGTAGCCAAAATGCTGGAGTTGACTGCGACATTCTGTAACGGACATGCAACCACAAAAACAAAATTATACCACAAAAAAAAAAAAAACTGCATAGTCCTCATTCATTAATTCAGTAGCATATCTTTGGCAGAACCTCGCTTCCATAATAACCTTCCGGAAAACCTCTCGATCGTAAGCAAGATGTCCCGCGTCCTATACACCCATCTGGAGATCATCCGCCACTTCCTGCACCCATCTTCTCTTTGGCCTTCTTCGTCCTCTCTTCCCAGGCATATACCCCTCCATTGTTCTCTCTAAACTTTCACGGCGTTTCAAGTTACCAAAATATTTCAATTTTCTTTGTTTATCGTCTTTAAAAGCCAACCTTTGTCAATATTTAGCTCTTGAAGTATGGATGCATTTGTTCTTTTCTTTATCCAAGATATTCTTATAACACGTCTATAACATTTATATTCAAAGGCATTTATGCACTGTTCAGCTTGTTTAGTAAGTGTCCATGTCTCACAGGCGTATGTTGCAATGGGAAAGATGCATGCTCTTAAAAATCTAATTTTTGTAGTTCTGTCTGTCCCACTCCACAATTTATTCAGTTGGTATTATACAATGACCACACCACTGTGGGTGGCTTTCAGCCTGTAGTGCCGTTTGGTCAGTATTTAAGAACATTACTTGCTTGTCTACACGGTCTCACAAACAGGGTATTTAAATAATATATGAGCATTGTAACGTTACGTTAGTTGCATATTCTTTACATGACGTCGGAGTCAACACCAGCATTTTTTGGTGTGATCTCTTGTCAAGTCTACGTTCAATAGTTTGCCATTGCTTTCTGAACGACCGGTACCCATACCATTTCGTAAAAAACCAACGCAAGACGGTCTGCTGCCAAATCGCCCGCAGCGGGTATGTGAGATTACGAACTGCGTCCGTAACCCCTTCGCCAATGTGAGTATTTTAGACACAATTAATTTGGGCTGTTGGGCGGTTGAAAATGTACAAAGGGAAGTAAAACTGTCAAGTTTAATCTCCTACATTATAACCCTTAATTCGTGCCCTTGGTGGTTTTCTTCTTTCTGTCATATCCGAATGGAGCAAAGGGCCTACAACCATGTAATGTGTTGACTTGTTAGGACTTCTTGGTCTCTGCACTAACGTTTTCTTCAAGATGAGTTAGCCAGTCACACGCCAACCCTCCTTAGTGTCCTCTAATGACCTGCATGGTAGGTCACAGTGTTGATATTCTCTGCTTCCGTTATCGGTCACCACCACAGTACTCATTCATCTTTGTGCAACATTTTTGATTGGCTTTGGTCCAGGTGATTGTATCAAATCTAAATAGTAGTGTGGTTTTCCCTACTTGCTGCAACTGATCTAATAAAATGTCAGTTTCAGCAGCTGAAATAATAACATAACGTGTTTTTCTGGAGGAGTGGCTGGCTGAGTGGCTAGAATGTTGGAGTCTGATTCACGAGACCCGGGTTCAAATCCTCGGTAGGGTTATAGTTTTTTGTTTTTTTTTTCTGTCTGGGGCAAAAATAAAACTCTAACCTGCACAGTTCGTGTCGACTGCACTAGCCAGACAGCCTTAATTCCCCAGGCTCAAGACAACCTGTAATACATCGCAAGGTACTATATTGGCAGTAAATGACAGTTTTTCTGATAACTGTCCACAATGGAACACATTGTCTGGTGCAAGTATAGCATTTTAAATTGTGCAGACTGTAAACCAACACAGTACTAATCATCTTTGTGCAACATGTTTGACTGGCTTTGATCCAGATGATTTGTATTGCACAAGGATATCTCCATGCATGCTCCAGTCTCCTCCCATAGATCACACAAGGATGTCCCCATACATGCTCCAGTCTCCTCCCATAGAGCACACACAGATATCACCATACATGCTCTAGTTTCCTCTCATAGAGAACGCAAGGATATCCCCATACATGCCTCAGTCTCCTCCCATAGTTGAGTTAAGTTGAGTCAAGAACCGACATCACTGCACTCAGGACATTCCCATACGTGCTCCGTTCCCTCGTTCAACAGCCATCGAAGAGTCATACTACTGATCGTACCCACCGCTAACTGATTACAAGTTCTCTTGGTCTTCCCTCTCAGTTTTGAGATTCTTCCAGAACCCCTACCGATCCTCCGCAATCTCATTCTTTCCACATATGGGTTCTCAATCTGTTTCTCCGCCTTCTCCACCTGGTTCCACAAGCGCACGACCAACTACCCCTTGTCCATAGGCAGAATTCCACCAAGAGGTGCATTCCCTGCTAGCCTATCAACCTGTTCAATCCCCCCGTACATCCGCATGGCCAGGGCACAATATCCATACAATTCTCTGTGACCCCTGAAGCGACGAGAGCCATTCCACACGAAACATTCCTTTCTCCACCTTGCTAAGCATACTCTTTGAATTCGTAATGAATACAACGTGTGTTGCAGTAGTCTCCTCTAGCTACCGGAATGCCGCGTTACTGCCTCCACCTCCATTCTCATGCTGAAGGTCGTAGTCTCATATGCCAGACTCTCCTTTTTCAAGACTCACCCATTAGCCTTTGCAATAAAGCCCCAGCCACTACGTCTGTTTCTCACCACTGACCCATCAGTGTAGATGTGAGTTGCTCTGGATCAGCTGTTGCACTTCAAACTCAGTGCGGCCAGCTGCCCATTCTCTGCACTCACGACCCAGTGTTATTATTACAGTGTTCCAGTCCGTCATGTCTTCCGGAACTTCAACCCACTCTCTTTCACGATTGATGGTCTCTAGATCACACACCTGACTTATAGAAAGTTCTGCCTGTGCCATCCAGGACCTGCCTCGTCTTAGTCTATGACCCTTAACCATATCCATTTCTGCATGCAGCGGGTGATCCCTTTCTGTGGCAACTCTCAGGTACCATTTGGCCTGAAGGACCCTATGCCTATCCGTCATTGTTGGTAGCGCCAGGATATGCCTCATGCATATAATTGGTGTGTTGTTTGTGCACCCCAGTATTACCCGCATGGCAGCGTTCTGTATGCACTCCAACCTTTCAAGCTGGCTCTTTGATACTGTCAGCAGCCCCAAAACATACTCAATGACAGACATTGTTTACTGCTGAAAGAGCCTGTAAAGCATCCTCTGATCTACCCCGGTTGCTGCCATAGCCCTCAATGCATTAAGTCCCCTACCAGCCTTCACCACCAAAGCCTCCACATGATCCTTAAAAGACAAACACCTGTCAAAGGTCATACCCAAGTACTTCAATTTACTCTCTCGACTAAGAGGACATCCATTCAACATAATACCTGGGATGTCTGCCTTTACGATCCGGTTATCCAAGGAGTACCACACAACCAATGCCTTGTCTGGGTTTATAATGGCCCCTGCATTCCTGCACCACACCGCCACCCTGTCTACCGCCACTTGTAAGTCTTTCGCTAGACTGGCCCTGTCTCTGCCCTGTCTGTACACCAGGACATCATCTGCAAATGACAAGATTCTACCCACACCTGGTGTCTCAATAGCTGTGATTTTGCTGGTGTAGACATTAAAGAGCACTGGAGACAAGACAGATCCCTGCGGCAACCCAGGTGTAATAGTACAGGGTTCAGAAGTCCAGGAACCCATCCGCAGTGCAACCTTACGCTCATAAAGGACTGCCGCAACCCATCTAACAAGGCAAGGGCAGACCTCCATGTCCAACAGTGTGTATATTAACCGATCATACCTAACGCTGTTATACGCATCCTCCAGGTCAAGAGCTACCGCCACTGTCTCCGGCCGTAGCTCCCGAGTCCTTGGGGAAGCAGATTCCGACTTTCCAAATGTCGCTGGAGCCTGCGTGCTACTATTTTTTCGAGGACTTTGCCATACGTGTTTTGCAGGGTTATGATTCGGTATCCATTAAGTCTGGAGTGATCCGTACCTGGCTTTAGGAGGGGGAGCAGGTAACTATGCAGCCAATCGTGGGGTATTTCCGCCGTACTGATGCTTAGGTTGAAACAAAGAGCCATCTCGTCCAAGTCCCCATCATTTATGTTCCTCATATGGGAGTACCTCACCCCATCTGGACCTTCCGTACCCGTCTAATGTCCTCCACTTTAATCTCACAGTCCTCCTTCCTAGTGACCCGTTACAAGGCTTCTCTGACGTTATCTCTAATAGCCCTATCTTGCTGATCCGTCTGTTTTAAAAATCGCGCAAGAAAAGCCTCCCCTTTGTCCTTGTCAGTTGTCATAGGTCGGTTGTTATCATCATAAACGGTGCCGAGTGTACCAGGCATCACCTGTCTCTTCATCTGCCGGTGCAGCCTCCAGAATTTTCCCAATTTCACATCCCCACCGACTTCATTGATAAACTATTCCCACTTAATTCTCTTTGCCTCAGCTGCCTGGAGTTTAAAATCCAGCACCTTTACTTTTTTATATCTTTCAGCCTCTTCCAATTCTATGTCCACTGAATTGGTTGCTCTCCGCACCCTCTGTCAATTCCTTATGGCCGCCCTCTTTTCCCTCCATGAATTCTCGACCTCTGGTGTCCCCCATGGTGGTTGGGTAAAGATTCTTCTTGTTGGTTTAGATCTTCCCTGAGATCTAGGACGCCCCAAGAGCGAAGAGTGGTTTTCCTCCCATAGAGCACACAAGGATATCCCCAAACATGCTTCAGTTTCTCCCATAGATCACACACAGATATCCTCATACATGCTCCAGTCTCCTCCCATAGATCACACAAGGATATCCTCATACATGCTCCAGTCTCCTCCCATAGATCACACACAGATATCCCCACACATGATCCAGTCTCCTCCCATAGATCACACAAGGATATCCCCATACACGCTGCAGTCTTCTCCCATAGATCATACACTGATATCCCCATACATGCTCCAGTCTCCTCCCATAGATTATACACAGATATCCCCATACATGCTCCAGTCTCCTCCCATAGATCATACACAGATATCCCCATACATGCTCCAGTCTCCTCCCATAGATCACACACAGATATCCCCATAGGTGCTCCAGTCTCCTCAAATAAATCACACACAGATATCCCCATACATGCTGCAGTCTCCTACCATAGATCATACACAGATATCCCCATACATGCTCCAGTCTCCTCCCATAGATCACTCAAGGATATCCCCATACATACTTGACTCCTCCCATAGAGCACACACAGATATCCCCATACATGTTTGTCTCCTCCCATAGATCACCAAGGATATCCCCATACATGCTTCAGTCTCATCCCATAGAGCAGACACAGATATCCTCATACATGCTCCAGTCTCCTCCCATAGATCACACAAGGATATCCCCACACATGCTCCAGTCTCCTCACATACACCACACACAGATATCCCCATACATGCTCCAGTCTCCTCCCATAGATCACACAAGGATATCCCCACACATGATCCAGTCTCCTCCCATAGATCACACAAGGATATCCCCATACACGCTGCAGTCTTCTCCCATAGATCATACACTGATATCCCCATACATGCTCCAGTCTCCTTCCATAGATTATACACAGATATCCCCATACATGCTCCAGTCTCCTCCCATAGATCATACACAGATATCCCCATACATGCTCCAGTCTCCTCCCATAGATCACACACAGATATCCCCATAGGTGCTCCAGTCTCCTCAAATAAATCACACACAGATATCCCCATACATGCTGCAGTCTCCTACCATAGATCATACACAGATATCCCCATACATGCTCCAGTCTCCTCCCATAGATCACTCAAGGATATCCCCATACATACTTGACTCCTCCCATAGAGCACACACAGATATCCCCATACATGTTTGTCTCCTCCCATAGATCACCAAGGATATCCCCATACATGCTTCAGTCTCATCCCATAGTGCAGACACAGATATCCCCATACATGCTCCAGTTTCCTCCCATAGATCACACAAGGATATCCCCATACATGTTTGTCTCCTCCCATAGATCACCAAGGATATCCCCATACATGCTTCATTCTCCTCCCATACAGCACACACAGATATCCCCATACATGCTCCAGTTTCCTCCCATAGAGCACACAAGGATATCCCTATACATGCTCCAGTCTCCTCCCATAGATCACACACAGATATCCCCATACATGCTCCAGTCTCCTCCCATAGAGCACACACAGATATCCCCATACATGCTCCAGTCTCCTCCCATAGATCACACACAGATATCCCCATACATGCTTGTCCACTCCCATAGATCACCAAGGATATCCCCATACATGCTCCAGTTTCCTCTCATAGAGCACACACAGATATCTCCATACATGCTTGTCTCCTCCCATAGATCACACACAGATATCCCCATATGTGCTCCAGTCTCCTCCCATAGATCACCAAGGATATCTCCATACATGCTCCAGTCTCCTCCCATAGATCACCAAGGATATCTCCATACATGATCCAGTCTCCTCCCGTAGAGCTAACACAGATATCCCCATACATGCTTGTCTCCTCCCATAGATCACACACAGATATCCCCATACATGCTCCAGTCTCCTCCCATAGATCACACAAGGATATCCCCATACATGCTCCAGTCTCCTCCCATAGATCACACAAGGATATCTCCATACATGCTCCAGTCTCCTCCCATAGATCACACAAGGAGACTCACAGTACAGTGGATAAACTCTGTACCACCGGCGAGGATATAAACGTGTCATTACCAGAATCACATATGCTATATTTTTCTGTGAGTGGGTTTTATCATTGAACATTTTTAAAATCTAAAACTGTGCAGTGCCCTGTTCAGCATGTTCTTTCTATTTGTCAACAGCTAAGGGATGTTTCTGACCTTCTATTTAACAATGTGTGTATTCTTAACATTGAATGTGCAGGATGAAGATGGGGTGTCACCTCATTGGAACCACCATTAACATTGTTAACCAGATCCAGTTTGTTCACAGGAATGTTTTATCAGGCATAAAGGTGTCCCCTTGCATTCTTTGTGTTTGGTTCTCCTCCATCAGCCTGTGTCTCATGAAAGGTAGCAGCGGGAAGAGGTAATGTATGGCTCCTCTTCTTACCTGCCAATGGCCCTGTCACAGTTTGAGGTATATTATAGAGATTGCTGCCCCATCCACTTGAAGACCCAAAATGAGTATTCTAAATACTTTGAAAAGCTCAGACACAAAAGCAGCTTATCACAAACATCAGAAGGAGGCAGTATCAATTTTGCCCACATTACGAGAAGATAAGATAATGAGAGAAGGCTTTTCACAACCTTTTGTCATGGCCTGGAAAGATGTCAGCACACACACTGATACAAGAAGTTGGAAATCACAAGATGTGGAGAAGCAGGATCACCCAAGCCAGTCAGCAAGACAACTCATTTTTCTGGGACAATCATTCACTTTGAACTCAAATGTAGTCCATATATACATGCTGCTACTTCTAGTGCACTGGACTGATTTTTGTGTGTAGATTAACTTTCCCTATTACCAATGTCCCTGGCCATCAGGTTAACCCAATCTCAAACCATCCATGAGACATCATCATTTCAGTCCTACTGATCGGAGTAGGGGTTGAACCCGCTACGTCGGCAGCAGCACACCAGAATTTTAAGAGCACGCGCTCTTATCCAGTTTGCAATTAATGATGAAGATATGTAGTGCCTGCAGCAAGCACATCTTCAGTCTGTCACCCGTGTTCGCGAAGACAAAATCTCCAATCTCCTACCCCATGCACATCCTCAGTCTGTCACCCTTGTTCGCAAAGACAAGATCTCCAATCTCCTACTCCATGCACATCCTCAGTCTGTCACCCTTGTTCGCAAAGACAAGATCTCCAATCTCCTACTCCATGCACATCCTCAGTCTGTCACCCTTGTTCGCAAAGACAAGATCTCCAATCTCCTACTCCATGCACATCCTCAGTCTGTCACCATTGTTTGCGAAGACAAGATCTTCAATCTCCAACCCCATGATCAAGGGGCAGTATACCATTCTTTATTTCTCTTCTGGACAAGACAATCAACTAGAAGATATACAGGTTGTCTTTCTGCTATATAGTACGGCATCTGATATCCATGCCTTTCCTTCTAGTAGTGCCATTCAATAGCTGCATGTTTTGTTACAACTTTCAAACTGCTAGGCAATGTTGTGCTTATTGCCAAATGTCTAGAAGAGACCAGATTATGACACTTCACAACAAGGCAAGGCAGCTACCACCACCAGCCTGTGCCACTGCAACCTGCAGAACACACACAACAAGACTGTCCACTGCATGCAGACAGAAGAATATGGCCCACCAACAAGCTGCCAAGAGTGGACATCAAACTCTGGCAAAGACCAAGTCTAACAGAGACAGTGATAAGCAATCTTTGTTATTTCCAGTTATTTGTACATATGAAGAAATACAGCAAACAATGTCTGTAGACACACACTTTAACAAACACACAAACTCAATACAAACACATCAAAATCACTTGTCATACTCATATGGTGTATTGAAACTGTAACAATTTCAGTGGACAACATTCAATCCATAAAAAGATAGTTATGCAAAATATAGAAATGAGAGAAATTCTATTCTGGCCAAACAATCATGAGATACCTGGCTGTCAGTTATATAAATGTCCCCTGAGAGTGAACACATCCAACACAACGTCTCTACCACACACATGAAGCTACGCGCAGGCAAATACAAATATAGTCATATTTCTAGTCATGTCTTTTACTGCTTTCATATTTGTCAAATTAGAGAAGATACTAACATTAGAGTAGGACTGCTTGAGGTGAAGTGGCTAGTGCACTTGCTTGTTGGCTCAGTTCTGGGTTCAAATTCTCATCTTGTGACAACGACATGTCTCAGAAGTATTATTCATTGGTAATATCACATTTTCTGGAAGGTCAGGTTGCTGCCATCACACTGACCCCACCACTGTTTCAGTGCAGTTTGGTCACACAGTTATAGGCTTAGCTCAATTTCCCCCCCCCCCCCCCCTCATACACACACAGAACATCATTAGCTTAATAATAGCAACATAGACACAATAATGGCAACATAGAGACAATAATGTCACCATAGAAACAATAATGGCAACATAGAGAGACATGAGGTGCAGAGTCCTACAAGAGGGACCACTCAGAAAGGCATGGAATCAATGACGAGATGTCAGACAGGGATGCCTTCGGTCACCTCTGCTATTCCTACTGACCACAGACTGGACTATGAAGACAACAACAAGCACTACCAGAGATGGAATTCAGCGATTTCTCTCATAAAGCAGCTCGATGATCTGGACTTGGCTGATGACACTGCCCTCAGGACTCACACATGAAATCAGATGCAAGATAAACTGAACACATTGGACGGCAGGTCACAACAACAGTAGGTTTAAACATTCATTGGAAAAAGGCAAAGATAATGAGAATAAATCAAGCAAATGATAATGGAATCTCCCTTGAGTAAACCTCACTTCAAGAGATGGAGTCATACACCCGTTTAGGTAGCAATGTTGATAAAGATGGGGTAAAAGATATAGATATAAACATGAGAATACCAAAAGCTTCTATTGTACTAGGAAATTTGTGGTAGTGATAAGAAATTAAACTGAGCACCAAACTTAGACATTCCATTATAATGTTCAATCAGCACCATTGTAAAGATCAGAAACACGCAGAACAACTAAAATGATTACACGAAACATTCAATAATTGGTGCCTGTGCAACACAGGACTAAAATGGTATGACAGTTTCATCAGATAAAAACTAGTCAGTCAAGAGATGAAGAACAGATGCTGGCACTGGCATATCTGAGAACACCTGAGAATAATGTAACTAGACATTATCACCAGATAAAAACTAGTGAGTCAAGAGATGAAGAACAGATGCTGGCGCTGGCATATGTATGAACACTTGAGAATAATGTAACTAGACAATACCACCAGATAAAAACCAGTGAGTCAAGAGATGAAGAACTGATGCTGGCGCTGGCATATCTGAGAACACCTGAGAATAATGTAACTAGGCAGTTTCATCAGATAAAAACTAGTGAGTCAAGAGATGAAGAACAGATGCTGGCGCTGGCATATCTGAGAACACCTGAGAATAATGTAACTAGACAATACCATCAGATAAAAACTAGTGAGTCAAGAGATGAAGAACAGATGCTGGCGCTAGCATATCTGAGAACACCTGAGAATAATGTAACTAGACAGTATCACCAGATAAAAACCAGTGAGTCAAGAGATGAAGAACAGATGCTGGCACTGGCATATCTGAGAACACCTGAGAATAATGTAACTAGACAGTACCACCAGATAAAAACTAGTCAGTCAAGAGATGAAGAACAGATGCTGGCGCTGGCATATCTGAGAACACCTGAGAATAATGTAACTAGACAGTACCACCAGATAAAAACTAGTGAGTCAAGAGATGAAGAACAGATGCTGGCGCTGGCATATCTGAGAACACCTGAGAATAGTGCTGCTAGACAGTCCTGTGTCTGGAATCCACAGGACAACAGCAATAGAGGAAGACCGAAAAAACAAAATGAGAAGAGAAGTGTAGACAGAAATGAATACTCAATAAAATGGGAAAGACATGGGCGCAGCTGCAGGGGATAGCTACAGATAGGACGGCTTGGGGTGAGCTGACTGAGGGCCCATGCCCCATAGAGGCATCATGGGCATTAGATTGTTACAGTTAAGAATACACATAATGCTAAATTTGGCAGTGTTAGCATTTGAATTCTTTCCAAGTTCGTAATTATATTCATAAATGACATACACTGTTCTGACTGGGACCTCATATATAGCAGTGTACAAAAATACATGTCAAATACTATAAATGGATGGCGACTTCGTGAACAATGTCTGGTTACTTTAGGACAAATGCTGCACATGCTGAAAACATGACGGTACAGCCGCTTTAACACCACAATGGTTTCTTAGAAGAGATCATGGTGATTACCAACTCATCATCATCATGTGCCTTGCCAACTGACACACATGATCGAGTCTCAGGACAGACCTCAGTCAGTGGTGTTCTGGAGCAACTCTGCTGATAATATTTCTGCACACCTCATCATCTCTATAGCAGATGATCAACTACTGTCAATAATCTGATGACAAATGAATACTGATATTGACAGACATTGTCACTTCACAGCTAATGACAGAGGTTTGCCCTCTCACAAATGTAAACAAAAACAGGGACAGCGATGAAGATCTAGGTGAGGGAAGAGGTGATATGTAGATAAGGTAGGTGACATTCCTGTATATTTTAAACTTCATTCACAAATGTACTTTCTGATACAAATTGAGGCGATCAAATGATGTGAAATGTGAGCTAATCCCCTCAAGAGCTCAGATACAAGACATTTCAAGGTCAATGGAATCTGGATGCAGAGGGTTCACGGTCTTCTGTAGCAGCAAATCTGTGAAGTCATGTGACTGTCTGGCCAGCCTCCATATTGTCTATGACAACACATCCACAGAACAAATGGCCACACAACAACGGCTGATACAGCCAGCTACCCTCAGATCAGTTCACTGCTTGTCAGTTTTAACAAACAAGAACCTCTGTTCCGACATTAGACAGATTGGCTATATGGTGCTAGCCCCAAAATGTGAAACCAATCGGCATTGACAGATGATGTCGTCAATGGCACACCGGCTGCTTTGTATTTCCCAGAAAATATCCTTGAACCCGTTTACAGTGGGTCAGCATTGGAGCCCAGGCAACACACATTCCATACTTGAAGGAGATTTGAAGACATGGCTGCCAAGCTGGCAGACAAACATGCTAACCACTGTGGTCCCTTGCCACTCAGTCACTCATTCAGTAGTATTTCCTTTGCAGAACTTCACTCCTATAACCATCCCAAAAATGTATCGGTCATAAGCAAGATGTCCTGCCTCTGATACACCCATCTGGAGATTATCTGCCACATCTTGCACCCATCTTCTCTTTGGACTTTCTCTTCTTCTCTTCCCAGGCATATACCTCTACATGATAGTTCTCTCCAATCTTTCATGATGTTTCAAGTGACCAAAATATTTCAATTGTCTTTGTTTATTGTCTTTAGTAGTCAATCTTTAGTTCTTGTCAAATGCCAGTCAGTGCTCAAGAATAAAAAAGGATACCAAGTAATCAAAAATGAGTTTCTCCAGAGTTTCTGAATCATGCCTTTTATAACCCAAGAAATCTCAAGTATTGTTAAACAAAGAGCTAACTTTCACGTAAATGTTGGAACACGTGTATTAAAATCAGTAGCTTCATATGGTTGTAGTAATTGTATTTAAACAATACTCAACTTTAGGTTTCAGTGTAACTTACATGAATGGAAGCAGTGGTAACATTCTATTAATGACTTTTGTATCATCAACATTTGCCGTTCACTTAATTGCAACAGTTTTCTTATATACTTACTGATACTCTTATCATTAGTATTTATAAGTATTACTATATTATCTTATTGCTAACTGTCAGCTATGTGAAATGCAAGACAATGTAACTTTGACAAATATATGAAAAATAACTTATACACTCTTATAAAAAAAAAAATGATCATTAGTGGACAGTTTCAATATAGAAATTGAACAACCAGACTCAACTAGCTTGAGAGAGTGTGCGACAATAATTTGGAGCATTCAACCACTTTACTAACATCTGAAGTGTGAAACTTTCTGATGACATCTGGCAAATCAATGGAATGAGCCAAAGCTTTACAGCTGTCATCAAGGGCAGCCAAAGTTCCAGCAGCA
The DNA here is from genome assembly GCA_963921405.1 of Cepaea hortensis. NCBI lineage: Eukaryota > Metazoa > Mollusca > Gastropoda > Stylommatophora > Helicidae > Cepaea > Cepaea hortensis. Next base: position 71,807,128 of record OY992885.1, read on the forward strand.
ACCAGCAAACGATATGCTGCCTCTGAATCCAGGTTTGCCACAAGAACCTCACCAATAGCTTGAAGACACTTGGACTTACTCTCCAGATCATCAGCGCTGGACAGTCTTATACAATAATTAAGAATCAAACTGGCAACAGCGACTTGAGCATTCTTAGTATTGAAGTCTTTACAGTTGATTGCAGACTGCAACACTGCATCAATATGACGCAGATTAAGCTCAATGCCTTCTGGGTGACGAAAGAAGTTAGCAAATGTACGCATTGCCAGCATGCGGCATGTTGGAGGATTACCCTGGGAAGCATGTTGGCATAACAGGTCAACAAAGTCCTGTGAAGAACAGAAGTACTTGCACACCTCTTGATTTCTGATTGTGATGCGCAGGATGTCTAATGCAGGGAAAACATACTCTGAAAATATTGTTTATGACAATGAATTTTTAAACCACATTATCAGTTTCAAAATCATGCAAAGTAAATCACAAATAAATACGCAATTTTAATTGATCATAAAATCATAAAAAGAAAAATCAATCAATGTGCAATTTTGATTAAATACAAAAACAATTGGTCTTAATTGGTTAATGTGTTGATGGAGGAAAGCTTTTGAATAAATAAATGTACACATAGTTATCTCTTGTTATGTTGCTACGTATAAGCAGCTGTACTGGGATGAATTGCTGCATGTATGTGCGTATTTGTCTTTAAGATGCATTGTAGGCATTATTCAAGTCTACATATGCAGTATATCTCTTTGCATGAATTGGAAATATTTAATACATGACAGGTCAGCACAGTGGCATTACAGCAAGTCTCCCTGTAGGGACAGTAACCACTGATATCTGGTGGACAGAGATGAAACCATTCGATGACAATACCTTCCTTGCAATTATCTTATCCAGCACATCGCCAACCATGTTCTGCATTGTCATTAGTTGATACCCTTGCAACTTGGCATGCTCTCTATTGGGCTCCGGAAGTGGTATCAGGCAGCTTCATTTGTCAGTCTGAAATTCATCCATTTGATCATCCCTGACTTGTTTCAGCAACAATAGGACAGACTGTTGTGCAGTACATGTCTTCCAGGCTTTCTGTGAATTGTGTAAATGCTAGTTGTCTGTCAGACCAGGCAATGTCAGCACTATAGACAAGAGAATCCAACACAGGTTAACATTGTTTGACACTTGCACAATTCCAATACAAAATGTGCACAATGAGACCCTGTGTTGTTTGTCCATCAAGAATGATGATGACTATTCATTTCATCCAGTGGGGTTGAAGGTATGGAGCCGTGGGTTCTAAGATGGCTGATAAGGCCTATTTTGGCTCGAAATGTTCTTTGACAATGTGGGCAAGGAATGCTTGACGTTTCTGGAGGAGGATTTCCTGCAGTGGTTTTTCTGTCCTGCCTTTTCTTCACAGCTCTTGCAGTCCTGGTTGCCTCACATATGACTGCACCTTTGCGTAATGATGCACGCCACGGATTTCGGTCTCTGGCTGCAGCCTCTCAGGTGTCATGATGAATTCCAAAAGCCTTCAGTGAAATTTTCAGAGTGTCTTTAAAGCGTTTTCTCTGGTCACCTTGGGAGAGTTTACCACAACGCAGTTCGCTGTAAAAAATTTGTTTAGGGAGCCTGTGATCTGGCATGCGAGTCAAGTGACCAGCCCAGCGAATCTGATTCTTCATCAGTAGAGTGTGGATCAGTTATCAGTTATCAGTTGGGGTATCTTCGTTGCACTCCGGACATGTCTTTCTAGGATGCTCTTTCTAGGACTTCAGTGTCTGGAATCTTGTCTTGCCATTTAATCTTCAGTAGCTTCCTTAGGCAGACTGTGTGGAAGTGGTTTAATTTCCTAGCGTGTCGCTGATAAACAGTCCAGGTTTCACAAGCATATAGCAGTGTGGATAAATACAACTGCCTTGTAGACTTTTAGCTTTGTTTGCAGGCTTATTCCAGTTCTGTCCCATACATTCTTGTACAGTCTGCCAAAGGCCGCACTGGCCTTGGAGATTCTTGCATTCACTTCGTCATCAATTGTGGCAGCTTGTGACACAGTGCTGCCAAGATAGGTGAATTTGTCCATAACACTTAGTCTATGATCATTCACTTTGATATTCGGCACAGTGTGATTATTCCCTGGAGCTGGCTGGTACATAACTACAGTCTTCTCCAAGTTGATATTGAGCCCAAAGTTGGCACAGGCATGTGAGAAAGCTGAAACATTATGTTGCATGTCCGCCTCTGAGTTGGCGTACAGAGCGCAATCATCAGCAAACAGGAGCTCTCTGACGGTGTCGCTGTTAATTTTGGTTTTAGCTTTCAGCCTTCTGAGATTGAATAACTTTCCATCCATATGGTAGTTGATGTCTATTCCAATGTCGTCGTTCTCGAAGGCATTCATCAGCATGGCTGAAAACATGAGGCTGAACAGTGTTGGTGCCAGGACACATCCTTGCTTCACTCCATTGGTGACAGGAAAGGGTTCAGACAGTTCGCCATTTTCCTGTACTCTTGCCTGCATGCCATCATGAAGTAGCCGCACTATTTGGACACATTTTCGTGGACAGCCATATTTTGCCATAATCTTCCACAGTCCTTCTCTGCTGACTGTACCAAGAGCCTTGGTAAGGTCAATGAAAGTGGAGAACATTTCGCAGTTCTGTTCCTGACATTTCTCTTGCAGCTGCCTTGCAGCAAAAATCATGTCAAACAATGAGACCCACAAGGGCAGGCATAAACCTTTCTTTGAGCACCCGCACACATCATCTTCTTCACCTAATCCTATGTTTTTAACTGCCATAATGAGGGCATCAGCACAGTGCAGTAATGGACACACCCAAAGAAAATTTCAGCACAAATGCAAGCACTCTATCACACCAAGAAGAACCTCAATGAATGAACCACCTAGTCAAGCTGCATGTTTTATAGTAGAAGGATGTTATTCACCACTCTACAAAAGTAGAGATGTATTCAGATAGACACAACATATATCCCCTTCTTTAACTGGATGTTGCTTTATACAGAAGAGCCCTGGTTATAGAGCTTGAGAAAGGTCAAGGTATAAACTGATAGGTTCTATTATCCCTAGAACTACCATGAGGTCCAAATGGACCAGTGTCAACTTTCGCTTTCTCTACAATACTTAAATTTGCTTTAATATGTTTGATATTTTATGACTTTCCACATGGACCCCTTTGGTAACCAGTGTTACTAAAAAATCCTGGTAATTCTAGGGTTAAGGTATGCTATACATATAACAATTCAACTCAGCTTAGAAGAACCATTTAGCACAAGAAAAAATAAAACTGTTTTCCCCCAGCTCTCATCATCTACACTTATTGGCAAATGTGGACCAAAACTCATTATCTGTGTGAGAAAAGATAACAGAACTGTTTCTTACTCTTGCCAGTTATTTACAGAACAGTTGTTCTGAACTACTCACCATGTGGCCAGGCTATAAGCTTCTCCAGGGTTCTAATACCCTCTGTATTGGCCGATCCTGAAATTAAGTTAGCCATATTGTCTATAGCTGCCTCTGAAACTTGTAACTCAGGATCAAGAACTTTATTGAACTCCTTGAGTTTTCCTGCAAAATTAAACATAAAATATGGTTTTCCATTCATCTGTAGGTGCTGACTGACAAAGTGTGAGACCTACAACACTTCAATCAACAGTTTGTTTCAATTGACATTTTCTTTCCGAATGCTACCACTAGCACACTTTGGCAATTCCCAATTCAATTCGAGAAAATGAAATAATACTGATGACAAAACAAATATCTTGGATTCTGTTTCTGTTACTAAGTAACAAACGTTAACAACAACCCAACAACGGTTAAACTGGAAGGCATATAAAAGCTCAAGCTATTGGTTATTGTAGGATTTAGTCATATAAAAAAATGACAAAATGAAAATACTGGCCATTGACCATGACAACAGCCTGTTACAATTAACATCTTCAATGAGGTACTGTTTATTGCTATACTTTTCTACTTTGGGATATCGGACAACAGGTGCCATTTGGACATTGGCTGAAGACTGGCAACAATGAAATACCTAAAGCCTGTGGAGGAAACACTACCAAGCTAGGCCAAACCCCAACTGAAATATTATGAGAACATGAAAACAAACATAACTATTATGAGAGCATGAAAATGGAAACATAACCATGAGAACGTACAAAAGAAAACATAACTATGAGAACATAAAATGGAGACGACATAAGAATATGAGTTAGCCCATTTATCTATTCCATTTCTAGTAACCCAGATAGTGACCACTGTCTCCCGGGTCTCAAGATAAGATTAATAAGCAGAAAATCTTACCTAAAATCTGCTCTGCTGGGCTAACTGTGTCAAAGTACACACACATTTTTACTGGGAAATGACTGTTTGATGAGTTGTCACTCATCTTCCCTGCACATCAAAAAACATAAGTCAATTACAGCAGAAATATGTGAATAACAGTTTAGTCATGACTTAAGTTATGACAGATTGTTTGCAAGAACAGAATACAGCATGTTGGGATTGAAGGATGACCTAGGGTGAAGGATTGAAGTGTTGGGATTGAAGGGTGACCCAGATCACATGAAGAATGTGAAGCTTAACTTTGAAAAACAGAGCCGTCAAGTAAAACATAACCCTACCAAGTGTCAATAAACCACTTAATCAATATACCACGTAAACACCAAAATGTTATCATATCAAACAAGAATAAGGATCATTTTATCAGAGACTTCACAATCTGATTACATCAATTACTAGGTTTGTATGAATGTAACTGATATAAAAGTGTGAAAATTACCCATTTTTATTTTATCATTACCTGCAGTGTTATCTTGTTATATGTTTGTCTACAAATGTGTTCATATCCTGCTACGTGCAACATGCAGATATCTATCCTCAGAAATTAGATCTCTGTTGTAATGTTTCACACAAAAGTGGTGGTATACAGCACACAGTGGTCATACTTTTGTTATCTGACCTGCTAATAAGAAGCACGAATGGAGTGGCTTAGAAATATGTTATGCATCTATAGCTCGAATAGTAGTCACACTATGTTAACTAAATTTAGCTCTGAATGACTTACAAAATAAGGAACATACTTTCTCCTGTGATTGCATGGTAATGTAATGGATACCTAACCCTGTTGGATAAGGGCAAATAAATGGAGGTATATGTGCTTGCTGAGTAACGTTACAAATACTTGGCAGTTGAATGTTCTAAAATGTAGGCCTTGGTAAAATGTTTTAACAATTAGAAAAGTTTCCCACAACAGAGTATTTAAGGCATGAAAATCCCTTAAGTGAATGTGGCAATGAAGGAGAAATTCACACATTAATATCTCAAGAACCAGTGTATGGACAGCCAGAAAGCCGGCCTTATGCTGGAGTGACAACTTTGGACAGAATCACATATAGGGTAGAGGTAGTCCCGGAGCAGACACTGCCGCTAGGGTGTGACATGTTAGATCATCACGTGGTCTAGACAAGGTGGCATGGACAGGATAAATACAAGCAGCAATGCTTGTATATTTTATACTCTAGAATCCTCCACCTGCTTGAATAACAGTAGATGAAGTATTGCTGGTTACAGTCATTCTCACACTGCTACCTTTCAGCATTTAATCAGACCAGCTGCCACCCGCTGGGCTTACTATCATCGGTAGATGACCTGAGAAGCAAGGTAGAAAAAATGGTTGCGGTAATGTTTACATCGACCAAGTTGTTGAAATGATCACTTCATGATGCTCAACACTGAGGCAGATGATCACATTAGGGAACAAAGGTAGGCTCCTGGTATAATCAAATCACTGCTTTGACTGTACCTGCCATGGATTTGCTGATACTGTAATGGGATGGACCATTAGGGAAGACTATGCGGACAGAATTTCCTACACTCGAAGAAGCTGACAGTCAAAAAACATTATTGGCTTATTAATAAGTGAAACATCGTGGGAAAATAATCCTGATAGATATAAGACTGGGGACACTGGACAAGTAGCAAGAGTCAAGAAAATAAGTCTCATTTCACAGTGCTGTACAGTTAGCAGTGCTGTACAGTTAGCAGTGCTGTACAGTTAGCAGTGCTGTACAGTTAGCAGTGCTGTACAGTTAGCAGTGCTGTACAGTTAGCAGTGCTGTACAGTTAGCAGTGCTGTACAGAACAGGCTAGTTAACCAGCCGTTCACACTCTTGCTTGAAAGTATTAAAGTCCCCCAGGAAGATAACAGCAACAAGGAGGAGAACGTGTATCTTCCATGCTCTTTCATTCCAAATCCTCTCTCACAGGAAACAAAATTCTAAAGAGGAAATTACATCACAAAAATCTATTTAGTGATAGCTGATGAAATGGTATCTTCTGGACAATGACAGAAAAAGAGAAAAGAAAAAAAATCACAACAGAAATGAGATCCCTGAGAAGAATACTCAATGTATCAAGAAGAGATAAGATCAGAAATGAAGAAATCAGGAATAAAGTGAGGGTTATATATGCACTAGATTTTATTAGAAGGCAGCAAGTCAAATGGTTTGGCCATGCAAGTGGGTTACCAACTAATAGTATACCACAATAACCAATGTACAGACCAGATGGAAGCAGACTAAGAGGCTGACCACATAAACGATGGACGCAGGTAATAACAGAGTCCATGGGAATATCGATACATGAAGCTCATAAGCTGGCATTCTCCCGCTGTTTATACTTCACCTCGACACCGCAAGATACAAGAGGAACATGATGAGATGAGATAGTCAACGTAGTAGCTGGTCTCGCAGCAGCAGAGCTGTGATCAATTTCTTTCCAAAAATGTTGCTACATCCCAAAGCAACACACAGATGGGGTTACATAACCCCAGGCTTACAGCCTCTCTCTATGTAGAGTCAGCCAATTACTGAGAGAGAAGCAGGAGGTTCCCGACTTTCTGGATGGTAGTAGAGTTACTTCCCCTTTCTGTCAAACATGGCAGTCACAAGATGTTGCCTAGCAACAATTATGATACAATCTGTGATAATCCTGGCTTTCCCATCGGATACCCTATCCTTTTCTTTTATTTAACATCCTTCTATTCTCTTACTTTAACCCCACTGTAAATGATGAATTCCTTACTTACTACCAGGAAATGGAGAAACAGATTTCTCCAATGATCATGCCCCCTAAAAGTATAGAGCAGTAATTGAAAGCACTAATCTATTATTAGCAACCACAAATTTGGTGACAGGTGAAAAGTGTGAAGTACATAAGTACAAAATAAATTATTTCTTTAATAAGCATATAGTCGTCTGATGCACACAATGATGCCTGATGTCAGGCAGGTTGTAGATGTGAAACACTGACATGGAATCATGTGCACAAACCAAGTTGAGGAAATAAGATAACTGCTTAGCTTTCAGTTAAGATGTACAAGGCAACGAAAAACAGCTCATAATCACCATCATGTGTCTGGCCAAACAGAGTGGGTGACCATGTCTCATCACAACACCCATTCCCTACTGCTATCTATCAACTCATATGCTGACATCTTTTCTAGCCACAAGGCAAGACTGCTCATTCTGTCTTCCTCCATATCGTTATTCATGGTTCTGGCCAGTTATTACAATATGCTCTTCTCATGGTGTGGGCACAGAATGTGACTGTCCCTTCTAATGTCTATGACAAGTGTCTTTTGTATCTCAGAATATTTTCACACATTCAGATGACTCACTGTGGTTGTCCAAGATATTATTAACATTCTTCCGTAAAACCACATTCCTGTGGGATCTTCCTGCTGATCATATGATCTAGTATATGTTAGTGGCATCTTCCTGCTGATCATATGATCTAGTATATGTGAAATTTAACTGCACACATCACTCTACAGCAGTATCTGTTTTTGCAGTGAATAATACTGTGCAATGTACCTCTATCTATTCATTTATTCCCATAGGGACAATGGAGTTTAGTCTACATTTGCTATCAAGTGTAAGGAGGGAGTTACACTTGTCTCTGAGTCATATGTCCATTTTTTCTTGGTCTTCTTCTTCAGACAAAGATTCTTGGATTGCACAAGTATAAGCTAACCGGGATTCACCCTTACAAGATGACTGAACCACTTCGTTTGTTTTCTCTCTACAAATTCAATGCAAGGAGTGGTATCTAGGATATGTCTATTGTCAATGTAGCATGTCACATTAAATACACATAAAACATCAACACAGCACTACATACCATCGGGCACGTATCTGCCTGCTCCAGTAAATGGATCTGAAACCTCATTTGTGTTACCAGCAAGTTTATCTGCACCAGGAATGTATCTATCACCACCTAAAACAATAAATACTCATTGCCTGAAAGTGACTTTCACACAAACATAGACAAACAAATACAATCATTAATTATTTTAACTGCATGTGATCAACTAAATATCTGTGATTTTGGTTTTCACAAATTGGTTTAAGGCCAGACCTACTATTTCATCAACAAGCTAATGGACAGATGGACCAAATGTGTTGCCATCCAGATGCATTATTTTGAGAAATAATGCAGACAATTATTGTTAAAAAGTTATTTCTAAAATTCCTGTTACTTAATGACTTTCCCCTCGTACATTTCAATCTTTGCTTTATTGACTACACAATGGCTTTTGATAAAGTGAGACATGTCGACATAATAAGGATGCTTGAAGATCTACAAATTGATGGAAAAGACCTTAGACTTGTAAAAAACATATATTGGAAACAACAAGCTGCAATCAGAATTGATAATGATGTAAGTCAATATCAACCTATTAAAGAGGTGTGAGACAGGTATGTGTAATGTCTCCAGATCTTTTTTTTCCCTGTACAGTGAAAATATTTTCAGAAATATAGAAGATATGGAAGGAATCAACATTGGAGGTCGATACATCAATAACATTAGATATGCAGATGATACAGTCTTGATTACAGACAATGAAAAGGACCTGCAACAGTTAGAATTTGAAGTTGTTGCACACAGTGAACAACTAGGGTTAGAACTAAATAGTAAGAAGACACAGATTATGGTTGTCACTGGTAAGAAGGAAGTACCACTATGTGATATACGAGTAAATGGGAATATTCTTAAGCAAGTTATCTGGAACAGTCATAACATCTGATGGGAGATGCCTTGAAGAGATAAGAACAAGAATTGCCGTTGTGAATGTAGCCTTTTGCAAGATGAAAAACATACTGACCAATAAAAAGATATCAATTGAAACGAGAAAAAGAGTGTTGAAGTGCTACATAGAACCTGTACTTTTGTATGGATGTGATGCATGGACAATGAGCAGACAAGCTGAAAAACATCTGATGGCTATGGAATTGTGGTTTCTGAGGAAAATGCAAAGAATACCATGGACAGACAGAAAAACCAATAAACAGTCCTTCAAGAAACAAATGAAGATCGTAAACTGATTAGAGACATTAGACAGTCAAAATGTTTTCGGCAAGTTATGAAAAGAAATGACTTGGAAAACTTGGTGACAACTGGCAAAGATCGAGGGAAAGAGACCAAGGGGAAGACCGAGAAGTAAATACCTGGATGGCTTGGCCATGTGACATGGTCGAGACAGGAACACCGAGCTGATCTACCACTCTGGTGATCGAGTGAGATGGCAAAACATGACAGCCCACGCTTACCACCATGGCACATGATGGATGGATGGTTTGTCTGTGTCATTTTAAATTATGTTGATATCGCCCTAGTTGTTAAGGATGCTGAGAATCCTGAGTACTGAGTCATGGATGGATGGATTTCAATTTGGAATTCTTTTTGCGCTGTCAACATTATTTATCAATAAATGTTTAGAAAGGACTGTTCTTTACTTAATATTGACTTCAAGATGGTGTTGGAAAATATCTCTAGGATGTGAAAGACTGGTGCAGTTAACCTACATATTGCAGTCATTTTGTTCTTTTACTTAAAGCACTATATGTGCAGTTCTTCAAAATGGAAAATAAGACTGATTTCACAGACCTGCTGGAGAGCAACAGAGCTTCTTCATATCACTCTCAATGTTCAACATCCTCTTGGATTGGTCACAAAAATAACTTAAGAATGCACTATCACAAACCTAAGCTATATGCAAACAGCATTGAAACTCTCTGAGCTCTCTGCACATCAAGTTGCATTAGGTTCTCATTAGACAAATCTTCTCCATGCGATGCAAGCAACTCGTCAATGTCAGCTTCCTCCATCCCTCCATTCCTTCAGTGGCTACGTTAGCGATCTGTCGTTAATTGGCATGAACATCGTCAAATTCACATAATTATGGGGAATTACACAATAACATCCTGGAAAAACGCACTGCACAATGGTAAAATGGTGACGTTAACACAAAATTGACAACAGCAACTGAGTAAGGAGGCGTTCCACAGCGGTAACACTACGCGGCATTACGTAGTTCCTTCGCAAGCTAGCAAGTTCCTCCGCAAGGGCGCGGCATAGCAACACAGGTGATGACGTTATGGCGGAATGTAGCGACGTAAAGTGAAGTTATGTCACATTGTGACGACGTTATAGTGAAACAACATAAACCGAAGCAACGTATAGCGGGGCCTGCCCCTCTCCCTCTGTGTGTGTGTGTGTGTGCGTGTGTGTATATATATATATATATATATATATATATATATATATATATATATATATATATATATATATATATATATACATATATGTATATACATATATATATATATATATATATATACATATATGTATATACATATATATATATATATACATATATGTATATATATATATATATATATATATATATATATATATATATATATATATATATATATATATATATATATATATATGTGTGTGTGTGTGTGTTGAGGGCAAGTGAGCAAGAGGCAGACAATGAAACAAGTGGGAAGATATCAAGAGATGGATGAACATCAGTCTGATAGAATGTACAACCAAGGCGAGACACAGACAGTGTTGGAGATCCATTGCAGCCAACCTTCATTGTGGAGATGGCACCTAATTGATTGAGCAGACAAGTGAGGAATTATGTGAAAGCTGATGAAATATGGCTTTATAGAAAAATTATGAGAACACAGAGGACAGATAGAAAGAGCAATGAAAATATCTTGAAAGAAGTTAACTCGCAAAGAGAACTGGTGACTCACATCATAAAAAAAAACAATCTACATTTTTTGGGCATGTCATGAGAAGTGAATGAGGGATGTAGAAGCAGGGGGAGACCAAGAAAGAAGATGCTGGACAGTTTAACATCATGGCGTGAAGGAACATTGGTGTCAGAAATGATTGGCAGTACAGCAGACAAAAGGCTGTGGACAAAGATGATTACCAACACCACTTGGCATGGACCATAAATAGAAGATCACTAAAGAAGAAATCAAGTTTTCTGTTAAACAAACAACTTTTACAGAAACATTTTTAAACCAAGAATATTTAAAAATACTTATTTTCTATCAGATCTGAAGATGAAAGAAAAGTGGCACATCAACAACACCATGTCTTAGAAACTGAAACCTTGTGGTCATATTTAAAGTCAGTGGCATAGACAGAACAATATTGAAACACGGCTCCTGACAGACGAGACACAGGTCGACCCACACACAGTGGACACCGACCACTAAGGACACCCTGGGCATGACAATGAATGAGACAGAGCAATGGCAATGGATCGAGACTCTTCCCGGCAGCTGTGATGTGAGTGATGTTCTGCTAAGGACTTGCTACATGACGATGACAACATATGTCTGATGATGGCAATATGGCATGAGGTGACTAGCTATATGATGACCACATATGTCTGATGATGGCAATATGGCATGAGGTGACTTGCTACATGAGGATGACCACATATGTCTGATGATGGCAATATGGCATGAGATGACTAGCTATACAATGATCACATATGTCTGATGATGGCAATATGGCATGAGGTGACTTGCTACATGAGGATGACCACATATGTTAGATGAAGGCAATATGGCTTGAGGTGACTTGCTACATGACGATGATCACATATGTCTAATAATGGTAATATGGCATGAGGTGACTTGCTCCATGCTTTGCCATATTTCTCCATCCAATGGATATCTCTGGAACATATTTAATCAGACTTGGTGTACTCCAAAGTGACAACATCCCTGCCTCCATACACAGAATCAAGGCACCTATTGCAATAAGACAAAATAAGTTCAAACACAAATGTAACAAATAAACATCAAGTGAAACAACCAGTCACGACGCTGACCAACCTGTGAAAGGATCGGTGCTGGAGTAGACTGAACCAGTTCCGAGTGTTACTCCCTTTGTGTTCTCTATGATGAAGTTGGCAACTTGGTCCAGAAAGGCTTGAGACAAATCATTCTTGTAGAGAAACTTCTGAGCTGCCATCCATGGATCTTCTGCGATGTTGTAAGGCAGCTTCAGTGGGGGAGACCCTTCTTTTATATCCACAGTGAAAACATAGTCATACTCCTGTGAGAGATTGACAGATGGCATCAGAAGTCACAATAACAATCTGGTCTTTCAGTTTCCCAAACGTAAGATTTCAATTAACTCACTATGTGATACATAGGATTAGCTGACAAAGAAGGGCATCTAATATCTAAATAATTTTATGTTATAAAATAATGAAATATTTGAAATGGGAATGAAAATATCTAAAAATGATATAATAATAAAAGTATAGTTTAATTACCTCTTCTACCTGTTCCGTTATCTGGCACTAAATAAATGGTGTCTCCTTTCCTATGTTGAAATCTAGCAGATATGTTGCCTTAGCTGCACTGTATCCAGGATTGTTTAGGGTATTCGTGAGGTTGTCTATCCCCTTTTCTTGGTTCCCCTCAGGCTCTTTACTATGATCATTTTTGGTTCTTTGCTCTTAGAAAGGCATTGGAGACCATCGTGACAACTAGAAATATCCAGTGGAAGAGAGGCAAAGGCAGACAGAGAAATGATGCTTGATGGATTGAGACAGTGGCATGGAGGAATATCATCAGCAGAGTTGATCCAGAAAGCCAAGGACTGAGATCAGTGGAGAGTCATGAATGCCTAAGCCAGTTGCAGGCAGGGCACTTGATGATGATGATGCCCTTGGTGGTTATTGGTTGGGTTTCATTCTCATCATCATCATGTGCCATGCCGGTAAGCATGGGAGTTCATGTCTCGCCATCTCACTCGATCACCAGAGTCTTGGATCAGCTCAGTGTTCTTGTTTCGATCATGCCACATGATCAAGCCATCCAGGTATTTACTTCTCTGCCTTCCTCTTGTTATTTTCCCCTCAAACTTGCCTGTTGCCACCAAATTCTCCAATTTATTTCTTTTCATAATGTGACCAAAAAATGTTAACTGTCCACATCAAATGTCTCTAATCAGTTTACGATTTTCATTTGTTTCTTGTAGGACTTGGTCATTGGTTTTTCTGTCTTTCAATGGTATTCCTTCTATTTTCCTCAGAAATCACATTTCCACAGCCATCAGATGTTTTTCAGCCTGTTTGTTCACTGTCCACGCTTCACATCCATACAAAAGCACAGGTTCTATGTAGCACCTCAACATTCTTTTTCTCGTTGCAAATGACATCTTTTTATTGGTCAGTATGTTTTCCATCTTGCAGAAGGCTAACTTCACCATGGCGATTCTTGTTCTAATCACTTCAAGGCATTTCCCATCAGATGTTATGACTGTTCCGAGATATTTGTACTTATTCACTTCACTTGCTTAAGAATATTCCCATTTACTTGTACATTACATTGTGGTATTTCGTTTTTCCTAGTGACGATCATAATCTGTCTTCTTACAATTTAATCCTAACCCTAGTTGTTCACTGTGTGCAACAACCAAATCTACTAAATGTTGCAGGTCCTGTTCATTGTCTGTAATCAATACTGTATCATCTGTATATCTTATGTTATTGACGTTTCTTCCTCCAATGATGATTTCTTAAAATATTTTCAGCGAACAGGGAAAAAAAGATCTGGAGACATTACACATCCCTGTCTCACACCTCTCTTAATAGGCTGATATTGACCTACTTTATTATCAATCTCTATGGCAGCTTGTTGTTTCCAATATATGTTTTTGACAAGCCTAAGGTCTTTCCTATTAATTTGTAGATCTGCAAGCATCTCTATCATGTTGACATGTCTTACTTTATCAAAGGCCTTTGTGTAGACAATAAATCAAAGGTGTAGGTCTTTGTTTACTTCTACAGAACATTCAATTAATCTCATCTCATCATGTTCCTCCTGTACATTGCGGTGTCGAGATGAAGTATAAACAGCGGGAGAGTGCCCGATTATGCGCTTCATATATCGATATTCCCATGGATTCTGCTATTCCCTCCGTCCAACGTTTACGTGGTCGGCCTCTTCCTCTGTTTCCATCTGGTCTGTACATCATTGCTTGTTGTGGTATACTGTTAGTTGGTAACCTACTTGCGTGGCCAAACCATTTGACTTGCTGCCTTCTAATAAAATCTAATGCAGCTATAACCCCCACTTTAGTCCTGATTTCTTCATTTCTGATCTTATCTCTTCTTGATACACTGAGTATTCTTCTCAGGAATCTCATTTCTGTGGCTGTGATTTTTCTGTTCTCTTTTTCTGTCATTGTCCAGGTTTGGCATTGGTAACATAGAGTTGGTAGGAAGATTGTGTTGCAAAGTGCTTTCTTAGTAGTTATTGATACATGTTTGTTTTTTAGTATTGGTGCCATTTGTCCAATGAGTTTGTTTGCATTTATTTTCGATCTCACCTTCTGATTTGCCATTTGATATTATACTTCCTAGATACTTGAAACTCTTTACTTGTTTCAAGGGATGGTCATTTAAGTGAATTGTTTTTTCTTCTTTAGTTATAGTCTTTACCTCTGTTTTTCTTGTGCTAATTTTCATGTTATGTTCCCTACACATTTCGTTTAGACTGTACATGTGGTCTTGTAATTCAGCTTCTGATTTTGCTATTAGTGCTTGGTCGTCTCAATTAATGTTCTCAGCATATTTTACTGCACCCTTGCCTTCTACAAACCCACACTGTTCTTCTCCTATTTCAGGTTGTATCTTCTTCCTAACTCTTTGCATAATTGTTAGCAAAATCTTCATGATGTGGCTGATTATACTAATTGTTCAATGTTGATCACATTCTCCAGTATCATATATTGCGTTCAGCAGTCTTGTGACCTAGTCTATTCCATATTCTTCTAAGACATTGATCATTTCTGTTGCGATCTTATCTGAACCCAGGATCTTACCAGTTTTCATATGGTTAAGAACATTCTGAACTTCCATCTTCAAAATTAGTGGTCCTTTATTATTATTCTGAAAATCATACTGTTCTTCTTGTGTATCATCATAAAGGTCTTTCATATAATCTAACCATCCATGTATCATCTGTTTTTCTATTATGATTTTGCCATCTTTGGTTTTTAGGCAACCCGTTAATGTGTGTGTTCTTTTGTTAGTCAAGAAAAAAAACTGTCATTTATTGCCTATGTATTACCTTAGTGTATGGCAGGGATGTCTTAAGCCTGAGGAATTAAGGCCGCCTGGCTAGTGCAGTCGCTGCAAACTGTTTTCTTTTTGCCCTCGACAGAAAAAAAATCCACACCTTACCAGGGATTCAAATCCGGGTCACCCGAAGGAGAATCTAGCATTCTAACCACTAATAATGTCATTTATTCTTTTATGTGCTAATTTGGTTTTCTAGGTGTTGTGTTGGTTTTCTATTTCCCTGCAAATTTCCCCAAGCCATGTTTCTTTTGCCTCTTTGCATAGTTTCCTAATTTTCAAGTGAATCTCTTCATATTTTTCATGGTTATTTTTGTTATTTCTTCTTATTTCCATGAATTTTAAGATGTCTTCTGTCATCCATTTCTTACGTCCCATTATCTTTATTTTGGGATGGTTGTTTCCGCTGATATCTTGAAATAATATTTCCAGATCGGACAATGCATCAAATCTGTTCTTTACCTCTGCGTTGAATTTATCTGTTATCTCCTCACTCTTCAGTGCACGAAGATCAAATTTTGAGTTTCTTGGTGTATATTTGACTTTCTTTAATTTTATATGTATATTGCTTATGATTAATCTATGGTCACTGTAGCAGTCCGCGCTTGGTATATGACGACTTTCAAAATCTTCTGTTGATGAGAATGTAATCAATCTTATTTCTGATCTTATGATCAGGACTCCTCCATGGCCATAATCTCCTTGGGTGATGTTGGTACCAGGTGTTTCCAACAATCATTTCATGCTCTTTTGCCCACTGTACAAGTCTGCAACCTCTTTCATTCTGCTCCCCTAGTCCATACTTGCCTACTATGCAAACGTCCTGTTGATTTCCAACTTTGGCATTCAAGTCAACCATTATATTTACTTCAGAATTCTTGCTTTCTTGAAGGCTTTCTCTAAATCATTATTAAATTCATCAATGCTGTCATGACTGCTGTCTGGGGTTGGTGCATAAACTTGTATGACGTTGACATCAAAATGTCTTCCACTCAACTTCACCAGTAACACTGTCTGATACAGTCCAATATCCCTCCATCGATGTTGATCCATCGGTATCCATTAAATTTCTACTCTTCCTGTTTTTTCTCTCCACCAGAATGGATCATGCTATATTCCTCAGATGTCATTCTCATAAGATATGCAAAATACATTTACTTGTACTGGATGCAGGTCATGCCTATCATATTTCTGATGTTTCACATTCTGTCTCTGCCATCAACCCTAGCAGCCTTTCTCAAGCTTTCATCTCACATGTGACAAGTTCTTGCTGGTAGGATGTTGATCAAGTTTCAGATGGATGACAAGGTAATTGGGAAGAAAATACTGTTTATTTGTCATTTAACTTCCACCGTAATCTTGGGATGTTTCAGTAATGGTGGCAGCTGATAAGTCATTGCTAGTTTGCCTTTTGACATCTTATTTCTCTGTCTGTCAAATCTTTCAACCTCTGTGAAAATGCTGGCTAGGTAATTGTATTGCAACACTTGTTTTACTTGAGGGTTGTTTATTTGTATTTAGTATACTACTGCTCCTGAATAAACAAAATGAGAAAGTGAAACACTTACTGTTCCCTCATAGAGAGTTTTTCCAGATGTCCTCTGAGTACTACCACTGGAGCCGACAACATTTCCAATCTTAACCCACTTAGTCTGGCTGGCATCCCACTGGTACACATCCACAGTCCCTTCAGTGTTGACCATCGTTGTCTGCCCGTCCCGCTTGCCTGGACATACACGAGACACAGTCCACAAATGCAGAATACAAACCCAGCAGAACCACAATCTATATTATTATAAGGGGTGTTAATTTGAAATCTCTTCGTACCGCACCGCACGTAATTGCGTACGGTGAACATGATCATGTCATAGTCATGTGATAAGTACTGACCAATGAATAAAAGAGCATGTGTTTATCGTCCCATGATGCATAGGTTCTGTTTCTCATCGTTGAGAAAATGGCCGGGTTGATCCAAAATCTGTCCAAAGAAGCTCAAAGAGCGGTGATTCAGTTTCTTTCATTTGAAGGATGTCGACCAGTGGACATTCATCAAAGAATGCAGGCATATCAAATGTGTGTCACTCCCCCGATGTGTCTCCACAGTGCCGTGGTGGGGGAGCTTGCGTGTCCCATCGACCCCATGTGCTTGCCGATGGGTGAAAACTACATATCGGACGGCTCGTGGGATAGGGACCAGACTAAGAGAGACACAACCTGCTGCTCTGCAGGTAAGACTGAGGATAGCAGTCAAAATCAGGCAAAACGATCCCTAAATCTCAGTCCGGGCATAACCTCTAAGGCTCCCATCCGAGGTGTATGGCTGAACGTCTCTAAGCCATAAACTCTCGGAAGTGAGAGCCTGGCCGACACAAACCTACATCAAAATTGTGATGATGTGCTGAGAACGCTACATGCTCGGCGCAGATTCGTTAGATGGCTCTTAGTGGGGGATATGAGGTATCCCCGGATGAAAGGGCCTGACTGTTACTCGCCCACAGACGCACGGAGGTAAGGTGCTGAGCCGGCACCACATGTAGCCTACCTAGTGAGTGAGTACAAAAGGTGGAAAAACACCTCGGTCGCACGTCTCGCAGACGTCCGATAGTCTGTAACCACACTCATGGAGTGAGTGTAGTCAAAGGTGGAAAATTGTCTCGTTGACAAGAAATGGAACGCCTGTCTTGCGAATCTATTACGTGACAGCCTGAAGCGAAAGCTTGCTGTGTGGAAGCCGAAACAAGAGTCTCGAAACCCGAGGAAGGCTAACCTCATTAAAAAATGCCCGCCGGAAGCCGGAAGTGTCGTCCTACGGGTGGCAAACTAAAAATTGACACTACGCATTTACGTCCGAGTGAAATGTCTCGTCTGAATGTCTCTCGTGCTAGGAACAGCTCTGACTACCTAGTTTCCGAATGCCGCTCTTGTTCGGAACAGCTCTGACTATGTAGTTTTCCGAATGTCTGTCGTGCCTGGAACAGCTCTGACGGGCGCAACGACAAGCACATGTCCGAAAACTCGCTGAGTGGATGCCGTCTGCAAACCTGTCTGGTTTGTGCGGGAATGACCCGGGGCAAACGAAATGACCAATATATTGAAGTGAGGATTTAAAGCAGCCATGAGCAGGACGTGACGATTCCCTCGGCTAGCCCAGAACCAGGGCGTTATGTGTCGGCCCTGCAACTATGGAAGCAACCTTGGATGGCGGAAAATGCTATGGACTGTCCCTGCCTTCCTTTGAGGGATGACCGTTGTCTTCGACCGTTCTAACTTGGCCAGCATGGATGTAGACGGCACCACAAAAGTGAGAGTCTCCCAGGAATGCTACCTGGTCAAAAAAGCACGCTAAAGTCGATGTGTTGGCCTACGGGTTTCAGCCCAAGGGCGCATAACAGACACACAGCAATCACATCTGAAAAAACACTCCGGATGAACGAAAAGAAGAAGAAGAAGAAATGTGTGTCAAACACAACAGTGACAGGCTGGGCACGAATGTTTCGGAAAGGACGTCAGTTCACGACAAATCTTCGATGGCTGGGTTAGCGCATATTGTTGCAACAGAAAAATCCATCGCCATAATTGATGCAGCAGTACAGATGAACCGTTGTCGAAGTATATGTTCGCTAGCAAAAGAATTTAATGTGTCAATTGGTACAATTCAAAAGGTCGTTCGTAAGAAACTGCATTATCGGAAGGTGTGTTCACAGTGGGCTCCAAGGATGTTGACCGACCACCAAAAAGAGGACGTATGGGATGGTGTTTGAACCACTTGCTGCGTTACAGAGTGGAGGGTGATGAATTTCTCTTCCGCATTGTGTCACCACTTTGAGCCGAGCAGCAAAAGAGAGAGCATGCAATGGACGCATGCTGGATCACCAAAAGCCAAAAAATTCAAGTTACAGGTTTCCGCTGGTAAGGTTATGCTGAGCGCATTTTTTTACCATGAAGGGCTATTGCTGCCGACTTTAAAGAACCTGGTGTCAACATCAACTCTATTCACTACTTGCAAACACTAGACAAGCTGCAAAAAGCCATCAAGAATAAACAACCCAGCATGCTTTCTTGCTGTGTGATTTTGTTGCACAATGATGCTCGTCCGCATGTCGCAAAGATTGTGCAGGAAGCATTAGCAAGGAAGAAGTGGGAAATTCTGCAACATCCATTTTATAGTCCTGATTTGTCACCATGTGATTTTCATTTGTTTGGACCTCTTAAAAAAGCCCTCAAGGGGCAAAGATTTCACACAGATGCAGACGTAATGAACGCTGTAAACACTTGGTTCAGTGAGCAACCACAATCCTTTTTTGCGGACGGCATTCGCCGCCTACCTAAGCAATGGGATGCTTGCCTGAATGTCTATGGCGACTTCTTCCGACCAACCCATGGCTTTTGTAATAAAGCCATTGGAACAGATTTCAAATGAACACCCCTAATATATATATATTTCAGCACTGACAAGATACTGTCTTTTTAACATGAAAAGCAAATACACACAAAAGACAAAGGACAGAAGAAGAAATAAGACACTAAAAGAATATTAGTGGCATGTCCAGCATTTTTTGGGCTTTTTGCGATTTACTAGACAATTTTTGCTATTGCTCAATAGTTTGCCTTTCTGAATGAGCAACACTCATTGCATCAAAATCAACGTTAGACAGTCTGCTTCCAAATCGTCAACTGATTTTGAACATTCAACTCAGTATGTTGGGGAACTGTAACACGCAATCACTGCTCCTGAGGCACAGCTCTAGCAAGAAGACACCAGATAATAGAAACATGGACAGCTTTAGCTACAATACTATTCACAGTAGCTAATGATTGTTTTGTTGTTAGTATGCCAGAATAAACATTTTTATCAATGCAGGAAACACAATGTAATAAATTAAAAGATATGAAGTCCAAGCTAAGAGATGCATGTACAAAAACAGTGACTAGGGGCAAACACAGTGTAAACTTTATGTAAATTGTCAAAATAATCATTGTTGCAAACCTGGCTTCTGTAGGCTTTCTGGGCCTGGTAGATCTTCAGTTTTAATATCCCCCAAGGGGTGGGAAGCCACAGGTGCATTTGCTAGTGATACCTCATGTGCTTCTATAACCTCCTGGCTGGCTACTCTTTCTGGTGCTCTTGTGAATACACGAATTACTCCATCACTGAAAATTGATATGCATTACAAATGAATATTATTGTATCTTAGTTGGAAATACTTTGACAGAATAAAGTTAAACAAAATCAGATATGCCAGTTTTTCTGTTATTCACAGCAATGCTTGCCGCTGTTTATTGCAATGCTGCTGAATTGTCTATGTTTGGCAGGCCAAATGCCGTACTTTGATGGTGCCAGTTCTCTGTAGATGTTGCAAGCACCAAGAGAGAGTCAGTCACTGTTGCAAATGGCTGTGTTAAGCATATCCCAATAGTGGAAAGTACAGAACACTTAACGAGATGGTGACTGATTGTATCATAATGGTGAGAACAATGTTTGCACATGGATGCATGCTGGGTGTGTTGGTGATATGGTTTAAATGTCTACTGATTAAAGGACTGCTCACTGCCAGGAGGCTGGGTTTTTGTAGCTATGTGACCCAAATAATGAGACAAAGCAGGTCACATAATTGATGTGACCTACTAGACAAACAAATAGATACTTTACTTAGCTGTCAGTTGACAAGGGAAAAAGAAGAAAGGAAGAAAATGGACAATCCTATCCATGCTGAGATGGTGGCATGGAGGAATAGCAACAGCAGAGTTGATCTAGAAAATGAAGGAACAAGATCTGTGGAGGCACATGGCAGAGCACAGGATGATGACTCAGCATGTGAGTTTGGTGGGTTATCTGTGTTTAGCTTACTCAACATGTTATAGTTTGATGGGGTATCTGCGACTACCTTACTCAGCATGTGACAGTTTGGTGGGGATTCTGTGACTACCTTACTCAGCATGTGACAGTTTGGTGGGCTATCTGTGATTACCTTACTCAGCATGTGACAGTTTGTTAGGCTATCTGTGATTACCTTACTAAGCATGTGACAGTGTGGTGGGCTATCTGTGATTACCTTACTCAGCATGTGACAGTTTGTTAGGCTATCTGTGATTACCTTACTAAGCATGTGACAGTGTGGTGGGCTATCTGTGACTACCTTACTCAGCATGTGACAGTGGTGGGGATTCTGTGACTACCTTACTCAGCATGTGACAGTTTGGTGGGCTATCTGTGATTACCTTACTCAGCATGTGACAGTGTGGTGGGCTATCTGTGATTACCTTACTCAGCATGTGACAGTTTGGTGGGGATTCTGTGACTACCTTACTCAGCATGTGACAGTTTGGTGGGCTATCTGTGATTACCTTACTCAGCATGTGACAGTGTGGTGGGCTATCTGTGATTACCTTACTCAGCATGTGACAGTGTGGTGGGCTATCTGTGATTACCTTACTCAGCATGTGACAGTTTGTTGGGCTATCTGCGATTACTTTACTCAGCATGTGACAGTGTGGTGGGCTATCTGTGACTACCTTACTCAGCATGTGACAGTGTGGTGGGCTATCTGTGATTACCTTACTCAGCATGTGACAGTTTGGTGGGGATTCTGTGATTACCTTACTCAGCATGTGACAGTGTGGTGGGCTATCTGTGATTACCTTACTCAGCATGTGACAGTGTGGTGGGCTATCTGTGATTACCTTACTCAGCATGTGACAGTTTGGTGGGCTATCTGTGATTACCTTACTCAGCATGTGACAGTGTGGTGGGCTATCTGTGATTACCTTACTCAGCATGTGACAGTGTGGTGGGCTATCTGTGATTACCTTACTCAGCATGTGACAGTGTGGTGGGCTATCTGTGATTACCTTACTCAGCATGTGACAGTTTGGTGGGGATTCTGTGACTACCTTACTCAGCATGTGACAGTTTGGTGGGCTATCTGTGATTACCTTACTCAGCATGTGACAGTGTGGTGGGCTATCTGTGATTACCTTACTCAACATGTGACAGTTTGGTGGGGATTCTGTGATTACCTTACTCAGCATGTGACAGTTTGGTGGGGATTCTGTGATTACCTTACTCAGCATGTGACAGTGTGGTGGGCTATCTGTGATTACCTTACTCAGCATGTGACAGTTTGGTGGGCTATCTGTGACTACCTTACTCAACATGTTATAGTTTGATGGGGTATCTGCGACTACCTTACTCAGCATGTAACAGTTTGGTGGGCTATCTGTGATTACCTTACTCAGCATGTGACAGTGTGGTGGGCTATCTGTGATTACCTTACTCAGCATGTGACAGTGTGGTGGGCTATCTGTGATTACCTTACTCAGCATGTGACAGTTTGGTGGGGATTCTGTGACTACCTTACTCAGCATGTGACAGTTTGGTGGGCTATCTGTGATTACCTTACTCAGCATGTGACAGTGTGGTGGGCTATCTGTGATTACCTTACTCAGCATGTGACAGTTTGGTGGGGATTCTGTGATTACCTTACTCAGCATGTGACAGTTTGGTGGGGATTCTGTGATTACCTTACTCAGCATGTGACAGTGTGGTGGGCTATCTGTGATTACCTTACTCAGCATGTGACAGTGTGGTGGGCTATCTGTGATTACCTTACTCAGCATGTGACAGTTTGGTGGGCTATCTGTGACTACCTTACTCAACATGTTATAGTTTGATGGGGTATCTGCGACTACCTTACTCAGCATGTGACAGTTTGGTGGGGATTCTGTGACTACCTTACTCAGCATGTGACAGTTTGGTGGGCTATCTGTGATTACCTTACTCAGCATGTGACAGTTTGTTAGGCTATCTGTGATTACCTTACTAAGCATGTGACAGTGTGGTGGGCTATCTGTGACTACCTTACTCAACATGTTATAGTTTGATGGGGTATCTGCGACTACCTTACTCAGCATGTGACAGTTTGGTGGGGATTCTGTGACTACCTTACTCAGCATGTGACAGTTTGGTGGGCTATCTGTGATTACCTTACTCAGCATGTGACAGTTTGTTAGGCTATCTATGATTACCTTACTAAGCATGTGACAGTGTGGTGGGCTATCTGTGATTACCTTACTCAGCATGTGACAGTTTGTTAGGCTATCTGTGATTACCTTACTAAGCATGTGACAGTGTGGTGGGCTATCTGTGACTACCTTACTCAGCATGTGACAGTGTGGTGGGGATTCTGTGACTACCTTACTCAGCATGTGACAGTTTGGTGGGTTATCTGTGATTACCTTACTCAGCATATGACAGTGTGGTGGGCTATCTGTGATTACCTTACTCAGCATGTGACAGTTTGGTGGGGATTCTGTGACTACATTACTCAGCATGTGACAGTTTGGTGGGCTATCTGTGATTACCTTACTCAGCATGTGACAGTGTGGTGGGCTATCTGTGATTACCTTACTCAGCATGTGACAGTGTGGTGGGCTATCTGTGATTACCTTACTCAGCATGTGACAGTTTGTTGGGCTATCTGCGATTACTTTACTCAGCATGTGACAGTGTGGTGGGCTATCTGTGACTACCTTACTCAGCATGTGACAGTGTGGTGGGCTATCTGTGATTACCTTACTCAGCATGTGACAGTTTGGTGGGGATTCTGTGATTACCTTACTCAGCATGTGACAGTTTGGTGGGGATTCTGTGATTACCTTACTCAGCATGTGACAGTGTGGTGGGCTATCTGTGATTACCTTACTCAGCATGTGACAGTTTGGTGGGGATTCTGTGATTACCTTACTCAGCATGTGACAGTTTGGTGGGGATTCTGTGATTACCTTACTCAGCATGTGACAGTTTGGTGGGGATTCTGTGATTACCTTACTCAGCATGTGACAGTGTGGTGGGCTATCTGTGATTACCTTACTCAGCATGTGACAGTGTGGTGGGCTATCTGTGATTACCTTACTCAGCATGTGACAGTTTGGTGGGCTATCTGTGACTACCTTACTCAACATGTTATAGTTTGATGGGGTATCTGCGACTACCTTACTCAGCATGTGACAGTTTGGTGGGGATTCTGTGACTACCTTACTCAGCATGTGACAGTTTGTTAGGCTATCTGTGATTACCTTACTAAGCATGTGACAGTGTGGTGGGCTATCTGTGATTACCTTACTCAGCATGTGACAGTTTGTTAGGCTATCTGTGATTACCTTACTAAGCATGTGACAGTGTGGTGGGCTATCTGTGACTACCTTACTCAGCATGTGACAGTGTGGTGGGGATTCTGTGACTACCTTACTCAGCATGTGACAGTTTGGTGGGTTATCTGTGATTACCTTACTCAGCATGTGACAGTGTGGTGGGCTATCTGTGATTACCTTACTCAGCATGTGACAGTTTGGTGGGGATTCTGTGACTACATTACTCAGCATGTGACAGTTTGGTGGGCTATCTGTGATTACCTTACTCAGCATGTGACAGTGTGGTGGGCTATCTGTGATTACCTTACTCAGCATGTGACAGTGTGGTGGGCTATCTGTGATTACCTTACTCAGCATGTGACAGTTTGTTGGGCTATCTGCGATTACTTTACTCAGCATGTGACAGTGTGGTGGGCTATCTGTGACTACCTTACTCAGCATGTGACAGTGTGGTGGGCTATCTGTGATTACCTTACTCAGCATGTGACAGTTTGGTGGGGATTCTGTGATTACCTTACTCAGCATGTGACAGTGTGGTGGGCTATCTGTGATTACCTTACTCAGCATGTGACAGTGTGGTGGGCTATCTGTGATTACCTTACTCAGCATGTGACAGTTTGGTGGGCTATCTGTGATTACCTTACTCAGCATGTGACAGTTTGGTGGGGATTCTGTGACTACCTTACTCAGCATGTGACAGTTTGGTGGGCTATCTGTGATTACCTTACTCAGCATGTGACAGTGTGGTGGGCTATCTGTGATTACCTTACTCAACATGTGACAGTTTGGTGGGGATTCTGTGATTACCTTACTCAGCATGTGACAGTTTGGTGGGGATTCTGTGATTACCTTACTCAGCATGTGACAGTGTGGTGGGCTATCTGTGATTACCTTACTCAGCATGTGACAGTTTGGTGGGCTATCTGTGACTACCTTACTCAACATGTTATAGTTTGATGGGGTATCTGCGACTACCTTACTCAGCATGTAACAGTTTGGTGGGGATTCTGTAACTACCTTATCTGAGAGAAATCAAGAAATGCTTGAGCAAAGTGTTGTAAACTAACAGGTCAAGTATTGTATATTTACAGCTCAGTGTTATACATTAACAGCTACAGGCTGTACATTCACAGTGGCGTCGTACATTTGTAGGAGTTGTATAGTTTCAGTTAAGTGTTGTATACTTGCTGGTAGGTGTTTATATTTACTGGCAAAGTTAAATGTATATTTACTGGAAGTGTACATTTGCAATTGTGCTGTATATTTGGTGGTAAGTGTTTTACATTGGCATTTAAGAGTCATAAATTTGCAGCTAAGTATTGTACATTCACAGCTAAATGTTGTGCATTTACAGCTGCTAGCAATATCTGAGATTATGTTATTTGAGAATACAGACTTCATGTAAACTAGTTACTGCATAACTGAATACATGCCATATGTTACTAATGATGCCACATGATTGGACCATTATTAAAAGGTAAAGGTAAGTTGAACAAGTAAGGAAAGGCAGACTGACTATAGACTAGTTGTTGGGAAAACATGGAAACTGAGATAAAGACAACAAAACAAGACATGGGTTTTTCACAGATGACAGACCAGGTAAAATGGAGTGCTGACCTTCTAGAGGTCACCAGGCATTATTGCAAAATCTGCTTTCAATGCTTGGTTTTATGGCCAGGTCTTTTTGGCTATGTTTGAAAGAATAAAGCTGGGGGAACACACTTGTCAAATGATGGATTGCCCCAGGAAGGTTAACCTGGTCAACAAATGCCCGCAGAAGTCGGAAGTGTCGGCCTAACGGCGCAAGAGTGCAGTTCTGCTGTAAACAGGCACAACGCAATCACGTCCGGAAAAAAAAAAAAAACTCCGGATGAACGCAGAAGAAGAAGAAGAAATGATTGATTGAACGGACCATTAAAACCTACAATTATCCTTTAGAGCTTCCATCTTTTTTTTTTTAAGGACACATTAGCAAATTCTCAGCTCAGCACACTAATCATGCAGCAGTAGTTCCAATGTCTGTATAACCGAATCTCATATGCCTTAAATATTTTGCTCTGGGTTGGATCTTTAATTTTCTAACTTTAACCTATGTGATTGCTCACTCAGAATCATGTCCAACTGAAAGTAATTTGTAACATTTGTTGTCAAACATGTCTTCAAGTATCATCAACATCATCACCATAGCCATTAACTTTATTGTAGGTGATAATGCCTCTGCACAACTGCTATTCTCTAGCTATATTCTCTTCCATTGGTGTCTGTGCATCAAGAATGATGATGACCATTCATTTCATCCAGTGGGATTGAAAGTATGGAGCCATGAGTTCTAAGATGGCTAGTAAGGCCTATTTTGGCTTCAAATGTTCTTTGACAATGTGGGCAAAGAATGCTTGATGTTCCAGGAGGATCTCCTGCAGTGGTTTTTCAGTCCAGCCTTTATGTCACAGCTCTTGCTGTCCTGTTTGCTTCACAAGTGACTACACCCCTGAGTAATGATGTGCACCATGAATTTCAATCTTTGGCAGCAGTCTCCCAAGTGTCATGATGAATTTCAAAAGCTTTCATTGAGATCTTCAGAGTGTCTTTAAAGTATATCCTATAGCCGCCTTGGGAGTGTTTAAAATTATTTCACATGTGATAGCTGGGGAAGAATCAGGGTGTTAAGAGGCAGTGACTGACAGAGGGAGAAGGTGCTGGACAGGCTGACAAACTGGCAAGGAAATTGTAATAAAATGTAATGTAAGTCTTACTCATGCAAAAAAGTTAGTTAGTTAGTTAGTCGACAGATCATCCTCGTTGCACATCGAACCATTCAGTCCATAAGTGCTCGGATCCCCTCCTCAGCAAATCCCGCAGCGTGTAGCGGCTAACGACGCCAGTTCTGTGTTGGTTTATCAATCTTCTTTGGCTTCCTAAGTAGTGTTCTTGTTTGGCCACCCCTCTTTTAATTTGCTGCTCTCGCAGTCTGGCCATTGTTGTAGATTCACAGTCATCACTTGGTTCTCGCAAAAGTCTCACTTCTCGTAGAGCATTCAGAATGTCAGCCTGGTCCATGGCGCGTCCGCCCTCCACAGTAGCCTCACCTGCGAGCTTGTCAGCCCGCTTATTCCCTTGTACTCCTGCATGCCCTGGCACGAAGATGAAACTAATCTTTGCCAGCTTCAGAGGCAGCAACCATTCTCTTCGGATCGACCCCTCCTCTATCCTCTTGATCATGTTCATTGAGTCACTAAGGAAACAAGCCCTAGTGAATGTCTGTGTCTCGAGCCATGTTATTGCTTTACTTACTGCCATGACTTCCATGGTCAGGCTACTTGTGGTTTCAGTGAAAGCACCAGAGTCCTCCTTCACAATTCTCCCTCCGGCCCGAGCTGTAAAGGCCCATGAGCTTCTCACATGTCGGACGACCGACCCATCTGTGTAGATGACCGCGTCACCGTCTGGCGAATTCTCGAAAATCAACGCTTGTACTTCAGCCTCAACAGCAGCCAGATTTTCTTGTCTGCATTTTCTATCCAGTTGGATGCAAACTGAAAAGGATGTGCAGAAGTCTGTTGGCACTTGCACCCACCCGCAAAAAATCAAGATGTAAAGTTCTCATATGTTTGATATCATTTTCCACACAACATTCTATGTGAAGATTTTAATTCTACATGAGAGATAGAGGAAGACAGCATGAGAAGATTCTTGACAGTCTTGCGTCATGGCACAGAAGGGAGTCAACACATGAACTGATCCATGAAGTCAGAGATTGTAATTTGTGAAGAGGTATTTCGCCCACGCCAGCCGGCAAGGCACTGGATACTGATGATGATGATAATTAAAATGCTGTGATTTGCAATAAGATATCTGAGGTTTTCTATCACAAACATGCAATAAGATATCTGAGGTTTTCTATCACAAACATGCAATAAGATATCTGAGGTTTTCTATCACAAACATGCAATGAGATATCTGAGGTTTTCTATCACAAACATGCAATAAGATATCTGAGGTTTTCTATCACAAACATGCAATAAGAGCTGATAGATTAAGTTCACAATCTCACCTTGAGCCAGATGCTATGTCTCCATTGGCTAGTGCACAAACTGCCCACACAGACTCACACGGGTGGTAAATAGTCTGTACACATTTTCCTTCTTGCCAAACTCGAAGGGTTCGATCCTCAGCACCCGTAATGAAGTCCTGGCCATTTGGAAGTATGGATAAGCTAAGAACAAAACAGACAAGGTTGCAAGTTACATTCTATAATAGAGCAGTTGTGTATTATGAATATTAACATTATGAAAGCATATCTTCAAGATAACACAGATCACCAATAATTCATACAAACAAATAAAGAACAGAAAAGAACACAAAGCCATCCATCCATCCATCATGTGCCATGCCGATAAGCGTAGGCGGTCATGTTTTGTCATCTCACTCGAATACCAGAGTCATGGATCAGCTCTGTGCTCCTGTCTCGACCATGCCATATGGCCAAACCATCCAGGTATTTACTTCTCAGTCTTCGATCTTGCCAGTTGTCACAAAGTTCTCCAATTCATTTCTTCTCATAACATGCCCAAACAATTTTGACTGTCTACGTCTAATGTTTCTAATCAGTTTATGATCTTCATTTGTTTCTTGAAGGACTTGCTGAAGCTGCGGAGTTCATGCTTTGTGCGACACTTTCTTCGTCGGGTCGCCCTGCGGTAAAACACTGAGCCATGTGAGAAAACCCGGGTCAATGAGGTCTTTCTGGTGACTGCCAAGTCCATCGACGATGAACTGTGGATTTCGTGGATAGATTTTGTGTTGGCATTCTGGCGGCGGCATTATGCAGTGTACCTGTGCGGGCTGTTGGATTGCCGAGACTCCTGTCTTTTCCACTATTCACATTGGACAGGGGGGAGCATTTTGTGTGATATTCACTGGCACAGGAATGGAGCATAATGGGGACAACCCGTTGCCGTGAAGTTGGAACCTCGACTAACTAAGGACTTGTTCATTGATTTTTCTGTCTGTCCATGGTATTCTTTGCATTTTCCTCAGAAACCACATTTCCACAGCGATCAGATGTTTTTCAGCTTGTCTGCTCATTGTCCACGCTTCACATCCATACAAAAGTACAGGTTCTTTGTAGCACTTCGACACTCTTTTTCTCGTTTCAACTGATATATTTTTATTGGTCATGTTTTTCATCTTGCAAAAGGCTACCTTCACAATGGCAATTCTTGTTCTAATCTCTTCAAGGCATCTCCCATCAGAAGTTATGACTGTTCTGAGATAACTGTACCGATTCACTTGCTTAAGTATATGCCCATTTACTCGAGTATCACATTGTGGTATTTCCTTCCTCCCAGTGATGACCATAATCTGTGTCTTCTTACAATTCAATTCTAACCCTAGTTGTTCACTGTTTGCAACAACCGCATCTACTAAATGTTGCAGGTCCTGTTCATTGTCTGCAATCAAGACTGTATCATCTGCATATCTAACAAAAAAAGAACAGAAAAGAATAACTGTGCCCATTAGCATGGCAAGCAAGATAAATATAATAATTACTTCATAAACAAGAAAGAGAATGAGAAACAAGGAACAGAAAAGTTGAACCAACAAAGAAAAACCACATACGACACGAATAAACAGACCTGTACTACAAAATGTGAAAATGACTATATAATACGTACATGGCAAAATAATCATAAATGTATGTAGCTATATGACTAAACATGTGACAAATAGTCATATGTGTACATGGCAAGATGACTACATGTGTACATGGCAAAACTACTACATGTGTACATGACAAGATGACAATTTATGTACATGGCAAGATTATATGTGTACATGGCAAGATTATAGGTGTACATGGCAAGATTATGTGTACATGGTCAGATGACTATGTGTATATGGCCAGATGACAATTTATGCACATGTCAAGATGTGTACATGGGCAGATTATATGTGTACATGGCAAGATTATGTGTACATGGTAAGATTATATGTGTAAATGGTGAGATGACTATGTGTAAATGGCGAGATGACTATGTTTAAATGGCGAGATGACTTTATGTACATGGCAAGATGACTTTATGTGTACATGGCAAAATGACTTTATGTGTACATGGCAAGATGACTTTATGTACATGGTAAGATGACTGTGTACAGAGCAAGACTATATGTGTACAGAGCAAGATAACTATATGTGTACATAGTAAGATGACTGTGTACAGAGCAAGACTATATGTGTACCAAGTAAGACTATGTGTACAGAGCAAGATGACTATGTGTACAGAGCAAGATGACTATATGTGTACAGAGCAAGATGACTATGTGTACATGGCAAGATGACTTTATTTACATGGCAAGATGACTTTATGTATATGGCAAGATGACTATATGTGTACATGACAATATGTGTACAGAGCAAGATGACTGTGTGTACAGTGCAAGACTATATGAGTACAGAGCAAAATGACTATGCGTACAGAGCAAGACTATATGTGTACAGAGCAAGACTATATGTGTACAGAGCAAGACTATATGTGTACAGAGCAAGATGACTGTGTACAGAGCAAGATGACTATATCTGTACAGAGCAAGATGACTATATGTATACAGAGCAAGACTATATGTGTATAGAGCAAGATGATTATATGTGTACAGAGCAAGACTATATGTGTACAGAGCAAGACTATATGTGTACAGAGCAAGACTATGTGTACAGAGCAAGATGACTGTGTACAGAGCAAGATGACTATATGTGTACAGAGCAAGATGACTACATGTGTACAGAGCAAGATGACTATATGTGTACAGAGCAAGATAACTATATGTGTACAGAGCAAGATGACTATATGTGTACAGAGCAAGATAACTATATGTGTACAGAGCAAGATGACTATATGAGTACAGAGCAAGATGACTATATGTGTACAGAGCAAGATTCCTATGTGTACAGAGCAAGATGACTTTATGTGTACATGGCAAGATGACTTTATGTGCATGGCAAGATGACTTTATATACATGGCAAGATGACTATATGTGTACATGGCAAGATGACTATATGTACATGGCAAGATGACTTTATGTACATGGCAAGACAAAATATGATGCATTAACTCTTGTCAGTACCAGAAAGTTTTGCTGCAGATACCGAAGGGATAAATAACCATAAACACATAATCTTTATACATGTCTTTCACAGTGGCTAAAAAATCACGGAAGTGGCCACCATGGAATCCAGATTGTATTGGTATATTCTGACCAAATGTAAATAGTAAGAGAACACATTATGCGATGGCTGGGATTTAGGGGGAAGAGCCAATCACATTTCACACGTTGCTTGGACTATAAAAATGTATCACAATTAGGAAAGATGGTGACTGCAACAGGATATGGCAATCTAACATACAGGGTAGCCTGGCATCATGCAAAGAAATAACGAACACATTCTATACCTCACAAAGACTAAATGACATATTTCTGGTCTCCACACCTGCACATGTATGCCAGCAAGTGTAAACAGAAATAAAATTATGAGATGCAAACAACAGTATGCAAACACTTTTCCTTCCAGCAACCTACCAGTAAACATAGTTTGTATGGCCATAGTAAATAGCCAAACAGTCTCCAGAAGTGACAGCCCATCGTCGCACTGTGGCATCATTTGAGCAAGATAAAAATTCCCCCTCACTTACGACTCCTATGTCTCTGACGCAGTCTTCATGACCTGTAGTGAAATAAATACCAGTTCAGTGTGACTAAGAAGGCCAGAGGGTCTCCCATATATAAATAATAGAACAAATTCCGATATATAAATAATGGAACAAATACAGTCCTGGGAGTCAACAGCTCTCAACTGTTGTTAACATCCTGCTACATGTCACAGCAGTCAAAGAATAAACTGCATACAACCAATTTGAACATTCTGTTATAAAAGTGTCATGTGTCAAAATGCAGGATAAATCAGAACTATAATGATAAAAAAATTAATATCTTAAATGTAATTAACTTTATTTATATGTTCCCTCAATGCTATCAAATATTTAAGGTGAAAAAATGAGTAGATTGTTTTTCATTAAGTTTGTCATAGTTGTATGATGAAGGAAACTATATTTAGATGTTTCTCCTTTTTATATTTGAAGACACTGATGTGACTGATAATGCTGTGTTTTATAATGACGAATTGATGTGACTGCACTTGGGAAACATGGCCCCTGCTGTGAACTGATCTGCATCAGAACTGACCTGCCCAATTCCCCACAATCACACAGCTGAAACCAAACAAATTCATAAAGAGATATACCATTATGGACCAGGTTTGCCCATAGTATGTAGGAGATGATGTTTGTCTTGTCAGCACTACACAAGTACAAGTCTTGGTCTAGGCTAGTGCATATGTGGATCTTACTGACAAAGTCCACACATATACCTCATTATTGCAGTGGAATATCTCCTGTGCCCCTCAACATGAATCTGTCAGTAAATAATAAGGGGTATAACATTACCTTTGTAGGTCTGTATGCATTTTCCAGCTTTCCATGCCTTGATTGTTTTATCAGCCGATCCTGTCAACATGATGCCCTGACCTGAAATGATGCTTACTGCCCACACTGCCATCTGGTGTCCTGAAAGGAAGAGTCAGACTGAACTATTAAACAGCAAACACTGCCAGGGAGAGCTGTATCAATTTGAAATTCTATGCAACTCCTCGCAAAACTAAATGTACAAGTTGCAATTTTACAAAATTCGGGAGACCAGGGTTCGAATCCTCGGTAAGGTGTAGAATACTTTCTGTCGGGGCAAAAAGAAATCCCTAACCTGCATAGTTCACAGCGACTGCACTAGCCTGGCGGCCTTAAATTCCTCAGGATCAAGTCAACCCCCCCACCCCCCACCCCGCCTCCCACTGCAAGGTACTATATTAGCAGTAGATGACAGTTTTATTTTAAATACCACAAAAGTAAAAATATATCATGACAATTTTAAAGTAGCACCTTGCCTGCCAGAACAGAGGTCATGTGTTCAAATCTCCATCCAGGCAGAAACTTTTGTGTTTTACATTAATTTGGGTCCCCAAGTCGACCCAGGCTGAAACGGGTACCAGTAAATGTTGTGGGAAGTAAAGGCAACTGGCCTGACACCGACTTCATCACACACCATGTGCCGATCAATTTGTGAAACTGATGACATCACACACCATGTGCCGATCAGTTTATGACACTGCCAGGGAGAGTGCATCACACACCACGTGCCGATCAGTTTATGACACTGACTCCATCACACACCACGTGCCGATCAGTTTATGACACTGCCAGGGAGAGTGCATCACACACCACATGCCGATCAGTTTATGACACTGACTACATCACACACCACATGTTGATGAGTTTATGACACCAACACATCACACACCACATGCCGATCAGTTTATGACACTGACTACATCACACACCACATGCCGATCAGTTTATGACACTGACTACATCACACACCACGTGCCGATCAGTTTATGACACTGACTACATCACACACCACATGCCGATCAGTTTATGACACTGACTACATCACACACCACATGCCGATCAGTTTATGACACTGACTACATCACACACCACATGCCGATCAGTTTATGACACTGACTACATCACACACCACATGCCGATCAGTTTATGAAACTGACTACATCACACACCACATGTTGATGAGTTTATGACACCGACACATCACACACCACATGCCGATCAGTTTATTCTTCTTCTTCTTTCGTTCGCTTGAAATATGTCTATAACTGCAGTGCTGTCTCTTGTATGAATTGAACTGTCTTTTTCAGTTCACACAGCGGTCCATAGAGTTTATCTTCCACTGTCGTCTCTCTAGGCCAGAAGGTTTGCCTAGATATGTTATATTTTGGGCAGTCTTGGAGTATGTGCTCTGCTGTCTGTGACGCCAATCCACATGTACACATGGCTGTTTCACCAATCTTGAATTTTGTATACATGTGGTTGCGTAATCTATTGTGCCCTGTTCTGAGGCGCAGAATAATGACTTGTTCTGGTCTATCCATAACGTGGTAGTCATCTTGAGCAGGTTTTGGTGGCTTTCTGACTGATTTGATCATTCTTTTCTTTTGGTGGTATGTTACAGGCACATCAGGCTGTTCTTCTTTGGCTCCTTCCTTAGCCAATTGATCAGCTCTGTCGTTCCCGGGTACTCCACAGTGGGATGGTATCCACTGTATGGTGACCTTATGCTGACTGCTAAGTTCAGAAAGTAGTGTCCTTAGTACTGGCAATTTCCCAGACAGGAGCGCCTCGAGTACTGATTTTGCATCTGTCAATAGCACCACAGGTTGTGTACCATTGCTGGTATTTAGTAATTTCTCTGTTGCTATCTTGATTGCCTCAATTTCAGCATCATAGTTATGGCAGTACTTTCCTGTCGGTACTCTAGCTGTGTCCCTGGTATTATTTGGGTATTCTATGTACACTCCCGCTCCTCCATTTCGAACAGCATTTTGTGCTGACCCATCTGTGTAGACTCGGATCCAGAGGTCCTGTGGGTATTCTTCATCAAGGAAGCTGAGAGTGGCTGTTCTGCGCTGCACACTGTTCTGATCTTCCTTGTCAAATATTCCTCTCACTTTTGTCTGGATTTGTAATGATAGTCTATGCTCATCTTTCCATGGAGTTCGCTCTGGAATAATTGTTAGGGGGATACCAACTGTGGGCAGATCGGTGGTTTCTCTGCAGAGTCGTTTGGCCTGGTGGATAAAACTACTTCTTTTCAACTGCCTGTAGCATGATGTCTTCAGACGTTCGCATCCCCAGTCCATTTACATTTCTCAATACTCAGTAGTTAACCACGTAAGCCGTCGTGATACCCTAACTAAAAATAGAATCGTAGATTCTAGATCGAGAGAGGGTAGATGAATGGTGGGGTCTCAATTTCATTGGGTAACCCTTGGGCTGGTAACGCTCCTTAATACATAATTAGCCCGCCAGTCGAAGCCTTGATTCCATCCCGTAAGGACGTGTTCAAGATGCAGTGGTAAAATTTGCCCAAAAGCATTCTTTAGGATGTGGTCATCTGCACTCCAGGTACCTAAATCATTTAATATGTTATGTGTAAACCTGATGAAGTGAGAGAGAGACGAATGGCCGAGTATTTTCTTGAGAAAATGTAAAAAGAAGACAGGAATTCGGTACAGTGACTCCAAAACTGCCGCTCAAGACCTGTCAGGTCTACCGCAGTGAAACATTCTTACCATGTCTATTGTCTGTCTGATTTGATGATTTGCATATGCTTATGACTGTAAACCACGCTCAATGCATATTGCAAAACCTTTGTGCGCTCTGAACATTCGTTGAGTGCCTATCATGACCATTCTTAACCAAACTGTACATCGCTCTTGAGAGTTACCTTTGGCGGTTGTTTCAGAATGTGTGATGCTATATACTGCATGTAATTTCTCCCTTATAATGGCTGAGAATGTTTGAGTGAATGAGATGATAATTATATAATTAACTTCTCATATTTGTAAAAGTAAAGACGCTTATTATATCCATGTTTGCAGGACTGCATTGCACCGTAGAAATTAACCTAGTGTCTAGTCAGCTGAATACATGGGAAGGCTCATGCTATTTGTCAGGGAAATTTCATGTTTTCTTTCATTACATGTGAAAGCAATTCTAGTGCATGATTTCTGCCATACAATGCCTACTTCTTGGTGCTTAATCACACTGTCTGTTCTCATGGTACACCGGTCCCTGTGATCTACTCATTGTGAGAATTTACAAGATAATTGTGTGAAGCTGCCTCTGATTAGGAGTATGTGCCTATGAATTCACGGTTTTGGGGATGAACCTGGAGAAAGGATATCACCCCAAACCCCCAAATAAAATTGCACTTCATCATCAGTGAGAGGCGGGTGTTCGAATATCACACTCCCCTTTCCCCTCCCATTCCTCTCTGAATCTGTGATAGTACTGTATAACTGTGACAATGGTTCAATAGA
Organism: Cepaea hortensis; assembly: GCA_963921405.1. Classification (NCBI taxonomy): domain Eukaryota; kingdom Metazoa; phylum Mollusca; class Gastropoda; order Stylommatophora; family Helicidae; genus Cepaea; species Cepaea hortensis. The sequence continues at coordinate 71,843,780 of OY992885.1, forward strand.
TGTAAAACACATGTTGTGCCTTTGTTTATTAACAGAGAATGAGGAAGATGGAGGAGGCCCTTTTCAATTACCAGGACAACTCCAGGGAAGTCCTGAGCTCTAGTCTTCAACTCCAGCTGAAAAGTCAGACTCCAAAAAGACCAAAATGAACAACAGGTTGCAAAGGTTCAGCCTGAATCCACTAATTCTGGCCTATACAGATGGCACTGAAGAAAAGACTTTCTTAAAAGCCTAAGACAGGGATACTCTCCAATTTTGTAAAAGCTCCAGGCTATATCTTCAAGATAAATTCAAGAAGAAACCTTAAGAGGAGAGATCACCTGGTCTTCAGCATGTCACTACTGGCTAAGAGTGGACATTAAAGGTGCACTTGGAGCTGACCCTATCACAGCTTAATATTAATAATGGCTGAAAGCTGAAGGAGCAGAAGTTAATAAATAGAGCAAATTCACAAAATGGATTGGTGTTAAGTCGGTGTGGTGATTCAGTTCCATCAGAAATCTTAGGAGTGATAGACTGTGAAGAAAGACAGCTGGGACATATTGTTTCTTTTTAGATCTTCCTCCACTGGAAAAGCAAAAGAACAGTCTTGGGTGTCAACTTCATGAACAGTCAAATTTAGGTGAGATAGACAGAAAGAAGAATGCTGGGACATATTGTTTCTTTTTAGATCTTCCTCTGTTGGAGAGGTAAGGGAGCAGTCCTAGGTGTCAACTTCATGAACTCACCAGTGAAAAGATAGAGCTTTAAAATTTCTTTCAAGATTGTGACAGCAGGGAATAGCCTGAATTGGAAAACCATCATGGGGAGAACTGTAACCTGAGCTGTCCAACACCATCATAGGTGCTAAAAGGATAAAACAGACCAGTGGAGCAGAACGTCCCTATGCTTGCCCCAATTTATGGCTTATCTTGTGTTTCCCTCAGTAACAGTCGAAGAAAGGATTTAAGTCTAAAGTGTGGTGTAGGATAACTTATGGAGTAGAGAAGTGAAGGAGGAGGGTTATTTAGATTAATGTCTCGGTGGGATGTGGGTGTTGTATTTAGGTTCATAATTATGTCAATATATTACATATTAACTAAGAATTTGAAGTGTGATGATTGACTATATGAAGCCTGAGTCTTCACCTGGTCCAGAAACATTAATAAAGTATTAGTAGTAAGAGAACAGTTTTTGAGATACATGTCTCTGTGATTGTCTTGTACATTGTTGAGAAAGAAATGTCCAACTGGTGTCAAGCATCTTCATGGTGACTGTTACTCTACTGTTGCTGTTGGTTACAGAGATTGTGAAAGTCTGTGTGGTTGTTGTCAAGTATCTTCCATGATGTATGACTTGTCTAACCTGTTGGTGTGATCATTCTTTGTGAATGTTTGTCCAACTGTTGTCAAGATCTTCTCATGTTGTCTTGTTCAACCAGTGTAAAATACAGTTGTTGTTGTTTATGTTCACTACAATGGTACAATTGTCAATGTGATCATTTGTCCAAGTGTCTTGTGTCACTTGAAATAAGTAATGAGATCAAAAATGAGGTTGGCGATCAGAGCACAGTCAGCTGGAAGATGAGAGAACTGCTTTCATTGGTTACTGTGGCTAACTGCCAAGATCTATATATATATATATATGGCCTAGAAGAGAAATCATCTATAAATAATTCTGTGTAGAACTTAACTTGTGTCTAATTTCTCACAGTGGGGGTACTCGGTGAGCCAAAATTCTGAATGGTTTCTCTACAAGGGTTATGCGAGAATAAATATCAATACCTCTAGACAACACTTGCTGTTACTAACCTGTATCTTTTATAGAGAGATATACTTTATAGAACTTCACTCATTGGAACTTCTGTAATTCTCTATAAACCCAGAAAAAACCTCACACCGCCCCATAGCTAGGTTTTCAAATCTGTTCTTCATAGGGTGGCCTGGCAAGCTGAGGAACTTTTCTGCTTGTATTAGCGTTTTCGTATCTCTGCGCTCACTCAGTGCTTGTATCCTCCCCATCTTCTCCATTTCCACTATAGGGGTTGATCTCATCCCTCCTGTGGTGACTCTAAGTGCTTGATTTTGCACTTTGTCCAGCTCTTGTAGTGTGGTTTTTGCTGCCGAACACCATGCAGTTGACCCGTATTCCAGATGTGGTCGTATGCTCTGTTGATAAACTTTGCTAAGTATTTTCCCACTGGCTCCCCATGTGGTTCCACTTAGCTTTCTCAGGATGGCTATTTTCCTTCTGGCTTTTGCTGCTGCTTTGTTGATGTGCTTTCTCCATGTCAGCCTGCCATCAAATGTTACTCCAAGGTATGTTGGTTCTTTATCTTCTCGTAGGGGTGTTCCATTTATCTGGATGGTCCCTGCCTTTTGTTTTGGAGAGAGGGTAAATAGGGTGGTGCTGCACTTGTCGGTGTTTATGCTGACACACTATCTATTTGCCCATGCAACAAATGTATCTACAGCTCTTTGTAGTAGTCTGGTGGCCACTGATGCATGTTCATTTGTGCTCCATAGAACCAGGTCATCGGCATACATTGCGGCTTTAATTCCATGCGGTAGATTAGCAACGAGATCATTGATGAAGATTAGAAAGAGTGTGGGGGACAATACTCCGCCCTGGGGAACTCCGTGACGCAGTAGTACTTTCTTGCTCTTTAGTCCGTCTATCTGTACTCGGGCTCTTCTGTTGTGCAAGTATGCTTTCACCCATTTGTACATTCTTCCATTGACTTTGCAGTTTCTCAGTTTATTCATCAGACCTTCTTTCCAGACTTTGTCAAAGGCTTTCTTCAAATCTATCCATGCCGCAAGCACCAGCTTCTTCTCTTGGAATGCATCCTCAATTTCTTGAGAGAGGTAGGTTGTCTGATCTTCCGTAGAGTAGCACTGCCTAAAGCCAGCCTGCTGTGGCACAAGGATGTTTTTACTTTCAATGTACCACTGCAGTCTGTGATTGATGATGCGCTCCAGTGTTTTGCAGAGACAGCTGGTGAGGCTAATTGGTCTGTAGCTAGAGGCAATGGAACTATCTTTCCCTGATTTTAGGAGGGGTATCATGATTGCTTCTCTCCAGGCTTGTGGAACACTGCCTAAGGTCCAACTGTTATTGAAGATCTGCAACAGCTTTGCTTTGGCCTGTTCCTAGGTTCCTGATCATTTCATTGGAGATACCATCAGCTCCTGGTGACTTTCTCATTTTCAGTTTTGATATGGCTAGCTCCAGTTCGCTGATTGTGATGGGTGCCTCCAGAACCTCATGTACTATTTCCTTCTGTCCTGTATGTTGCCGTTTCTCTTGAATCTCTTGTTGTTTCTCTGGACTGATTTTGATATTGCTATCTTGTGCGAATGAGTCCGCAAAATGGTCAGCTGCTTGCTTTCTTGTTAAGATGTTTCCATCTTTATGTAGTGCAATTTTTGAGTTTCTCCCTGTGCCCTCATCGTTAAGTTGTTTTATTAGCTTCCACAATTTCCTTGTGTCTCTTTCAAAGTTCAGAGACTCTGTTTTTTCCTGCCAGCTTTTCCGTCTAGCCTGCAGCTTGGCCCTTTGAAATTTGGCTTTTGCATGCTGGAATTTATTGTGGTGCTCTTGGCTGGGTGTGGCCTCTGCTTGCTTTCTACATACTTCCACATCATTATGCAACTGTTCCAGTTCATTACTCCAGTAGGGTTTATATTGTTTACGGGCTCCTCTTGGTACTGTTTCTCGCGCTGCCTGTAGTATGCATTTCCCAAACTCTTCAACTACTTTATTTATGTCTTTCTCAGTGTTCAGGTTTCTAACCAGTATGCTGGTGCGATGCTTGTACACTGCCCAGTCTGCTTTCTTGTAGTTCCACCTCGAGAGGGTGCTGCTTTCACTTACAAGCTCATTTTCTACAGTTAGAAAGACTGGTCGATGGTCACTGCCACCTAGTTGTTTCCCAACAATTCGTGTAATGTTCCACTCCAGGTGTGGTGAATGAAAAGCCAGGTCAGGTGTAGTTGTAGAGTGCCATGATCTCGAGTAGAAAGTATGTGGGTCGGACGGCTTGTTAACCAAGATGAATCTATTCTCATCCTGCCAGTCTTCCAGTCTCTCTCCTCTCTGGTCCATGTGATCATAGCCCCAACTCTGCGAGTGGCTGTTGAAATCGCCGCACACAATCATTTTTTCTGTTAATGGTAGTGTGTCCAGTGCCTGTGGACGGTCACTTGGACAGTAGTAATTGATCAGATGTAGGTCTGTATAGCCTGTTTTAAGTTTAAGTGTCTGATACTCAGCCCCTTCCATATGGACTTTGATTTGGGAAGCAGTGATGTTATTTTTTACAAGGGTAAGTATCCCACCTTTTCGCCTGTCCTTTCGGTCAGATCGGTAACACTGGTAGCCTCTGATTTTGAAGGCTATATTTTCGTTGAGGTGAGTTTCTTGCAAGCAACATATGCTTACTTTTTCTTTGTCCAGGATGTTTTCTAATTCTACTTTTTTGTTGCTGACTCCCTCTGCATTCCAGTGCATTATTTTAAGTCTTAATTTAGTATGGCCAGCTGTTCTATTCTCATGTCCCCTGGCTCCACAGGACATCTGAGAAGGACCTCCAGTAGTTGGGGTTGGACCCTTTCGAGACATAGGGCCCGGCACTGCACCTGCCTGGGGGTCCAAAGCAGGGCGAGCACCATAACGTTTAGCAGCAGTCGACATATTCCATTTTGCGTAATTGCGTGGCATCCTGATTTCTGTGGTTCGCCTCCTGGCTGGTTGCCTCCATCTTCAGCACCTTTCCTTTGCTAGAGCAGACTGTGGTCTCACTCGAGTTTAGATGTGTACACACGCACACACGTGTCTGCACATGCATGTATGTGTATACACATCTAGAGCACACTGGTTATTTTCCGGCGCCAGATACTCGCCGTCGCCCCTTCTCCTGTTAGTTAAAACAGTTCCGCCACGTGAAGGCCAGGAGTTGGACTTTTGCTGCAGAGGTTATGTATTCACGAGCCATTGGGGTATTTAAGCAATGTTGGGCGCTCACCCCAACACTGCGCCCCGGCTACATACAGCAATTTGGAACCGATCAGTTTATGAAACCGACTCCATCACACAGCACATGCCGATCAGTTTATAACACCGACTCCATCACACACCATGTGCCGATCAGTTTATGACACTGACTGCATCACACACCACGTGCTGATCAGTTTATGCATTGACTACATCACACACCACATGCCGATCAGTTTATGACACTGACTACATCACACACCACATGCAGATCAGTTTATGACACTGACTACATCACACACCACGTGTCGATCAGTTTATGACACTGACTACACCACACACCACATGCCGATCAGTTTATGACACTGACTACATCACACACCACATGCCGATCAGTTTATGACACTGACTACACCACACACCACATGCCGATCAGTTTATGACACTGACTTCATCACACACCACATGTTGATGAGTTTATGACACTGACTACATCACACACCACATGCCGATCAGTTTATGCATTGACTACATCACACACCACGTGCCGATCAGTTTATGACACTGACTACATCACACACCACGTGCCGATCAGTTTATGACACTGACTACATCACACACCACATGCCGATCAGTTTATGACACTGACTACATCACACACCACATGCCGATCAGTTTATGACACTGACTACATCACACACCACGTGTCGATCAGTTTATGACACTGACTACACCACACACCACATGCCGATCAGTTTATGACACTGACTACATCACACACCACATGTTGATCAGTTTATGACACTGACTACATCACACACCACATGCTGATCAGTTTATGACACTGACTACATCACACACCACATGCCGATCAGTTTATGACACTGACTACATCACACACCACATGCCAATCAGTTTATGACACTGACTCCATCACACACCACGTGCTGATCAGTTTATGACACCAACACATCACACACCACATGCTGATCAGTTTATGCATTGACTACATCACACACCACATGTTGATCAGTTTATGACACTGACTACATCACACACCACGTGCTGATCAGTTTATGACACTGACTACATCACACACCACATGTTGATAAGTTTATGACACTGACTACATCACACACCATATGTTGATCAGTTTATGACACTGACTACATCACACACCACATGCTGATCAGTTTATGACACTGACTACATCACACACCACATGCCGATCAGTTTATGACACTGACTACATCACACACCACGTGCCGATCAGTTTATGACACTGACTACATCATACACATGTTGATGAGTTTATGACACCGATACATCACACACCACATGCCGATCAGTTTATGACACTGACTCCATCACACAGCACATGCCGATCAGTTTATAACACCGACTCCATCACACACCATGTGCCGATCAGTTTATGACACTAACTGCATCACACATCACGTGCTGATCAGTTTATGCATTGACTACATCACACACCACGTGCCGATCAGTTTATGACACTGACTACATCACACACCACATGCCGATCAGTTTATGACACTGACTACATCACACACCACGTGTCGATCAGTTTATGACACTGACTACACCACACGCCGATCAGTTTATGACACTGACTACATCACACACCACATGCCGATCAGTTTATGACACTGACTACACCACACACCACATGCCGATCAGTTTATGACACTGACTACATCACACACCACATGCCGATCAGTTTATGACACTGACTACATCACACACCACATGCCGATCAGTTTATGACACTGACTACATTACACACCACGTGCCGATCAGTTTATGCATTGACTACATCACACACCACGTGCCGATCAGTTTATGACATTGACTACATCACACACCACGTGCCGATCAGTTTATGACACCGACACATCACACACCACATGCTGATCAGTTTATGACACTGACTACATCACACACCACGTGCCGATCAGTTTATGACACTGACTGCATCACACACCACGTGCTGATCAGTTTATGCATTGACTACATCACACACCACGTGCCGATCAGTTTATGACACTGACTACATCACACACCACATGCCGATCAGTTTATGACACTGACTACATCACACACCACGTGCCGATCAGTTTATGACACTGACTACACCACACGCCGATCAGTTTATGACACTGACTACATCACACACCACATGCCGATCAGTTTATGACACTGACTACACCACACACCACATGCCGATCAGTTTATGACACTGACTACATCACACACCACATGCCGATCAGTTTATGACACTGACTACATCACACACCACATGCCGATCAGTTTATGACACTGACTACATTACACACCACGTGCCGATCAGTTCATGCATTGACTACATCACACACCACGTGCCGATCAGTTTATGACACTGACTACATCACACACCACGTGCCGATCAGTTTATGACACCGACACATCACACACCACATGCTGATCAGTCTATGACACCGACTCCATCACACACCACATGCCGATCAGTTTATGACACTGACTACATCACACACCACATGCCGATCAGTTTATGACACTGACTACATTACACACCACGTGCCGATCAGTTCATGCATTGACTACATCACACACCACGTGCCGATCAGTTTATGACACTGACTACATCACAGACCACATGCCGATCAGTTTATGACACCGACTCCATCACACACCACATGCCGATCAGTTTATGACACTGACTCCATCACACACCACGTGCCGATCAGTTTATGACACTGACTACATCACACACCACATGCCGATCAGTTTATGACACTGACTCCATCACACACCACGTGCTGATCAGTTTATGACACCAACACATCAAACACCACATGCTGATCAGTTTATGCATTGACTACATCACACACCACATGCTGATCAGTTTATGACACTGACTACATCACACACCACGTGCCGATCAGTTTATGACACTGACTCCATCACACACCAAATGTCGATCAGTTTATGACACCGACACATCACACACCACATGCCGATCAGTTTATGCATTGACTACATCACACACCACGTGCCGATCAGTTTATGCATTGACTACATCACACACCACGTGCTGTTCAGTCTATGACAATATATGGCCAGCACCATGTACCTCAATGCCTCAAGGCACGGAAAAATGGTCTTTGACTTAACTGGCTTGGATTCCAGTGAACCTATGTTTGGTGGTAGACATACTCCCTGTGCCATAGTGACATGATGCATTGACCCTTGCAATTGATGATGCATTATCTCTACACACACAAACCCAGTCCCAACTGTTGACATGTTCAAGGACAGTGACTTGTCAACATTGACCCTTGCAATTGATGATGCATTATCTCTACACACACAAACCCAGTCCCAACTGTTGACATGTTCAAGGACAGTGACTTGTCAACATTGACCCTTGCAATTGATGGTGTATTATCTCTACACACAAACCCAGTCCCAACTGTTGACATGTTCAAGGACAGTGACTTGTCAACACTGACCCTTGCAATTGATGGTGCATTATCTCTACACACAAACCCAGTCCCAACTGTTGACATGTTCAAGGACAGTGACTTGTCAACACTGACCCTTGCAATTGATGATGCATTAGCTCTACACACAAACCCAGTCCCAACTGTTGACATGTTCAAGGACAGTGACTTGTCAACACTGACCCTGTCATCCTCACTCCCGCCAACTTTGAGGTTTGTGGCATGATTCATTTTCTGCAAGCATGAGGACACAGTCCTACCTGGTTTCATCATGCCATGTGTGTGATGCCAATGTTATGAGCGAGTTCTATGAGGGCTTGGTGCAGGAAATGCATGCACGGACAAAGAGATCAGGGGAAACAAGGATGACACTAACTTCTGATTGATGACATTGTTAAAAAAGTCAACCAAGTTGTGGATTAAAAACGTTTCATGATTTAAGATTTGATCATGAGATTCTGAGATTTGATTATGTGGTTGTTTCGGGATTTGAAATTTAAATATTGAGCACAACCCACTACTGGCAACGCCGATCGCATTCTGGTATGAACCTAAGGCCTATCCACGTCAATATGGAAGCACTATACTCGAGTTTCGCCCTCATTTGAGCTCGTCAGTAGTGCATATCCCTGACCGGATCCGGAAACAGTCCCGGATCACGCGTGTGAAGCGGGTGTGTAACCACGCGACACACACTGGACACACCAAATTATCACAACAGAACATCACAATGCTACCCATCGTAGGCTATGCTCAAGATTGCCCAATCGCCGCGACCGACGTCCGTCAATCGATGGGACCCGAACGATCAGGACTTATCACTGGCAAGGAACACCAGGCCTCCTAAATCCAGTGAGCAATAATCAATTGATTATGTGGTTGTTTCGGGATTTGAAATTTAAATATTGAGCACAACCCACTACTGGCAACGCCGATCGCATTCTTAGGTTCATACCAGAATGCGATCGGCGTTGCCAGTAGTGGGTTGTGCTCAATATTTAAATTTCAAATCCCGAAACAACCACATAATCAATTGATTATTGCTCACTGGATTTAGGAGGCCTGGTGTTCCTTGCCAGTGAGAAGTCCTGATCGTTCGGGTCCCATCGATTGACGGACGTCGGTCGCGGCGATTGGGCAATCTTGAGCATAGCCTACGATGGGTAGCGTTGTGATGTTCTGTTGTGATAATTTGGTGTGTCCAGTGTGTGTCGCGTGGTTACACACCCGCTTCACACGCGTGATCCGGGACTGTTTCCGGATCCGGTCAGGGATATGCACTACTGACGAGCTCAAATGAGGGCGAAACTCGAGTATAGTGCTTCCATATTGACGTGGATAGGCCTTAGGTTCATACCAGAATGCGATCGGCGTTGCCAGTAGTGGGTTGTGCTCAATATTTAAAATTCTGAGATTTGTCTGCTAAATTTTCACACATTTTGAGTGTGTCTGCTTTGAATCATCACAGAGGGACTGTATTATAATCAATTCACAGTTGGTACAAACAGAACTGACTCCCAGAACAGGTGACAAATTTCCCAACATAATCATAAGCGACACGGGTTTGGTCTATGATTACAGAGTAATAAACAGTGTAAAGAGTGATAGCACATTCATTTTCCAATAAATCCATGAAATATTTTAGTGTTGACACAGAAAATTATGCTAAGGTGTTCTGGGGACACAAGGGAGGTCTGCTAACGAAACCACAATGTGAAATGCTAAAGAGTTTTGTAGGTTAATACAAAACATAAGGCATGAAATTCTCCTCATGACAATCAATCCCTGGATTCAAATGAAAACACACAGCCTCACACTTCAGCTGGCACAGAGGCTTCATTTAGCCAGTTCAACCTCCTATTTCACTCTCTCCATCCTATTAAGAGGCAACATAGAAAAGTGATAAGTAATTATGTACGGTTTATTCGTTATCAAATTCACCTCCGTTTTCAATTATATTTATTAGTTAACTGGAGACTGATTTTGGAACATAAAAGAATAAATTTACTAATGAGCACATGTAAACTTAAGCATGATAAATGAGTTCATTTGACAGTGAAAGTTACCTTCCAGTACCATCACACACTTTTGATTGAGCCACACACGAGCAGTTGTATCCCATGAACCACTTAGTAAAAATCCAAATTTTCCAGATGCCAGAGCACAAACTGCAAACACAGAAACATGTCATGATTTCATTATTGTAAATAATTCAAACAAAATTTTTTGATATTAACTGATTCTCTGCCGTGTGTCAGTGTACTGTCACAGTAGAACGATTTTGGCACCCATGTGCCAGTGTACTGTCACAGTATAAACAGTGCTTTATTTGTCCAATTTCTTATGTTTCCGCAATTTTTAGTTAATTCAGTAACTTAAAATTGAGACACAAATATTTCACAGTGTGAAACAGGCAATCATATTTGTTCTTAAAAAGCACTTGATTCTTGATTTGAAATGATTGTTGTGATTTGAACTTCGAAATGACAACATCTTCTGGTTCTGGACCTCATATATTTTAATAAAAATACAATTTTAAACAATTGTATATTATAGTTATAGTGATTTCAAGGACTTTGTGAAATATTCTAAAATTAAAACCACGTGCAGTATTCAGTTAGTCAGTTAGATTATTTCGTAGTAATGGAAAACAACACTGAAAGCAAAAATTTGTCATAATATGATGGCACATAGCGAATTCATTGGCACCTTTCCGTCTTGACAGACGATAGTTTGGTACATTGTGCTTCAAAAAGGCTTAATAACTACGATCCATGGCGGTGGCGAGTGTGGCTGGTAAGGCCAATTCTTGCTGCAAATGTTTGCCCACAGTAGGTGCATGTGAAAACATGGTCACTTCCACCATTTTGCACCATCTCACGTCTCTCACTGTGTGTGCTTTATCTGCAATCATTTTCTCCTTTGTCTTTATTCCATTTCTGATAGTTGCCCTCCATGCAACACGTTCAGCGGCGACATGCTCCCAATGTGCATTATCAATGCGTGTATCAATCATGTCCCGCTTACACACATCTTTGTATCGTAGTGGAGGCCGACCCTGAGATCTCCTACCCGTCTGTAATTCACCAAAAAAGATGTCCTTTGGTATTCTACCATCATCCATCCTCCTAACGTGTCTTATCCATTTAAGCCTACGAAGACTGAGCATGGAATACACCGTCACACAACCTGATCTTTCCAATACTTCAGTATTTGTGATTTTGCCTTGCCTCTCCATAGCACAAACCCTGGGCTAAAATAAAGAAACCATGTGTTGCCCATGCAGCATGATCCCTCTCTCGGCCTGCCTAGTTCACTCCAGAGGAAAGTTGACACCTATAATCTGGAACAAGACAAGCTGCAGAAGCTGCCGGATCAGTAAAGCAATGCTCTAACTGTCCGCCTGTCGGAGCTTCGATCCTAGACCAGCTGCCAACCAAGGCTTAGGGCCTGGTCTGCCCTGCCATGACTTATTTTGTCTTTGGGTTGCATTTCCTCGCACCAGGATAAGGCTAGTACCCTCCCAATTGCGCTCTTCCGCCCGAAGCCGTTGGCACAATGTGGGGTGTCGGGTTTGGTAAGCGCCGCCCAACATTCGGCGCTGACAGAAAGCAGGTAGTACCGTCTACTGTCATACGGTAGCTCAGTCATATCTGACTAAGACCTGACTATAACATAGCGAATTATGAATGTGCTAATGAGCCACATTTATGCCCCTAAATTTGTTTTGCCTATCACAAAGTATTTAAGGAGTATTTAAATAATTAAATTTAAAAGAATAATAATTATAACTAAATAGAAAATAGTGCTTATATTCTTCTTCTCGGTACAATCTGAGTGGTGTGTTCTTCTTCTTCTTCAGCATTCCGAGCCATTGAGGTTCTTTGCTGCAGATACAAGCCGTCTCAATTCATCTCTCTGGTTAACCTTCTCTTGCCAGTCGCTGATTCCAAGTGCTTGTAGGTCTGTATGTATATTATCTCTCCACCGTCTTCTTGGTCTACCTCGGGGTCTACGGTCATTTATTTCTTGAGTGTAAGCGAGTTTTGTTTCCCTATTATCTTCCATTCTTTCTATATGCCCCAGTCATTGCAGTCTATTAGCCTTCATGATACCAGTAATTAGAGGGGGCTTAACAGATCATAAATGTCTTTGTTGCTTCTTCTTTTCCACTCTCCACTCTGTGTATCCCTAATGGGCCCAAAGATGCGTCTTAAGACTTTGTTCTCAAAGGTTTGTAACAAGGCTTCGTCTCCTTTAGCTGTACTCCAGGTTTCACAGCCATACAGCACAACTGGTCTAATCAGTGTTTTGTATAATGTGATCTTGGTGTTACAAGATAGCGCATTTGATTTTAGCAGATGTTGTAGTGCATAGTATATCTTATTTCCAGAGTTGATTCTAGCTTGTATTTCTTCCCTTATTATGTTAGGGCAGTTGAAGATTGTACCCAGGTATTTGTATGTTTCCGTTCTTTTAATGGTCATATTATCTGTTTGTATGTGGCCAGGGTTTTTAGCCGTTCCTTCTCTTGAAATTACCATATATTCTATGCAATCCTCTTTAATTTGATATATAATACAATATAACTGCTACCATTTTAACAATTTTAAAAGCATTATTGTGACACACCCCTACTTCCATTTTCTGTCATGAATTTCTGTTTGGTCAGGACTACTTTTTTGTTTGGCAGGCAATCAGTTAAACCTGCACCTTTATCTTTATGTTAATTAATCTATTTCTTCTTGTACTATCTGCTAAGAAACAAAAATATGTAAATATACCAGATGCCTGGATTTTCTACCTCTGCTAAACATGTTGGCTTCAACTTAAGCAGTAGACTTAAGACAATACTTGTATTCATCAAAGGAGACATGAAATGCCTGAGAAGGGCTGCCAGCCAACTGAAGGTCATAGAATTAGACATGAATATATGGTTAGAGTTAGGAGGAGAACGGAGCACGTATGGGTTGCACCCGTGTGCCGTGATGTTGATCCATAAACTAAACTATAAACTAAACTATATTAGACATGTCCTATTTTAACACTCTCTGTGTTGAATTTAGAGACTAATAACGTTTGGGACAAGAATGAAGCCCAGTCAGAGACTACTGTGTGCCTATAATCAAGGATCACCTGGCTAGAGAAAGACAGTGGATCAGATGGACACTATACAAACTCAATGAAGCCTAGGCAACATATTTGGGTCAACACCAAAAGATTAACTACTCTGTACACAGACAGAAAATGTGAACAGAAAGTAATTGTTCATATGGGGGTTATACAGACAGGCAGGCAAACAGATAGAAGATAGACAGACAACATTGTCAATTAAATAATGGATAGCATAAAACAGCTTTAAACACCTCTATGCTGATGGCAAATATGGACAAACAGAAGTTGTTCATATTGGGACAAAGTGTCAGACATACAGACAAGAGTTGAGTGAAGAATCAACACTACAGCAATCAGGACATTGCCATCATAATTTTCAATGGACAACACTACAGTAAACCAATATCAGAATAACCTACACTATCAGTGCACGTTTAAACATCTTGACACATCACTGCTACACTATGGGGACAACAAGTCACGTAAAGAAAAGGTTTAAAGACGTAAGATCGACTTCAATGCATTGAGTTGTTAACTTTACCAGCCTGCTTGGTATTACAAAATGTTGGTTGGACTCTAAAATGAACACAAAATGCTAGCAAATTATTCATTATGAAACTATTCTAATTTTCTCAATACAACTTAGAGAAGGTGCAGCTTATAGCATCTTTTTCTTATCAGGCCTGGAGCTGACGCTGACAATCATGATGCTCCATCCTCTTTGCCAGCTGATATTTTGAGTTGTATTGAGCTAAGAACCACCATCACTGCACTCAGGATATTTCCATATGCTCCATCCCCTTGTTCAACAGCCAGTGAAGAGTCACACTACTAATCGTTCCCACTGCTATCTGATTGAAAGTTCTTTTGATATTTTAATGTGCTGATGTTGCTTTTATTATTGTTTGTTGCCCAGCTGTTTAGGCTTCCCATACACATCTTTCTCTCTTCTTCTGCTTCTCTTGCCTAGTGTCTTAGTGGTAGCTTCCTGTTTTGACAGACGATAGTTTGTTACATTGTGCTTTTAAAAAAGGCTCTTGCCTAGTATGATCCTGTATAATGCTGATTTCTATATTAGACCTCTTCTGTTGAAAACCTCATACATAAATATCATTTGTCTTTTTCTTATGGTTTTGATGAGTGATTTAATAACACGTACAGCTGTCAATGTCTCTGCATCATTTCTTCTGACATCGATATTCAAAAATGTATCACATTAAAAAACAAAAACATTGACAGCACCATTGTGACCTTCGTCATGGCTTTGGAGATTGTGCACAGTGTTGAGATTCTCCTTGTGTAATCTATAGGAGAATACTGGTGCGCCATAAGGAGGTAGTTGTGTGTACTGAAAGTGGTCCTTTACAACTTTAATCTCAAACATCAAGTGCATTAACCATAGTGAAGAAACATGCATCAAGTAAAGAAAGACAACTAATACATTTGAACAACGATAAACAAGAAAGAGGCACTACCATTTCCTTCATGTCCCGTCAGCTTGAAGACAGGTTCAGAAACGCCAGGGATGTATGCAAGAATGCTCTTGTCGTTGCTTCCAGTGGCTATGAGACCTTGGGGGTATGTATCATCTGGAGGTATAACACAGATACTGGAGACAAAGTTAGAGTGGCCTCGCATAACCAATTCCCTGTGGTAGCTGTTGTCTTCCCTGCAAATAGGGACAGAATATAAACCATCAGTATATATCATGTTTTTCAAATTGGGTATTTACTAATGTGTACCACCACAGCTACATAGGCCTTTAACAACCAAATCCAACGGTACCTCACTGATGCCTGTATGTCAATTCTAAGCGGAGATATTGAGTGTTGCGATCTTGAATAAAGAAATACTCAAGAATCCACTCACTGAGCTTCTTGCTACTATAACTTTCTGTTATTATACAAACATCTTAGCAACCATATATCATTGCAATTGGGGTAGCGAAACATAATTGCTCATGTCATCTATAATTAGTAATTAATGAATAATAATTGGTGGCCATTTTTACTTGCTAATTAGGTCATGGTACATCCTATCGAAAAAGGAAAGTAGCCGCTGGGTCCACAGCATCACTCCGTATAATAAAATATACATCTTCTAAGACTTGTAAGCTAACATTAATAATACACAGGGTAATTAATGAATTAGTAATTAATTAGCGGCAATTTTTAATTGCTAATTAGGTCATGATGCATCATATCTAAAAATAAATGACATGAGCAGTTAGGGCTCGCTGCCCCGATCACAATGATGTATGGTTGCTAAGATGTTTGGTTAAAATCAAAAAAGTTGTAGTATGAAGCCAAAATTTGAACATTTCAGCTGTCACTGACTGGGACAGAAAAAAAAAGATGCCCAGTGAGCGGAATCCTGAATAATTTTTTGTTCAAGGGCCCGACACTCAAATGTGAATATCTCTGCTTAGAATTGACAAACAGGCATCGTTGACATACCGTTGGATTTGTTTTTCAAGGCCTATCTATCTGTGGTAGTCTTATAAGTGAATACCCAATCTGAAAAAACATGATCAGAATACCTATAATATTCAACATATGATTCTTAAATTAAGGTGAAGAGAAACACACATAGAGATACTGGCACTCCTCTGAATAACCGCCCAAATGATTTACTGTCAAAAGTAACGTGTGAACCACAAATTGAAGAACCTGCATTTGAAGAAATCCTATATGTAATCACACGACTTAAAAACAATAAGGCAACTGGGGCTGATGGAATTGCTGCTGAGTTTATAAAGGCAGGTGGCCATGCATAGCATCTAAAGCTATACGAACTAATAATAAAAATCTGGACGACAGAAGAATTACCCCATGACTGGAAAGAGTCATTATTGTTATTAGCTCCAATGTGAAAATTATAGAGGAATATCACTACTGTCCACAAGCTATAAGATACTATCCGCAGTATTACTAAATAGACTAAAACCATATTCAGAAGACATATTAGGGACTACCAGGTGGGTTTTAGACAAAACAGATCAACAATAGATCAGATATTTATCTTACGACAAATAGCCGAGAAAAATTGGGAATATAAAAGAGATCTCCATAACATTTTTGTGGATTTTAAAAATACTTATGATAGTATCTATAGGAATAGTCTATGGAATGCTATGCAGGAATTTGGAATATCAAGGAAGTTAATCAACATGACCAGACTATGCATGGAAGATACTTATAATATAGTAACATATAAAGGCAGGAAATCAGACCCTTTCCAAATTACATCTAGCTTGAAACAGGGTGATGCACTATTGCCGCTACTCTTCAATCTGGCTCTAGAGAAAGTTGTAAGGAAGGTAAAAGAGGAATGTGATGTTGGAGGAACATCCAAGCTGCTTGGTTATGCAGGTGATATAGATATTATAGGGGGAAATGAACAAAAGACATTGGAAATATTGACTCACTTAAAGGGAAAAGCCCAACAGATGGGGCTGGTTACCAACCAAGATAAGACAGAACATATGGTAATTTCAAGAGAAGGAATGGCTAAAAACTCTGGCCACATACAAATAGATAATATGACCATTAAAAGAACGGAAACATACAAATACCTGGGTACAATCTTCAACTGCTCCAACATCATAAGGGAAGAAATAAAAACTAGAATCTTCTTCTTCTTCTTCTTCTTCTTCTTCTTTCGTTCGCTTGAAATATGTCTATATCTGCAATGTCGTCTCTTGCATGAATTGAACTGTTTTTTTCAGTTCACACAGTGGTCCATAGAGTTTATCTTCCACCGTCGTCTCTCTAGGCCAGAAGGTTTGCCTAGATATGTTATATTTTGGGCAGTCTTGGAGTATGTGCTCTGCTGTCTGCGACGCCAATCCACATGTGCACATGGCTGTTTCACCAATCTTGAATTTTGTATACATGTGGTTGCGTAATCTATTGTGTCCTGTTCTGAGGCGCAGAATAATGACTTGTTCTGGTCTGTCCATAATGTGGTAGTCATCTTGAGCAGGTTTTGGTGGCTTTCTGACTGATTTGATCATTCTTTTCTTTTGGTGGTATGTAACGGGCACATCAGGCTGTTCCTCTTTGGCTCCTTCCTTAGCCAATTGATCAGCTCTGTCGTTTCCGGGTACTCCACAGTGGGATGGTATCCACTGTATGGTGACTTTATGCTGACTGCTAAGTTCAGAAAGTAGTGTCCTTAGTACTGGCAATTTCCCAGAGAGGAGCGCCTCGAGTACTGATTTTGCATCTGTTAGTAGCACCACAGGTTGTGTACCATTGCTGTTATTTAGTAATTTCTCTGTTGCTATCTTGATTGCCTCAATTTCGGCATCATAGTTATGGCAGTACTTTCCTGTCGGTACTCTGGCTGTGTCCCTAGTATTATTTGGGTATTCTATGTACACTCCCGCTCCTCCATTTCGAACAGCATTTTGTGCTGACCCATCTGTGTAGACTCGGATCCAGAGGTCCTGTGGGTATTCTTCATCAAGGAAGCTGAGAGTGGCTGTTCTGCGCTGCACACTGTTCTGTTCTTCCTTGTCAAATATTCCTCTCACTTTTGTCTGGATTTGTAATGATAGTCTATGCTCATCTTTCCATGGAGTTCGCTCTGGAATAGTTGTTAGGGGGATACCAACTGTGGGCAGATCAGTGGTTTCTCTGCAGAGTCGTTTGGCCTGGTGGATAAAACTACTTCTTTTCAACCGCCCCATAGCTAGGTTTTCAAATCTGTTCTTCATAGGGTGGCCTGGCAAGCTGAGGAACTTTTCTGCTTGTATTAGCGTTTTCGTATCTCTGCGCTCACTCAGTGCCTGTGTCCTCCCCATCTTCTCCATTTCCACTATAGGGGTTGATCTCATCCCTCCTGTGGTGACTCTAAGTGCTTGATTTTGCACCTTGTCCAGCTCTTGTAGTGTGGTATTTGATGCTGAACACCACGCAGTTGACCCATATTCCAGGTGTGGTCGTATGCTCTGTTGGTAAACTTTGCTAAGTATTTTCGTACTGGCTCCCCATGTGGTTCCACTTAGCTTTCTCAGGATGGCTATTTTCCTTCTGGCTTTTGCTACTGCTTTGTTGATGTGCTTTCTCCATGTCAGCTTGCCATCAAATGTTACTCCAAGGTATGTTGGTTCTTTATCTTCTCTTAGGGGTGTTCCATTTATCTGGATGATCCCTGCCTTTTGTTTTGGAGAGAGGGTAAATAGGGTGGTGCTGCACTTGTCAGTGTTTATGCTGACACACCATCTATTTGCCCATGCAGCAAATGTATCTACAGCTCTTTGTAGCAATCTGGTGGCCACTGATGCATATTCATTTGTGCTCCATAGAACCAGGTCATCGGCGTACATTGCCGCTTTAATTCCATGCGGTAGGTGAGCAACAAGATCATTGATGAAGATTAGAAAAAGTGTGGGGGACAAGACTCCGCCCTGGGGGACACCGTGACGCAGTAGTACTTTCTTGCTCTTGAGTCCGTCTATCTGTACTCGGGCTCTTCTGTTGTGCAAGTATGCTTTCACCCATTTGTACATTCTTCCATTGACTTTGCAGTTTCTCAGTTTCTTCATCAGACCTTCTTTCCAGACTTTGTCAAAGGCTTTCTTCAGATCTATCCATGCCGCAAGCACCAGCTTCTTCTCTTGGAATGCATCCTCAATTTCTTGAGAGAGGTAGGTTGTCTGATCTTCCGTAGAGTAGCACTGCCTAAAGCCAGCCTGCTGTGGCACAAGGATGTTTTTACTTTCAATGTACCACTGCAGTCTGTGATTGATGATGCGCTCCAGTGTTTTGCAGAGACAGCTGGTGAGGATAATTGGTCTGTAGCTAGAGGCAATGGAACCATCTTTCCCTGATTTTAGGAGGGGTATCATGATTGCTTCTCTCCAGGCTTGTGGAACACTGCCTAAGGTCCAGCTGTTATTGAAGATCTGTAACAGCTTTGTTTTGGCCTCTGTTCCTAGGTTCCTGATCATTTCATTGGAGATACCATCAGCTCCTGGTGACTTTCTCATTTTCAGTTTTGATATGGCTAGCTCCAGTTCGCTGATTGTGATGGGTGCCTCCAGAACCTCATGTACTATTTCCTTCTGTCCTGTATGTTGTCGTTTCTCTCGAATCTCTTGTTGATTCTCTGGACTAATTTTGATATTGCTATCTTGTGCGAACGAGTCCGCAAAATGGTCAGCTGCTTGCTTTCTTGTTAAGATTTTTCCATCTTTATGTAGTGCAATTTTTGAGTTTCTCCCTGTGCCCTCGTCATTAAGCTGTTTTATTAGCTTCCACAATTTCCTTGTGTCTCTTTCAAAGTTCAGAGACTCCGTTTTCTCCTGCCAGCTTTTCCGTCTAGCCTGCAGCTTGGCCCTTTGAAATTTGGCTTTTGCATGCTGGAATTTATTGTGGTGCTCTTGGCTGGGTGTGGCCTCTGCTTGCTTTCTACACACTTCAACATCATTATGCAACTGTTCCAGTTCACTACTCCAGTAGGGTTTATATTGTTTACGGGCTCCTCTTGGTACTGTTTCTCGCGCTGCCTGTAGTATGCATTTCCCAAACTCTTCAACTGCTTTATTTATGTCTTTCTCAGTGTTCAGGTTTCTAACCAGTATGCTGGTGCGATGCTTGTACATTGCCCAGTCTGCTTTCTTGTAGTTCCACCTCGAGAGGGTGCTGCTTTCACTTACAAGCTCATTTTCTACGGTTAGAAAGACTGGCCGATGGTCACTGCCACCAAGTTGTTTCCCAACAGTTCGTGTAATGTTCCACTCCAGGTCTGGTGAATGAAAAGCCAGGTCAGGTGTAGTTGAAGAGTGCCATGATCTCGAGTAGAAAGTATGTGGGTCGGACGGCTTGTTAATCAACATGAATCTATTCTCATCTTGCCAGTCTTCCAGTCTCTCTCCTCTCTGGTCCATGTGATCATAGCCCCAGCTCTGCGAGTGGCTGTTGAAATCGCCACACACAATCATTTTTTCTTTTAGTGGTAGAGTGTCCAGTGCCTGTGGGCGGTCACTTGGACAGTAGTAATTGATCAGATGTAGATCTGTATTACCTGTCTTAAGTTTAAGTGTCTGATACTCAGCCCCTTCCATGTAGACTTTGATTTGGGAAGCCATGATGTTATTTCTTACAAGGGTCAGTATCCCACCTTTTCGCCTGTTCTTTCGGTCAGATCGGTAACACTGGTAGCCTCTGATTTTGAAGGCTATATTTTCATTGAGGTGAGTTTCTTGCAAGCAACATATGCTTACTTTCTCTTTGTCCAGGATGTTTTCTAATTCAACTTTTTTGTTGCTGACTCCCTCCGCATTCCAGTGCATTATTTTAAGTCTTAGTTTAGTATGGCCAGTCGTCCTATTCTCATGTCCCCTGGCTCCACAGGACATCTGAGAAGGACCTCCAGTAGTTGGGGTTGGACCCTTTCGAGACATAGGGCCCGGCACTGCACCTGCCTGGGGGTCCAAAGCAGGGCGAGCACCATAACGATTAGCAGTAGTCGACATATTCCATTTTGCGTGATTGCGTGGCATCCTGATTTCTGTGGTGCGCCTCTTGGCTGGTTGCCTCCGTCTTCAGCACCTTTCTTTGCTAGAGCAGACTGTGGTCTCACTCGAGTGTAGATGTGTACGCGCGCACACGCCTGTCTGCGCATGCATGTCCGTGCATACACATCTAGAGCATACTGGTTATTTTCCGGCGCCAGAGACTCGCCGTCGCCCCTTCTCCTGTTAGTTTAAACAGGCCCGCCACGTGAAGGCCAGGAGTTGGACTTTTGCTGCATAGGTTATGTATTCACGAGCCATTGAGGTATTTGAGCAATGTTGGGCGCTCACCCCAACACCGCGCCTCGGCTACATACAGCAACATTTGGAACCCAAAACTAGAATCAATTCTGGAAATACGATATACTATGCACTACATCTACTAAAATCAAATGCGCTATCTCGTAACACCAAAATCACAATATACAAAACACTGATCAAACCAGTTGTGCTGTATGGCTCTGAAACCTGGAGTACAACGAAAGGAGACGACGCCTTGTTACAAACCTTTGAGAACAAAGTTTTAAGACGCATCTTTGGCCCCATTAGGGACACACAAAGTGGAGAGTGGAAAAGAAGAAGCAACAAAGACATTTATGATCTGTTTAAGTCCCCGCTAATTACTGGTATCATGAAGGCTAATAGACTACAATGGCTGGGGCATATAGAAAGAATGGAAGATAATAGGGAAACAAAACTCGCTTACACTCAGGAAATAAAGGACGGTACACCCCAAGGTAGACCAAGAAGACGGTGGAGAGATAATATATATACAGACCTACAAGCACTTGGAATCAACGACTGGCAAGAGAAGGTCCACCTGAGAGACGAATGGAGACGGATTGTATCTGCAGCAAAGAACCTCAATGGCTCGGAACGCTGAAGAAGAAGAGAAAAGTATCCCTTACAGGGCCTCATAAGGTGATTATGCTCATTACAGGGCGATATGCTGATTCAGGGTCGATATATGCAGTCATTGAGTGATTGGTGGACTGCTAGACCGATCGATGGATGCAATAAATGTTTCCTGGGCCCAGAGGGCCCTCACTGTCGTCGGAGTGTATATCTATATCTGCAGGTCCGCATAGCCAAATAGATAAGAAAGGTGTTCTTAAACATCCGGTATGCTGATGTCGAGGTTAGAGGTTCATCCCCTACACCGGACAGCTGGACTAAAATGTTGGCCTGTCGTCCTTGACTTGGGGACGTAAATTACAAGTACCTCTGAAGTCAGAGTTGGTTTACGTGATGATGAGGGCCACTATTAATAGGGAAAGCTAACCCCCATGCATAATTCAGTCCACCACACAAAAATAATGTGTATTGACTACACTTGAGTTCAAAGGGAGCGAGCGCAAAATTTAAAAAAAAATCGATATCTT
Organism: Cepaea hortensis; assembly: GCA_963921405.1. Lineage (NCBI taxonomy): Eukaryota > Metazoa > Mollusca > Gastropoda > Stylommatophora > Helicidae > Cepaea > Cepaea hortensis. Next base: position 71,866,297 of record OY992885.1, read on the forward strand.
GTACGTACGTATTATTTCCACACTAACAGGTATATACTCTGACGACGGTGAGGGCCCTCTGGGCCCAGGAAACATTTATTGCATTCATCGATCGGTCTAGCAGTCCACCAAACACTCATTAACTGTACATAATAAAATCACGGTTTTATTGTACTTACGTATTTCCACATATAACTGTCAAATATTATTGGTACGTATTTTGATTTTCTCAGTTCTATATTTTAGTTCGTAGTGTTTAATATTTTGTTTTATTATATCACCTAATGAGGCCCTGTAAGGGATACTTTACTTTTGACAATAAATAATTTGGGACCGTTATTCAGAGGAGTGCCAAGATACTCCGATACTGCCTGAGGGGTTAGGGCTAGGTCTTCACACATTCTAAGTCATGCAGTGAGTGAGGTGGGATGGCCAGCCTTCTTCCCTTACAATTCCCAAACGCTTCAGATCGTTGGACAGTAATTATGTTATGAGACTGTGACCGTGTGTGGATCGGAGTGCCAGGAAAACAGTTAATATTTAATCAATTTAATTTAAAGTTATGAATGTGAATGATACTGGAGTTGGGAGTATTGAATACTGATTTAATAGAGACTTGCTTCATGGTAAGAAAGGGACATTGACCACGATGCTAAACTCTATATTCGAGAATTCAAGTTCACACAATCAGTACAGTGTGCATGAACAGCCAGTGAAAATAATGCCAGTGCCGACTTGGAATCTGAATCTAATCATCCATTCCAAGAATGACAATCACAATCGACGAATTCACTCAGGGCGCTATTTTCACATGGCACAATTAACTTAGTGACGATAGCAGAACTTACGCATTTTCAACCCAGATACAACTAGTGTTGTCCCGAGAACCAGATATTAGACCATTCTCGGGGAAGATGGATGTAACGAGAGAACGAACATCCTTTTCGTGTCCCACTAGACTGCACCGTAACTTGTATGGTGACGCCATATTGAATACAGTAGATGTAAACTATAAACTTGTCGTGTTGAACGTGTTTCGACATTTTTCTCAATAGTTTATTTATAATTTACAATGGGTGTCAGAAGACAAGCCCGTGTACATTACATGCACATCATGACACACACTACATTTGTAATTGAAAGCAGGTGCATTTCTATGTGCTGTGTTAAGTTGTATTGTGTTATATCTAACGGACATCAGTGCACAGACCCATGAGTGCTCAGTTATCCGATGCAGCAGCCATCCCAAAATAAGTATTTCTGCTCACCGTTCGCATGAGGTGTTCATTCATGTTGTGCCATGCCGATAAATGTGGGCGGTCACGTTTCGCCATTTCACTCGATCACCAGAGTCGAGGCTGTTAACCATATGAAACCAAACCACATGGCCAACCCATCCAGGTATTTACTTCGCTGCCTTTCATTTGTTCTCTTCCCCTCGATCTTGCCAGTTGTAACTAAATTTTCCAATTTATTCCTTCTCATAACGAGGCGTTAAACGACGACGCAAAATTAGATAACATCAAACAAGAAATGGAAAGAGAGAAAATTAATATTTTAGGGATGTGAGAAACGAGATGGACCGGAGCAGGCATCAAGATAGATGAAGATTTTAAGATTATTTATTCTGGAGGAGAAGATCGACAAAGGAGGGTAGCAATTATTTACCGGCAAAAATCAAAATCTGTTCAAGGATATTGGGCCGTGTCAGACATAGTTCTACTAGTTAAATTCAGAGCTTTTGGCATAAATGTTATTCAAGTAGACACCCCTACAGGAGAATCTAGTGAAGATAGTGTAGAAGAATTTTATAATGACATAGAGTCCGCTTTAAAGAAATGTAAAAATTCAGAAATAATCATCATAATAAGGTACTTCAATGCAAAAGTATGAAATCAAGGGGATAGATACACAGTATGAAACTATGGTTTATGAGAGAGAAATGAAAGATGATAGGCCTACAGACTTGTGGAGTGGGCTAAAGAGCAGGAAATAATTGTAGGAAACACGTGCTTTAAGAAACACTCTAGAAGATTATGGACATGGAGGAGTCCTGATAGCAGGATTAGAAACCAGATTGACTACATTCTGATTAGCAGAAGATTTAGAAACGCACTAACAGTATCAAAAACAGTTCCCAGTGCTGATTGTTATAGTGACCACAGACTACTTACAGGAACATTGAGGATAAAGCTGAAGAAAGTCAAGTATAAAACAGGAAACACTAAATAGAATTTGTGTACATTGAGAAACGACAAGGAAATACAAAACAAATTCGACATAGAAGTACAGAACAGATTTGATATATTTTCTGATCTAGAGATCCTATTCCAGGATGTGGATGATCAAATGGGAAATGTTGAAGAATTCAATCAGTTTGGCTGCATAAATAACTATTCCAAAATTAAAGAAGGTGGGTCGTAAGAAATGGATGACTGAAGACATTTTACAACTAATGGAAACAAGAAGACTCAACAAAAATAATTCTGCCAAATATGAAGAAATTCACAGACAAGTCAGAATATTATGTAAGGAGGCAAAAGAAGCATGGCTTGAGAAAAATTGCTTAGAAATTGAAAAACAACACAACAGTCAAAATACCAAATTAGTGCACAAAAGAAATCAGGAACTTACTAATAAAAGAACAAGTACACCAGCAGGCTGTCTAAAAACTAAAGATGGCAAAATCATAATAGAAAAAGATCAGATTCTACATGTATGGTCAGATTATGTGTAAAACCTGTATGATGATAACAGAGATGAACAGTATGATATTCGATTTAATAATGAAGGAACGCCAATTTTGAAGAGGGAGGTTCGAAATGCTCTTAAACATATGAAAGCTGGCAAGGCCCCTGGTTCAGATAACATCACGATAGAAATGATTAAAGCTTTAGAAGAATATGGAATAGATCAGGTGACTAGACTACTGAACTCATTATTTGATACTCGACATATACCTTCTGAATTATGTAATTCTGAATTTATTGCAATCCCAAAGAAATCAGGAGCCTTGGAATGTGATCAACATAGAACAATTAGTATAATGAGTCACATCACAAAGATTTTGCTACGAATTATCATGCAAAGATTTCGGAAGAAAATACAACCTGAAATAGGAGAAGAACAATGTGGGTTTGTAAAAGGAAAGGGTACAGTGAATGCTGTGTATATGCTGCGTTCAGTTATTGAACGTTCTACAGAAATAGAGAAAGATATACATCTTTGCTTTATTGACTACACATAGGCTTTCGAAAGAGTAAGACATGTCAACATGGTAGATATGCTTGCAGATCTACAAATTGACCGGAAAGACATTAGACTTATAAAAACATATATTGGAAACAACAAGGAGCCATAAGGATTGATAATGATGTGGGACAATATCAGCCTATTAAGAGAGGTGTTAGGTAATGTCTCCAGATCCTTTTTTCACTATACAGTGAAAATATTTTCAGAAATGTAAAGATATAAATGGAATCAGCATTGGAGCACGAAACATCAAATAACATTAGATATGCAGATGATACAGTATTGATTGCAGACAATGAGCAGGATCTGCAACAATTAGTAGATGCGGTTGTTGCACATAGTGAACAACTGGGATTAGAATTAAATTGTAAAAAGACACAGGTTATGGTCGTCACTAGGAAGAACAAAATACCACAATGTAATATACAAGTAAATGGGAATATTCTTCAACAAGTGAATTGGTAAAATTATCTCGGAACAGTCATAACATCTGATGGGAGATCCCTTGTAGAGATTAGAACAAGAATCGCCATGGCGAAAGTAGCCTTTAGCAAGATGAAAAAACATACTGACCAATAAAAAGATGTCAATTGAAACGAGAAAAAGAGTGTTGAGGGGATACATAGAGCCTGTTCTTTTGTATGGATGTGAAACTTGGACAATGAGCAGTCAAGCTGAAAAACATCTGATGGCTGCAGAAATGTGGTTTCTGAGGAAAATGCAAAGAATACCATGGACAGACAGAAAAACCAATAACCAAGTACTACAGGAGACAAATGAACATCATAAATTGATTAGAGAAATTAGACGTAGACAGTCAAAAATTTTTGGACATATTATGAGAAGAAATGGATTGGAGAACTAAGTGACAACTGGCAAGATCGAAGGGAACAGACCAAGGGGAAGACCGAGAAGTAAATACCTGGATGACCTGGCCACTTGGCATGGTTGGGACAAGAACACCGAGCTGATCCACGACTCTGGTGATCGAGTGAAATGGCGAGTCATGACCGCCCACGCTTTCTGGCATGGCACATGATTGATTGATTGAACGTGGCCAAATAAATAAATAAATAAATAAAAATACAAAAATTGACTACGTCTAATTTCTCCAATGAGTGTACGGGTTTTATTTGTTTCTTTTAGGACTTGTCATTGGTTTTTCTGTCTGTCCATGGTATTCTTTGCATTATCCCCATTAACCACATTTCACAGCCATCGGGTGTATTTCAAATTGACTGCTCATTATCCACGCTTCACATCCATACAAAAGTGCAGGTTCTATGTAGCAATTTATCACTCTATATCCTACAATGGGTGACGTTGTGATATTCTAGTCCGATAATTTGGTCGCGTCTAGTGTGAGTCGCGAGGCCAAGTGGTTGCACACCCGCCTTACATGCCAGTGATCCGGAGTTCGATCCCAGGTCCAGTCAGTGACATGCACCACTGAAAAGCTCAAACAAGAGCGAAACTTGAGTCTGGTGCTTCCTATCTGACGTGGACAAGGCCCAAGGTTCGTACCGGAATACGATCAGCGTTGCCAGTAGTGGGTTGTGCTCAATCTTCAAACTCTTTTTCTCGCTGCAAATATAATCTTTTTATTGATATTTGTATGTATGTTGTGTATGAATGTTATGTATGTTTTACATCGTGCAAAAGGCTACCTTCACCATGGCGGTTCTTCTTCTAATCTCTTCAAGACATCTTCCATCAGATGGTATAACTGTTCCAAGATAATTGTACCAATTCACTTGTTTGAGAATATTCCCACTTACTTGTATATTTAAAGTTAGTTGCATATTCTTTACAGGACGTCACAGCCAACCCCATCATTTGCTGTTCGTGATCTCTTGACAAGTTTACGTTCAGTAGTTTGCCATTGCTTTCTGAACGACTGGCACCCATACTATTTCGTTAAAAAAACACACACAACACAAGACGGCCTGCTGCCAAATCGCCCGCTGCTGTGTTTCGAACGCAGTATGCAGCATTAAGAACTGCGTCCTTCGCCACGGAGCCGGCACTTGTATATTAGATTGTGGTATTTCCTTCTTCCTATTGACGACCATAAACTGTGTCTTCTTACAATTTAATTCTAACCCCAGTTGTTCACTGTGTGTAACAACCGCATGTACTAATTGTTGCAGATCCTGTTCTTTGTCTGCAATCAATACTGTACTATCTGCATATCTAATATTATTAGTGTTATGCCCCTGTAATTATGATTCCTTTCATATCTTATACATTTCTGAAAATATTTTCACTGTACAGGGAAAAATAGATCTGGAGACATTACACATCCCTGTCTTATAACAAACAGGCTAATATTGACCTACTTCATTTTCAATCCTTATGGCAGCTTATTGTTTCCAACATATGTTTTTATTTACAAGTCTAGGATCTTTCCCATCAATTTGTAAATCTGCAAGCATCTTCATCATATTGACATGTCTTACTTATCGAAAGCCTTTGTGCAGTCAATAAAGCGATGATGTAGGTCTTTGTTTACTTCTATAGAACGTTTTTTTTTCTTCAGTTAATGTTTTCATCATATACACAGCATTTACTGTAAGAACATTTCGAGCCAAAATAGGCCTTATCTGCCATCTTAGAACTCACGGCTCCATACCTTCAACCCCACTGGATGAAATGAATGGTCATCATCATTCTTGATGGACAAACAACAATGCAACAATAAAACTGTACCCTTGTCTTCTACAAACCCACATTTTTCTTTTCCTATTTTGGGATGTATTTTCTTCCTAACTGTTTACATGATAATTCTTAGCAACATATTTGTGATGTTCCTCATTATACTAATTGTTCGATGTTGATTACATTCCAAGGCTCCTGATTTCTCCAGTATTGCAATAAATATTTTTTTTTTTAGCATATCCTTTTTACAGGACTTAGCTGTCAACACCAGCATCTTTCAGCTGTATGTTGATCTCTTGGCAAGATTACGCTCAGTAGTTTCCCATTGCTTTCTGAGCGGCCGGCTCACATACCCCGTAAGGTACCGATGCGATTCGAACCACTGCTGATTTGAACCGTCATCACGTTACCTGACGAGAGTATACGAGATTACGGAGAAAAGTCATAACCTCTAAGCCACGAAGCCGGCGCAATAAATATTAGAATTACATAATTCAGAAGGTATATCCCCAGTGCCGGTCTCTCTGGCTGTGGGGTTACAATACTTTCTCTCTGTAATCCCGTTTATCACGCAGTCTCGTAGCGGAGCGAGAACTGAGGCGGTTCGACCCCCGCTCGTGACTTGGCGGGATACTGAGCCGGCCGCTCAGAAAGTAATGGCAAACTACTGAGCGTAATCTTGCCAAGAGATCAACATACAGCTGAAAGATGCTGGTGTTGACAGCTAAGTCCTGTAAAAGGATATGCTTAAAAAAAAAAATCATTTCTATTGTGATAATGTCTGGACCTGAGGTCTTGCCAGTTTTCATATGGTTAAGAGCATTCTGAACTTCTATCTTCAACATTTATGTCCCTTCATTACTATTCCGAATCGTAAAAACTCCGACGCAGAGCAAACACGGCAGGGGTCATGATCGAGAAGAATATTTTCCCCTCAACGTTCAGAAGAGAGATCAGCCTGAATTGGGCAATGCCGGTAGAGTTTTGCTCTTTGGGAATGTAGAGGCCGTTGGCCGTCTTCTACTCCGTGCTGACATGCTCCTGCTTCCACGCGGATCTCAGTATCCGGTGTAGCTTCATAAGGACTTTCGAACATCTTTTATAGACTGTGTAAGGCACGCCATTTCTTGGTAGAATCAGCGGGGAAAGAAGACCCTGTTGAGCTTGACTCTAGTCCGACTTTGTGAAGACACATGAAGGGTGTAGCATAGGTGGGAGCGCAAGCGCAATTGAAATACCACTACTTTTATCGTTTCTTTACTTATTCAGTCTCTCGGTAGAGATCTGTTCGCAGCAGACGAGCATAATCTCCGGCGGGCCTATTCTCGCTGGTCGCGAGATCCGCACAGTGGAAGTATGGGAGATTTGCTTGCAAATAGACAGGCAATATCTCCTGCGGTAGCTATGGCGGGCCTATTCCCGTTGGTCGCGGGGACCGCTATAAGTCAGGTGGGGAGTCTGACGATAGTGCACGCTTTACACAGGTCCGGACACTTGTGATTGACAGATGTGCGCGCCCTCATGGTCCGGGCTCGTACAAGGCCCTCACCTGTGGGACATGGCTGAACGCCTCTAAGCCGGGTCCCTTGGGTGGCAGGGTCTGGCCATAACTCGCCACCGGCTCGTGGTGGTGAGGTCTCGGTGGATTCACGCTGAGCCGCCAGCGTCTGCAGCCTACCTTGTGCCAGACGTATTGGTTACCCATTCCTCTGGAATACACAAGACTAGGCCGAGGGAGGGGTCATGTCGTTTGGGCATCACATGATCTCTGAAGCTCTGCCCAGACATTGTGATGGAATATTGGCCACATTCCACTCACATACTTTGGTCTGTCAAGACTGCAAGGTGTCTACTTACTTAAGGCACGCCATTGAACCCCAGTGCCGACTTACCTCTCGCTTTTTTCGCTACCGCAACCACCTCGTTCCACATCGGAGGCCTGGCATTGAACTACACCATTGGTTCTGTCGGGCATTGAGCCCTTCGATCTCTCCGAATGGGACGTTCCATTGGACATCGGAGTACGTCATCACGAGGTCGTTCTCCAACTCTTCTTTGCTGACATCGAGGAAGCCGGATCGCGGCTGCTCGAACAAGTCCCGTGCCAACTTGTATGATTCTCGGAAGAACCTCTCACGTTCCTTCCGTGTTTCCCGCCTGTTCCTGCAGAAGCTTTCAGCTCGGGATAGGGCGTTGTGTGTGGCTTTCAGATGTTGTCACATCTCACGCAAGTCCTCTTTCTCATGGTCTGCTGCTGATTTCCACCTTTTCCGAGCGTCATTTTTCTGTTTCCTAACTTCTTCCAGCAGTCTCTGCCGCCTGGTCTTCTGCAGCACAGCTGCTTCCCTCCTCTTGCTGCAACCAAACTGAATCAGCAAGTGGAGGTAGACAATCTCACCGAACGTTACCAACTGATCTTCAAGGGATATGTGTTTTAGCTCTTCTTCTAAAACACGGGATAACGTATCGTCTAATACTGACCACTCTTCCTTCCTGGTGGCATTAGGGAACTTGATCTTCACCCTGAGACTTTCGGAAGGTTGCTCGGGTACGTCAGAGGGGTCCTTGACTTGAGTATTATCAGCTGCAGAACTCTAGGGTTCTCTGTGGGGTTCGCCCTGACTGATATCCTCTTGCGTCTCATCATCTTTTTTAGGACAGTGCTGTCGTGCCTCCTGTGACGTACTCGCGCACTACTTCCGTCCAGTGTGAATTCTCATTCCCCGGAAGGAATCAAAGCTTTTACCACAAACGCATGAATAGCCCGGTCAGTTGGCTGAACTCATGGTTGATTGGACGGTCCGTGTCGTCATCCTGTGGTCTCCAGTGGATCCTTCACCCCTCCCCCCTTTCAAAAGATCCTGGGGGTATCTATTCTATACTTATTTTTACTTTGTCCCACGATAAGATTATTATACAGCGTTAGGGGTTATCAGCCCGGTCCGCTGTCGGCCCCACCGTTTCACCGGTGGAGCCAGTTTCACCACTGTACTGCAGCAGCACGCTGTCTTCTGTGGTATATTTTTTCGCAAGCCGTCAACGTCGCTGTGAATATTCCCCGCAATACCATTCAAGATTACCACCGCAACAGTGCTGGTTTCTTCCCCACTTCTAAAATCCTAATTTTACAATAACAGACTCATTTTCGACGCGATAGCCAAAAACTTGGACGGGAAAAGCTAACATAAAAGTAGCAAGGACCGGTTCACGGCCTCGTTGTGCGTACCACAAACTCGTCGTCACTAGAAGAAGGCAGAATTTAACTGCTGAAAATGGTAGCCTCGAAAATCTCTACGAATGCAAGATATAAAATCAAGTCGAGAGAGAAGATAATTAGCAACAAACCAGCAGCCAGTGTATTTGGAAACCCAACAAAGTCTAGAACCTGACATCTTGGTGTTGACATGTGGTGTTGGAGCCATTCAAAAAGAATGAAGGTAAATCCATCCATCCATCATGTGCCATGCCGGTAAGCGTGGGCGGTCATGTTCTGCCATCTCACTCGACCACCAGAGTCGTGGATCAGCTCCGTGTTTCTGTCTCGACCATGCCACAAGGCCAAGCCACCCAGGTACTTGCTTCTAGGTCTTCCCCTTGGTCTGTTCCCCTCGATCTTACCAGTTGTCACCAAATTCTCCAATCCATTTCTTCTCATAACATGCCCAACAAATTTTGAAGGTAAATACAATAATATATTTTATGTTACGCTAGTCAGTGATCCCTTTTCAAGAAGAAGTCGATGAGTCAGTGTGTTGTAAACCATGTGATTAATTCTTAATAAATTAATTTAGTAGAAACTAAATTTTTTATTCAGTTATCATAGTCATGTATAAACTGTACATTAGGATAAACCACAGTGAGTTGTCTTTTTCTCCCAGTTAAACAACTTAATTTAATGTGTAAGCATTAGACCCAGGTTGTACATCTTATTTCTTAAGTAGTTAAATTCAATCAGCAGTGATTTTGAAGTTGGTGAGTAACTTAAGATTTAGAAGGCTAAAGAATACTTCGTACAGTGGTAAGAAAACTATTTTAAATGTGCAAATACTGGTAAGACAAAATTAGTGTAATGTGTAACAGTCAAGTAGATTTATTTGCATGAGCACATGAGAAGGCAAGTAGTTTTTCCCCCCAATGAACACATGGGAGCCAAATATATTTCTGTAGAGATCATGATGAAGATATGGAATTAATATTTGTGAGCCACATAATAATGCTTAATCAACCGCCATGCAAGAATGGTTAGGATTCATAATGAATGAATGTGGATTGGGTTTATCACATAAATCTATGTAATTTATGAGAGCATGCCTGTGGTGATTCATGTGTGATTTCATCATTGTTAAACAGATGTGAATGTGTCATTTGTGAACCACGTCAGTATGACTAATTATCATCCAGGAAAATATTATAATTTCTTATGAATGATGGTGGAATGATTGAGATTCCATTGTAATGTCATTGTTGCTGAATCTGTGAATTTATGCTTTGTAAAGCACATACATATGCTTAATTGTCATCCATACAGATATGATTTTGTCTGATGAATGATTGTGGAATGACTGGGATCTCATTGTGAGGTCAATGGTGTTAGACATTTAAAGTTATCATTGGGAAATCACATAAGTATAATTACTTATCTTACATGCAAGTATGGGAGTGATTTCTGATGAATGAGTGTAAATGAGTGAAGAGAAGTGACATGCTAAGAAGGAGCATAAGCTAGCAATCAATCTCATGATAGAAGGCAACTTTGATGTGTAATGTCCTGTCTATCAGAAGAGAACATGTTCGGCATAACCCATACACTAATTAATAATTTAGTGCACTCCGACGCTTGACACCACTTTGTATTATATATCACTGATGTTACCATCATCTGGTTTTGTGTCCTAAGCAAGACCCCACTTTGTATTTTATATCACTCATGTTACAACATATTCTTCTAGTGTCCTGATGATTGTAATGATAATGACTATGATCATTGTAATAGCAATGATGATGATGATGATGATGATGATGATGATGATGATGATGATGATGATGATGATGATGATGATGATGATGATGATGATGATTGTAATGAAGATGATGATTGTAATGATAATGATGATGATAATGATATAATTATAATGACGAGAATGATGATGATGATGATGATGATGATGATGATGATGATGATGATGATGATGATGATGATGATGATGATGATGATGATGATGATGAATGACGTAAAGTAATCTTACATCCAAAGGAAGAGGAGGGAAGATAACTTTTCCCATGAAGCATTTAATTAAGAAGAATGCACCCGAATACTATACAAGAATTGAGACCTTGATGTACGTATATTGTTTATAAGCAAATACTCATTGCAATGGGGAATGATTTAAAAACCCCTTAATGTATGAGGCCCTTTTCCTTTAATGGAGGAAGATGTAGAGAAAATAACAAGGTACAAAAGAGGATGGTGAACATAGTTGTCAAATTCCAAATCAATCAAGGTATTACTCAACCTGGAGACCATGATGACAGGCATAGGTGAAGATGACATAGCTCATCTGCTAGTCTAAACTTTGAACACCTTATAATGGAAGATTGGATGGAGAGCAACCAATTCTGTTGGTGATAACTAATTGAGAACATCAAGACCATCTGTCTCTATGTTTAATTTTCTCTAGGAACAAGATTCCTTTTATTGATTTCATTTGTTGTGTTCTTAGGTGTTTACAGCATTTCATTTCTAAGGTCATATTGAAGATGTGATTAGATGTATGTTGATTGCTGAAATTTCAGGTAGTGGCTAGACCGATCTAGATGCACCTGACTTTGTGATAGAAGCAACTTTGCTAAATGAAGCTCTGTGAGAGAGTGGGACAGAAACGTATCCACCTGTAAAAGTTCAATTTCCTTTAGAAGAGAGGTAAATTTTCTTTAGCATAATTTGCCTGACAAATGGAAAACCCCAGAGCCAACTAAATTATTCTACCAACCTGGAAGGAATGACTCACTGAAGCTTAACATATATCACAGTGACTGCTTGGAGCAGGAATCCATAACCCACAAGTCAATACAAGGGAGTACAGACCAATTTTTCTGTTTCAGATTTTCTACCACAGAGGATCTGCGGGAAAATTACCTGAGAAATTGGACAATAGCCTGCAGTATTGGTCATAAATGGGGAGGGGAGTTTCATTGATGGAGATGTATAATTAAGTGTAGAGATCTTGATGTAAATGAACTTTTGTTTTTTCATGAAGATGTATTGAATTGAATATTGTTTTAAAATCTTTACTGTTCATTACTAACTGTATTGTTAATAAATGATGAAAAAAGGAGGTTATTTCGTCTCGTGAGTGTATTTTATTCTTGTCATAGTCAATTAGTTTTATTAAAACAACCCTAGATAAAATTAGGGTAACTGAGAGAGGAAAGGCAAGGAACCACCAAAAGGATAATTTGGGTATTAAGGGGAAAACTTTTAATTGTTTTCCTTGAGATATTCCTTGGTATCTGAGACTCTATGATCTCAAGCAACTGAGCCATTAAAGGTTAACACAATTAAACGGGCAGGATCACATTGGGAACGAGGAATTTGTGTGTCCTCTATCTTTTTGGGGTTGACCCAACGAATACATCCGACATCTTCCCAGCTGCCCATCCGTCTCTCCGGACATGTCTGATGGACTAGCCATACGTTAATCGTAAAATCTCCGACGCAGAGCAAACACGACAGGGGGGCTTCTGATTGTCAGAAGCAAACTCCTTCCCCAAGTATTTCGGACCTTTAATTTCTTGATACTCTCTGGGGGCAGTCTCGTCCGGGTCATGACTCCGGGCGTCTTACCCCTGCCGTGGAGACGTTCGGTCACAATTGTTATCCCTGGTGTTACTTAAGCTTGTCCCTTCGCTGTTATCATGTCCACTCTCAAGCCCTCCCTCACTCGGAGCGGAGAGCCCGTGCAGCTTGTGCTTGCCCCTTAGCACGTGTGGTCGTGGGGAGGGCGGGGAGCAGCTTCATCCTCCGCCACAGCCTCTGTCACCTCCACACGTCTCCGTTGCCGTGTTTCTTCTCCGTGCCCCGTACACGGCGCCACACTCTACTAGGAAGCCGGTTCTTCCTTTCCATTTGACCCACCTCTTGGTCTCTGCCGCTGATTGAGTGCGACCTACGGCCGATTATCGCTATGTTATGGAGGTTGGACTTCCGCCGATATTTACATGGTTGACTGCAATCAGATTCACCACTCACGTTCGGAGAAAAGGCTAAAGATCTGACACGAGACGTTGTAAAGTTCGTGGTCTTGGTTGAGAGATTGTTGGTACTGCATTTACCACTTCTAACCATACTAGTTTCGAGATTCATTCCACTCTAGATTCCGACAATTCCATAGCCAGTAAGAGGCGTTTTTGGCTGCCTCCTGGCAGCATCATCGCGAGTCGGGTGTTTCCGGCTTTAAACTTTTCCAAGAGGGACGGGAACGGGAGGACGAGCTTACTCTGTTTGCAATACAATGCGACAGCCGTGAGGCATGTTGGTACTCCAAGCCACTTTTGGATGTATCTGCTTATCCCCCTCCCTTTCACCCCATGGTGCGAATATCATACTGTTCTTCTCTTGTATCATCATAAAGGTTTTTCACATAATCTGACCATGCATGTAAAATCTGATCTGTTTCTATTATAATTTTTCCATCTTTTGTTTTCAGACAGCCTGTGGATGTACACGTTCTTTTGCCTCTTTACATAATGTTCAGACTTTTCTGTGAATCTCTTCATATTTGGAGTTGTTTATATGTGGAGTTAGTTATATGACATTTCTTTTCTTGACCCAGAAGACAATATTGCCGTGTTTTACTTGACTTCATTCTTGATTCATGTAGTCGAGCTAGCCTCAGTTTCGTCAGTATAATACTGAGTATACGACAGCCTAGGGCACTATGCCGTTCTGTATCGATTATATCAGCCGTGCCCATGCTTCTTCCTGTTTGTATTGATTGGTGAGCTATGTGCCACTGATCTTTACATTTATGACTTTTTACACTGGCATGTCTGGTGCGGACATCCATGTGGGTGGCGTGAATCGCGACTTCCGAACGCTGTCTATCCATTCGGAGCGTAGAATGCCCTTTGCGATTTTCTGCAGCATGTTCATGGAGTCTGATATAAATATAGCATGTTCTGATCTCCTTGCAAGTGCTTGGGAGGCAATGGTGATCTCCATAGTCAGTCTTGCTTGCTTGCTTGTGTTCGTTGGCTTGAAACGCGAAGTCCTGTATGTCGGATGAAGGCATCCTGTTGTCCAACATCAGTGTGATGTCATAAGGACCTGAGGTTTGCGTGAGTATCCGTTGTCCCATGTCTGGCTTATTGGTGTGCAGACTGGTGGTTCCTCGCTGTACAGGCAGACACTCTCCGACTTCGGAGGAATCGGCGATCCTGTTGACTTTAGCCAGGACCCTGAAGGGACCTGTTGCCCAGGACGCTCGACGAGGACGCGTCAATAGGTCTTGGCCAGTATATAACCCGGCCCTGGTGCCTTGGAAACACCTCTGCGTCCCATAGTCAGTCTTGATATCATTGTCAGGAAAGTCCCGCAATGCTCTTTCAGTGTTGTCCTTTGTGATGTGTTCTCCCACGGTGACCATGAAGCGCGCTCCCATCTAAGTAGATGATGATCTATTTCAGTGGTTCTCAACCTTTGTTGGTCCATGCACTCCTTCACCATATGTTCAGAATGTCATTCCCCCTTTCGTATTTCCTCCCTATAAATCCCCCCTCTCTTTACACAGTATACATAAAAATGGAAGCTAAATTTAATAACACATACTAGAACAAGTCTAGACGTCTATATAAAACGCGATTTGCAGGTCTACTTACGTTATACGAGTTTCAGAATTTACGAATTTCAGAATAGCGAGAAGTACAGAACCGTAAAGTATGGAGGGAAAAACGATATAGAGTAATCGGTTCTTGTATTAACACGATCTTGAAATTATCTTGAATTCCCCCCCCCCCTCCCCCTTTCTCGCCTTGGAAACTCTAAAATTCCCCCTAGGGTGGAATTCTCCACCGGTTGAGAACCACTGATCTATCTCTTCAGGAAGGGAATGCTGTTCGAGCGATGCAGACACCTCAGGGAACATACCTCTCTCTGCATTGTCTCCTTTGTGTGACAACTTGAGAAAGTGTGTGTGTTTGTGTGTGTGTGTGTGTGTGTGTGTGTGTGTGTGTGTGTGTTTGTGTATGTGTGTGGTTTGTTGCTGTTGTAAATCCTTAAACAATATGTATTAAGTGCACATCTAACAAACTATGTTCACGTTTATGCAACAACAGTGAATGTACGGTAAGAACAAACAGAAGACACTCAGAACACTTCACTGTAAGATCCGGAGCACGACAAGGTTGTACCCTGTTTCCCCCCCCCCCCCCATCCCCTTTGTTCATAACCTATACAGACAGCATATGTATAGAATTCAGCCAAACAGAGACCACAACAACATCGCGTGACGAACAGAACACAGAAGAATAACCAATGGCAAATTATCGGAAGGCCCCGGTTAAAGTCGATGTTACGTTCTTGGAAAACGCGACTTGAAACGACGTATAACGAAACACTATTTTCAATAGAATTAAATGAAATACAGTGTATTATGTAATGTTTATTTTGATGGTTGTTGATATTTATTGGCTAAATAGAGGTGGGTTGGAGAGCGAATGGTATAGTTATTGGGACGCAGAGGCATTAAATTCTACCTCTTCACCTAAGGATGAAACTGTAACCTCTTCCTTTATTTTTTCCTGGTTCATTTCTGCTTGAACAAAATAAATTTGTCCAATGTCTGCTGCACAGTAACCACCCTCCTCAATCATGGCCTTTAACTCTGCAGGGAAATGCTCTGCAGCTGCAGTATCAGCACTCGCTGCCTCACCTGTTGTCTGAATGTTGTGCAGATGTGAACGCTTCTTACAGCCCTCAAACCAACCACGACTCGCTCCAAAATTATCACCAGTACTACTAGTACTGCTCTCACTCGCTTTCTTAGCTAGATCTTCATAGAGAGACTCTGCTTTCTGTTGGGTAGCCATATTGCTCACAGGCATATTCCGTTGGTTCTGGTCTTCAATCCAGATGGCCAATAGTGCTTTCATGCTCTCCATAAAAGTACTTCTGGTACGAGTGATCTTGGAAGCACTCAAATGGATTACGTTTAAGCACCCTTTTTGATTTTGTCAGCACCTGCATGAATTGTCCTTATTGTGGTTGGAGGTTTTTCACATAATCTCATGGACTTTACTGATATCAACAGCCCGATCGCCAGTCTCAAAACGACGTTATGGTGAAACGTAGCGACGTAAAGTGAAGTTAGTCCCCTATGTTATAGCAAAACGACGTAAACCGAAGCCACGTATAGCGGGGCCTTCCAGTACAGCATTAAAGAACTCCTATTTGCGGACGATTAAGCACTAATACCAAAATTAGAAGCAGACTTACAAGTCCACATAAATAGCCTAAACGAAGTGTATAAGGAGTATAACATGAAAGTTAGCATCAGTAAAACAAAGGTAATGACTATAACCAAAGAAGAAAAACACAACAAAGATTCATCTAAAAGAACACCCGTTGAAACAAGTAAAGAGCTTCAAGTATTTAGGAATTATAATATCATAAAGTGGTAAATCAGAGGACGATATAGAAAATAGATGCAAAAAGGCAAACCAACTCATTGGACAAATGGTACCAATACTAAAGAACAAACACATATCAATAGATACTAAAAAGGCACTCTACAACACAATATTCCTACCAACTCTATGCTACCAACGCCAAACCTGTACAGTGACAGAAAAAGAGAAAAGAAAATTACAACGGAAATGAGATTCCTGATAAGTATACTCAATGTATCTAGAAGAGAGAAAATAAAAAATGGTGGTTATAGTAGCGCTAGATTTCATCAGAAAACAGCAAGTTAAATTATTTGGCCATATAACAAGGCTACCAATAACAGTAGACCACAACAAGCAACAATGTACACATCAAAAAGAACCAGAAGAAAAGGCCGACCATGTAAACAATGGACATAAGGAATAACAGAATTCATGGGAACCACTATATATGAAGCCCAACAACGGGCACTCTTCCGCTGTTTATGTTTCACCTCGACAAAAGGAACACGAAGAGATGGCATCGTGATGAATATATTGTTTGGCATATTTGGTTGTATCTCATAAAGTGCATACTAGGAAAAATATGTTCAAATAATGAATCCTTAGAACCGAAATAAACAAAATAAACAAAGATATCTAATATACAATAATAGACAATGTGTTTCATTGATTTTGTTTATTTCAGTTGAAAGTTCTCATTACGCTGCTTCATTATATGTTGAACTTTAGTTTCCATAGCATGCCCCTAGAAAGATACAGCGAAACATGGCAGGTAATAAATTGTGCAGTATAATGTTTGTAAATACCTGGATGGCTTGACTACATAGCATGGTCGAGACTTGATTGATTGATTGATTTAAGAACCGACATCACAGCATTCGGGGCATTCCCATAAGCGCTCCGTCCCAATCCTCAGGAGTCAGCGAAGAGTTCCAACACCAAAAGTGCCAGTAGCAATCTGATTATATGTCCGTCTCGCCTTTCCTCTAAGTGTCGAGCGACGGCCAGAACCCCTTGTCACTCCTCGCTGTCTCATTCTTGACAGACCATGGTGATCCATTTGCTCCTCCGAGGTGTGCACGTGCTCCCACAAGGCCACAACCACGTCTGCCTTATCATGCATCAATACTCCACCAAGTTGTGCAGAGCCAGCCAATCTGTTCGCCTGTTCATTCCCCAGCACACCGGCATGCCCCGGAAAAAAGATCCAGGCCATGCTTGCCACCCGTGTCCTCTAAAGCGAAGCAAGCCACTCTGCACGAAGCATGCCTGTCCTCACCTTCCCCAGCATGCTTTCTGAATCGGTTACAATCACGATGTGTGTATGTATCGTATTCTCCATACAGCAGAAAGCTGCAGTGACCGCCTCCACCACCATCCTAAAGCTAGATGTTGTGGTATCATATGCCAGGCTCTCCTGCACCAAACGTCGACCATTAGCTTTTGCTACGAACCCCCAGGCACTTTTCCTACCTATTGATACCGAACCATCTATGTAGATGATCACATCACCCGAGCGAGCATTATCCTGAATTAGTTGCTGAATTTCCACTTCCGTGGTCCCTGCTGGCCACTCCCTGCACTCCCTGCTCAATGTGATTATGACTTTGCACAAATCTGACTGTTCCGCTGGCACTCTGACCCACTCCTCTCCTCGCCTAATGTTCTCCAAGGGGCACACCTGTCTGATCGTATCCTCTGCCTGCGCCATCCATGATTTCACTCTTATCAGTTGCTGACCCTTAACTGCTTCCAGCACCTCACGCAACGGGTGATCTGTGTCAGCAGCTACTCTGAGATATGTCTTCGCCTGCATCACCTTGAGCCTACTTGCAACAGTCGGCAAACCAAGGATGTAACGCATACACACTACTGGGGTGTCTCTGGTGCATCCCAGAATGACCCGCATAGCTTCGTTCTGTATGCGCTCTAGCTTCGCCAGCTGATTGTCTGAGACAGTGAGCAGTCCTTGTCCATAATCAATCACTGAGAAGATTAAGTGCATGGTCGAGACAAGAACACTAACTGATCCACGACTCTGGTGATCGAGTGAGATGGCGAGGCATGGCCACCCACGCTTATCGGCATGGCATATGATGGATGGATAATGTTTTTGTCTTTATGATTCATATGTCGGGAATGAGCACACACACCTATCTAACACCGTGTTTAGTGTGTTAAAAGTTCCTAACTGGCTCTCAATTCTTATGACTGCTTTTTGTTGCCAATAAATGTTCTGTATTATTCTGAGAGAGCAAAAGAAGAACAGCCTGATGTGACCATTACATGCCACCAAAAGAAAAGAATGATCAAATCAGCCAGAAAGCCACCAAAACCTGATCAAGACGACTACCACGCTATGGACAGGCCAGCTCAAGTCATTATTCTACGCCTCAGAACAGGACACAATAGATTACGCAACCACATGTATACAAAATTCAAGATTGATGAATCAGCCGTGAGCACATGTGGTTTGGCGTCGCAGACAGCAGAGCGCATACTCCAGGATTGCCCAAACTACAACATTTCCAGGCGAACCTTCTGGCCTAGAGAGACAACAGTGGAAGATAAACTCTATGGACCACTGAGTGAACTAAAAAAGACTGTTAGATTCATACAAGAGACAACATTGCAGTTATAGACATATTTCAAGCGAACGAAAGAAGAAGAAAAACACCCTGATTAGCAGAAGGCTTCGAAATGCGCCAACAGTCGTAAAAACAGTTCCCAATGCAGACTGTTACAGTGATCACATATTAATTACAGACACATTGAGGGTAAAGATCTGTACCATCCATGTTTAGAATTTCCAGCATTCGTGTTTAACCGGATCAAATACCTTAGATAGATATTTGATTAATAGGGAAAGCTAATCCACACGTAACATCAATACTGGAAGTAGTAGCAAGAATATGAACTATGCTTGAGTTTCAAGCGTGCGAACACACGTTTTGTCCAATGAATTTATGTCTTCTATAAATGCCCACGCCGGCCTCCCAGGCCTAGGTGTTAGCGACTTTCTCTGTAATCCCGTATACTCTTGTGAGTAACGTGTCGTGGCGAGAATCGGTGGCGGTTCTCGTCGCGTCGGTAACTTACGGGGTATGTGAGCCGGTCACTCAGAAAGCAATGGCAAACTACTGAGCGTAATCTTACCAAGAAATCAACAATCAGCTGATTGATGCTGCTGTTGACAGCGATGTCCTGTAAAAGGATATGCGAACAACAACAACAAAATGCCTACACTATGACACTTACAGATGATCTATCACAGAAGAACTCAATGTTGAAGAAGATAATAGTTGAGGGAGATCACCAATTAGATGGATTCACGACCTGATGGATACGTTCCACATGATAGCAACATGGGCAGGGCGTCTGGTCTGTGGTGAAGAACATTCGAACGATAGTTATAGAAGGAAAATTCTGCGGGGGAGAAGTAATTGGTTGATGGCTGATGATTTTCTGTATAATTGAGTATTATGATCTTTATCATTCGGCCGATTTATGTTCATGTTTTCAACCGAGAGAGAGAGAGAGAGAGAGAGAGAGAGAGAGAGAGAGAGAGAGAGAGAGAGAGAGAGAAGAGGAGAGAAAGAGAGATAATGTCTTGTAGCTCGTAGAATTTGATCCCTCCAATAACTAACCATTTCTGAGGCTCTGTCTGTTATTTCTACTAATCTTCTGCTGTAATGCCCAGCGGCTTTCTTGTATTTGATCAATGTTATCGTGAGCTAACCATTCGCTTCCTCTTAAATGAAAGCTACTTTCATTTTAACGCAATTTCGCTTTTTGCACAATGTGTTAACCATGAACTTGAGTTAGTTAGTTAGTTAATCGCAGTTCCAACTTCACAGCAACGGGTCGTCCCCATTATGCTCCGTTCCTGTGCCAGTGAATATCACACAAAACGCTCCCCACTGCCCAATGTGAAAAGTGAGAGTGTTCAGTGCAAGTCCCGGATGTCATAAGGAAAATGTGTGCAATATTTAGTATGACAAATGAACATCGTAAACTGATTAGAGAAATTAGACGTAGACAGTCAAAATTTTTTTGACATTTTATGAGAAGAAATGGATTGGAGAACTTAGTGACAACTGGCAAGATCGAAGGGAACAGACCAAGGGGAAGACCGAGAGGAAAATACTTGGATGGCTTGGCCACATGGCATGGACGAGACAGGAACACTGAGTTGATCCACGACACTGGTGATCGAGTCATGACCGCCCACGCTTTCCGGCATGGAACATGATTGATTGATTGATTTAGTATGTTGTTTCCTTTCACGTTTGTTAGTTAGTTAGTCGAGGTTCCAACTTCACGGCAACGGGTCGTCCCCATTATGCTCCGTTCCTATGCCAGTGAATATCACACAAAATGCCCCCCCCCCCACTGTCCAATGTGAAAAGTGGAATAGACAGGAGTCTCGACAATTCAACAACCCGCACAGGTACACTGTGCATACTGCCGCTGCCAGAATGCCAACACAAAATTAATCCACGAAAACTACAGTTCATCGTCGATGGACTCGGCAAGTCACCAGAAAGGCCTCATTGACCCGGGTTTTCTCACATGGCTGGGTGTTTTACGACAGGGCGATCCGCCGAAAGTGTCGCATAAAGTACGAACTCCGCAGTTTCAGCGCCGACTCCCGGGAGTCTCCTGAATAATGCACTCGTGAACCGAAAAGGCAAATCTGTCTATTCAGCAACAGCCGGTAGCCATTGTTCCGAACATGCAGGTCACTGTACAGGACAGATTTAAAAGCAATACCCGCGAATTTAACAGCTCACAGTGTCGCCCACGCACACACTCAGTAGCGTGTCGGTAAGTACAAGTACAGAGCCATGTCACACACGTGCAGATGTATTGCGTACATGGTTGGACGCAAGTACAGAGCCATGTCACACACCTGCAGGAGTATTGAGTACATGGTTAGACACAAGTACAGAGCCATCTCACACTGTCGTTCTGTACGTTCAGTACTGAAAGTTCTAGTGGAGTAGGAGAAAGAGCAATCCAGAAATAGGCGCACTCCTACAGGCGCAACTCCTTCAAGATGGCGGTAGGAGTGTGTCAGGTCGGGTTGGAAATTTAGGCGGATAAAAAATTTGGGTCATGAAAAAAAAGTGGCGGAAAACAGATAGTACGGGGTAGTTTTTTATTTGGTCGAGTGTGAGAAAATTGGGTCGGGAAATTTTTGTTGGTTGGTGGGTGTGGGAATGTAAAACTAATTAAGGTAAGGAAGAGTGGGGTGTTCGTGTCTGATTCGTCGGTACGTATGTGAATGTTTTAAATGTTCATAAATGTGTGATGGTGGGGTGGTAGTAGTGTCGTAGTGAAATTACAGGGTGGTATGTTCATAGTAGTTTATTCACTATCATTACAAAGGGAACCTTATAAAGTAATGGATATGTTGTCATTTAGTGGTAAGGGGTGAATAGGAGCCCCTCACGAAGGCGGAAGGAGCAGGTTGGAAATATAGGCGGGGGTGGGTATTTTTTTTTTATGGCAGTGGTTAAAAAGTAGCGGGGGAAGTTTGTGTAGGAAAATGTGTATGACGGCTCTGAACCGGGTGTATGATGGAAAGAGTCATTACGAAAAACGTTGTGATAGGACATTGGCGGTGTATGAATAGAAGGAATAGGTGGCAGTAGTGGCTTACTGAAATTAGTTGATAAGGCGGTGTAGAGGGTCGCATTCACTATCATCTGAGCAAAAGTAAAGAGGGTCGTAGTGGTTTATTATCATTAGTTGATAAGAGGTGGGGTGTTATGTAGAGGTTCCAGTATCATCTGACATAGTAAAGATGGTCGTAGGAGTCTGGGGCTCGAACCGGTGGTAGACCAACAACTATTTGTGATGATCAAAGCGTGGTCACACACTGGTCAAGCAGTGGTCAAGCAGGTCAAATGAGGAAATTTTAGGGAAAAGTGGTTGTAATGCTATGGTGGTGATAAAAGGGTAGTAAATTAGTGGTCAAGCAGTGGTCAAGCAGGGGTCAAGTGGTCAAGTGAGGAACATTTTATGGAAAAGTGGTTGTAATGATATGGCGATGGCTAAAGGGTGGTAAATTAGTGGTTAAGTAGTGGTCAAGCAGTGATCAAGCATGGGTCAAGTGGTCGAGTGATCACTTAAATTGTCGGGAAAGTGGTTGTAATGATATGGTGAAGATTAAAGGGTGGTAAATTAGTGGTCAAGTAGTGGTCAAGCAGTGGTCAAGTGATGAAATTTTAGGGAAAAGAGGTTGCAATGATATGGTGATGAATAAAAGGTGGTAAATCAGTGGTCAAGCAGTGGTCAAGTGGTCAACTGAGGAAATTTTAACGGAAAGTAGTTGTAGCGACATGGTGATGAATAAAAGGTGATAAATTAGTGGTCAAGTAGTGGTCAAGTAGTGGTCAAGTGGTCGAGTGACCACTTAAATTGTAGAGGACGATGTGGGTAAGACTATGGTAGTGGTTAAAGTGCTTGATGACGTGGTCAAGCAGTGGTCAACCAGTGGTCAAGTGGTCGAGTGACCACTTAAATTGTAGGGGGAATTACGTATAGTGAAATGGTGGTGGGTAAAGTGAGGAGGAATCAGTAGTAGTTATAATAGTACTACCAATATTAGTTGTACCGACAACAATATTAGCTGGTGCGTTGTTAGAGATACAAGTCTCTTTTTTGGGGTGTGTAAAATCATACAAACACAAAGAGGGTCACACAAACACACATTCATAGGGACAAGACACAAACACACACACATACAGACACACAAGGACAGACATCTCATACCATTACTACTGTCACCACACCATCAAACTATACACACTTACAGACACACTCACCCATAAACAAAGACACAAGTACACACACAAACACAAAGACAACCATACACACCCATCTCCTACCATTACTACTGTCACCACAACATCAACTATACACGAGTACACACAAATACAAAGACAACTACACACTTGTACATACAGACATCACAAGTACAGATATCACAAAGACATACATCCAAGTACACACACAAACACAAAGACACACACCCATCTCCTACCATTACTACTGTCATCACAACTATACACAACCACATACAGACACATCTGCACGTACACACAGACATCAACTACACAAATACACACCCAAAGACAGACACAAATCCATAAACAACCACACACGTACAGACACAAAACACAAGTACAACCAGACATCAACTACACCCATACACTTGTACATACAGACCTACAACTGTACAGACACAAAGACAACCATACACACCCATCTCCTACCATTACTACTGTCATCATCAGCTATACACAAGTACAGACACACTCACCCATAAACAAATACACAAGTATAGCCTCTTCCTGGCCCCACAAGAATATCACAATCTACACAAACCACATACCCTTTTTGGTAACGAACGCGGATGTCCGAGACAACCCTACGTCATCACCGCCATATGCAAAAGGCATTAAGTGGTAGTGAGAGTCATCGGTCACGTGAAGGCAGGCGGGCGCATGAGAAAAAGCCTGTCTACAAAAACTGCCACGTCAGCTATATATCCTCAGTCGCTCTACACCAGTTCACGTGCTGACTTGGGTAGCTACAGAGGTATTTGTGAAACAGGTTGGTGTAAGTCGGTTAGCCTTATTCGTGTCGTCGGCAGATATTGTTCATGTGGTGACTTGGGTAGCTACAGAAGTATTTGTGAATCAGGCTGCTGTGAGTCGCTTACCAGTGTTCGTATCGTCGGCAGATATTGTTCACGTGCTGAGTTGGTTAGCTACAGAGGTATTTGTGAAACACGCTGGTGTGAGTCGCTTAGCCTTATGCGTGTCGTCGGCATCTGATTGTTGATAAACCACTGAAACATATATTGTTGTGTATACAACAGAACTTTTTTCCACTTAAAAATAAAAGTATTCATCTACCACCACGTTTATCGATATGGCCACCAAAGCTGCTTTCACGTGTTCCGTGTGCGACAAAGACTTCCGTAATAACTATAACCTTACTCGCCACAATCGGACCATTCACGCTGTGAAAGATCAAGAATATCCCTGTCAGTTATGTGATAAGGTGTATAATAGGAACGATAACCTCCAAAACCACATACGAAAACATCGTCAGCCGCCTATGGATACAGCAGAAACACTTACTACAACTACTTCAACAACAGAGACGACATCACCACCAACCCCGACGACACCACCAACTGAAAACAACATAACTAACATTCAGACACAACCAGACGAGAATATTCTTGAACAACTGATACACGACGAAGCGGCCATCTTACCAACCAGGGAAAAAGAGACACTACACATTCTTCCACCCGATATTCAACAAACATATAGAGAAAATTGGGAAGCTATCAGGACACAGCACAAGATTAACAAGTGGTTATCGACATACACATTCTTTATTAGCCCGGAGATACAAAAACCTATCAACTGGACAGATACGTTGTATAAGATTTTCAAAGCCCAAATTTGTCGCTTTAAGATCAACTTTAGCTTTCATTTAGTGTTAAGACATAGAGAAACACAAGATCTTAGATTCTATCATGCGTCATTTAATAATAGTTCTGTTTTAGAATTTCCAGCGCTAATAAATAACAGACACGACTTTGGTGGTTTTATCAACACAGTACACGAACATGGCATTCATTCCTACGCCATGCAACAACGTACAGACACCAAATATACACTAGAAACAGTAGCTGTTTTACCTATTTCATATGCCCGAGTTCCCAATAGGTTGATGTCTAGGTGACACATCATCACAACTACATTGTTATATTTTTTTCAATAACCATATATGTCATTGATTTTTTTTCTTATGATATATTACTAATCTGTTTTGATGAATATGTTGTGAACACACATATTTTGGTGATAAAAATATTGAAACCAAGATTTTTTGTTTGTTGATTTTCTTTAGTGGTTTGTGTTCGTGACGTTGTCCTCTTCTTGTCGGAGAGGGATGAACAGAGACACATACAGACATATACAAATTAAGGGGAACAGTTATGGCAAATACAGAAATATTTCAGTCAAATGTATAAAAACTAGGAGTTAACCAAAGAAGGAAAGATACTGACCAAGTAAAGAAATTTATCAAGCACACTTATACAGATCTCGGCCAAATTTAGGAAAAGTATGAAAAATCTGTTTGGCAAATGGGAAAAAAGCTAGGTCAAGTAGGAAAATGTGTTAGCCAAAGATGAAAAATATTGACCAAGTAACGAAATACATCGGCCAAATTTATGAAAAGTAGGAAAATTTGTTAGCCAAATTGACAAAAGTGTTGACTAAACTTATAAATATCTGGTCCAAGCTTATGAAAAGTATGAAACTTTGTTAACCAAAGGTGAAAAATATTGTCCATCTAAAGACATGTTTCAACCAAACATATAAATATATCATTTAACCTTATAAAAAGTAGAAAAATTTATTAGCCAAATGGGAAAAATGTTGGCCAAATACAGAAATAGCTCGACCAAACTTATAAAAATCTAGGAAAAAATACCCAGCACAACTAAAATGTTGATCAAAGTTATAAATATCACAGCCAAACTTATGAACAGTAGGAAACTTTGTCAACCTTATAAAAAGTAGGAATATTTGTCAACCAAAGCTAATCAAGTGTTATAAACTTGTCCCCAAAGTGCTAAAAACTAGGAAAATCTGTCAGCCAGTCTAAGAAATAGCTATGGAAAAGTAAGAACTATGTCGACCAAACTAAGGCAAAGGTGTTACCAAAATTAGGAAAAAGATTAACTTCTGTAGTTTTCTCATACGTGTCTTGAACTTTTTATCTGAAAACCCTTATCAATGTCACCACTTTCCCGATTTTACATTACCGAAACCTCGAACTTCACCGTATCTGCTACAGAAACCCTTATACAGACTAAGCACTCATCTCTCCACACTCTTGGTTTCTTTCTAACACAAAGTGGTCACATCAACAAGAACTTCAAACCTCCATTGTACACGTGCTCCGTTGAAACAGACATAACAACATTTATGGTAAGGTCGTCTATGGTTCCACCTAGTATAGTTTCTGTATCATCTAGGTATTCATCATCACGGAACCATTTCGCATGGCTGCCATCTTCAACTTTCCATACCACAATGTCTGCTACACTATCCTTTCATTGTTCCACCTTTCGACAATACAACGGTTTTTTCTCGAAGTCTGCCTAAAATAACATTTCTTAGGGTGTCCACTCCTAGCTCACTTTACCATTTCACATCCGCAATAACGACAAGTCTGCAAGCAACCACCACTGTCTGTTATAAGTTCGGCCTTTCTTAAAAACACGCCTACCTTACTGAACTCATGAATATCAGCAACCACATCTTCTAACCGACTTTCAATGTTTCATAACAAATAACACTAACATTCTTTTTGATTACAGAACAATATAATTTCTGGTGACTAGGCAGATTTTCCAACCTAATGGAGGTAAAGCATCTGTCCCCCTAACCTACTAGGCGCTATTCTAGACAACGAATACGGTCATTGACTACCACCCCTAGGAAGAACTTGAAAAAACAACAGAGATTGGGTTCCTGAGACGAATTATTTGAATTCGTTGGACTACCACAGTAACTAATGATGATCGCCTAAGGAAAATAGAGCATTATATACACCAAACACAACAAACTCTTTCTTACTAACCCTAACCCTAACTATACATCATTTAACCCTAACCTAACCCTAACTATACACCAAACACAACAAACTCTTTCTGTAAGAGACATAGACACAAACCACTGTTAGAAAGCAAAAAAGTTCAATTTTAATTAAAATTTAAAAATAATAAATCGCAATTTTATTGCGCAAAATATATGCTCGATATAGTCCTATACCTAACCTATACCTATACCTATACTTAGTCTATATCTGTATATTAAGTGAAGCGTACGATAAAATTGCGATTTATTATTTTTAAATTTTAATTAAAATTTAACTTTTTCGCTTTCTAACAGTGGTTTGTGTCTATGTCTCTTACAGAAAGAATTTGTTGTGTTTGGTGTATAGTTAGGGTTAGGGTTAGGGGTTAGGTTAGGGTTAAATGATGTATAGTTAGGGTTAGGGTTAGTAAGAAAGAGTTTGTTGTGTTTGGTGTATATAATGCTCTATTTTCCTTAGGCGATCATCATTAGTTACTGTGGTAGTCCAACGAATTCAAATAATTCGTCTCAGGAACCCAATCTCTGTTGTTTTTTCAAGTTCTTCCTAGGGGTGGTAGTCAATGACCGTATTCGTTGTCTAGAATAGCGCCTAGTAGGTTAGGAGGACAGATGCTTTACCTCCATTAGGTTGGAAAATCTGCCTAGTCACCAGAAATTATATTGTTCTGTAATCAAAAAGAATGTTAGTGTTATTTGTTATGAAACATTGAAAGTCGGTTAGAAGATGTGGTTGCTGATATTCATGAGTTCAGTAAGGTAGGCGTGTTTTTAAGAAAGGCCGAACTTATAACAGACAGTGGTGGTTGCTTGCAGACTTGTCGTTATTGCGGATGTGAAATGGTAAAGTGAGCTAGGAGTGGACACCCTAAGAAATGTTATTTTAGGCAGACTTCGAGAAAAAACCGTTGTATTGTCGAAAGGTGGAACAATGAAAGGATAGTGTAGCAGACATTGTGGTATGGAAAGTTGAAGATGGCAGCCATGCGAAATGGTTCCGTGATGATGAATACCTAGATGATACAGAAACTATACTAGGTGGAACCATAGACGACCTTACCATAAATGTTGTTATGTCTGTTTCAACGGAGCACGTGTACAATGGAGGTTTGAAGTTCTTGTTGATGTGACCACTTTGTGTTAGAAAGAAACCAAGAGTGTGGAGAGATGAGTGCTTAGTCTGTATAAGGGTTTCTGTAGCAGATACGGTGAAGTTCGAGGTTTCGGTAATGTAAAATCGGGAAAGTGGTGACATTGATAAGGGTTTTCAGATAAAAAGTTCAAGACACGTATGAGAAAACTACAGAAGTTAATCTTTTTCCTAATTTTGGTAACACCTTTGCCTTAGTTTGGTCGACATAGTTCTTACTTTTCCATAGCTATTTCTTAGACTGGCTGACAGATTTTCCTAGTTTTTAGCACTTTGGGGACAAGTTTATAACACTTGATTAGCTTTGGTTGACAAATATTCCTACTTTTTATAAGGTTGACAAAGTTTCCTACTGTTCATAAGTTTGGCTGTGATATTTATAACTTTGATCAACATTTTAGTTGTGCTGGGTATTTTTTCCTAGATTTTTATAAGTTTGGTCGAGCTATTTCTGTATTTGGCCAACATTTTTCCCATTTGGCTAATAAATGTTTCTACTTTTTATAAGGTTGAATGATATATTTATATGTTTGGTTGAAACATGTCTTTAGATGGACAATATTTTTCACCTTTGGTTAACAAAGTTTCATACTTTTCATAAGCTTGGACCAGATATTTATAAGTTTAGTCAACACTTTTGTCAATTTGGCTAACAAATTTTCCTACTTTTCATAAATTTGGCCGATGTATTTCGTTACTTGGTCAATATTTTTCATCTTTGGCTAACACATTTTCCTACTTGACCTAGCTTTTTTCCCATTTGCCAAACAGATTTTTCATACTTTTCCTAAATTTGGCCGAGATCTGTATAAGTGTGCTTGATAAATTTCTTTACTTGGTCAGTATCTTTCCTTCTTTGGTCAACTCCTAGTTTTTATACATTTGACTGAAATATTTCTGTATTTGCCATAACATTTCCCCTTATTTGTATATGTCTGTATGTGTCTCTGTTCATCCCTCTCCGACAAGAAGAGGACAACGTCACGAACACAAACCACTAAAGAAAATCAACAAGCAAAAAATCTTGGTTTCAATATTTTTATCACCAAAATATGTGTGTTCACAACATATTCATCAAAACAGATTAGTAATATATCATAAGAAAAAAAAATCAATGACGTATATGGTTAGTGAAAAAAATATAACAATGTAGTTGTGATGATGTGTCACCTAGACATCAACCTATCGGGAACTCGGGCATATGAAATAGGTAAAAACATATCCCAGCTACTGTTTCTAGTGTATATTTGGTGTCTGTACGTTGTTGCATGGCGTAGGAATGAATGTCATGTTCGTGTACTGTGTTGATAAAATCACCAAAGTCGTGTCTGTTATTTATTAGCGCTGGAAATTATAAAATAGAACTATTATTAAATGGCACATGATAGAATCTAAGATCTTGTGTTTCTCTATGTCTTAACACTAAATGAAAGCTAAAGTTGATCTTAAAGCGACAAATTTGGGCTTTGAAAATCTTATACAACGTATCTGTCCAGTTGATAGGTTTTTGTATCTCCGGGCTAATAAAGAATGTGTATGTCGATAACCACTTGTTAATCTTGTGCTGTGTCCTGATAGCTTCCCAATTTTCTCTATATGTTTGTTGAATATCGGGTGGAAGAATGTGTAGTGTCTCTTTTTCCCTGGTTGGTAAGATGGCCGCTTCGTCGTGTATCAGTTGTTCAAGAATATTCTTGTTTGGTTGTGTCTGAATGTTAGTTATGTTGTTTTCAGTTGGTGGTGTCGTCTGGGTTGGTGGTGATGTCGTCTCTGTTGTTGAAGTAGTTGTAGTAAGTGTTTCTGCTGTATCCATAGGCGGCTGATGATGTTTTCGTATGTGGGTTTGGAGGTTATCGTTCCCATTATACACCTTATCACATAACTGACAGGGTTATTCTTGATCTTTCACAGCGTGAATGGTCCGAATGTGGCGAGTAAGGTTATAGTTATTACGGAAGTCTTTGTCGCACACGGAACACGTGAAAGCAACTTTGGTGGCCATATCGATAAACGTGGTGGTAGATGAATACTTTTTTTTTTAAGTGGAAAAAAGTTCTGTTGTATACACAACAATATATGTTTCAGTGGTTTATCAACAATCAGATGCCGACGACACGAATAAGGCTAAGCGACTCACACCAGCGTGTTTCACAAATACCTCTGTAGCTAACCAACTCAGCAAGTGAACAATATCTGCCGACGACACGAACACTGGTAAGCGACTCACACCATCCTGATTCACAAATACTTCTGTAGCTACCCAAGTCACCACGTGAACAATATCTGCCGACGACACGAATAAGGCTAACCGACTTACACCAACCTGTTTCACAAATACCTCTGTAGCTACCCAAGTCAGCACGTGAACTGGTGTAGAGCGATTGAGGAGACGCCGTCTATTTTATACACTGGTTCTGCACACGACCCTATATAGCTGACGTGGCAGTTTTTGTAGACAGGCTTTTTCTCATGCGCCCGCCCGCCTTCACGTGACAGATGACTCACACTACCACTTAATGCCTTTTGCATATGGCGGTGATGACGTAGGGTTGTCTCGGACATCCACGTTCGTTACCAAAAAGGGTATGTGGTTTGTGTAGTTTGTAATATTCTTGTAGGGCCAGGAAGAGGCTATACTTGTGTATTTGTTTATGGGTGAGTGTGTCTGTACTTGTGTATAGCTGATGATGACAGTAGTAATGGTAGGAGAAGGGTGTGTATGGTTGTCTTTGTGTCTGTAAACTTGTAGGTCTGTATGTACAAGTGTATGGGTGTAGTTGATGTCTGGTTGTACTTGTGTTTTGTGTCTGTACGTGTGTGGTTGTTTATGGATGTGTGTCTGTCTTTGGGTGTGTATTTGTGTAGTTGATGTCTGTGTGTATGTGCAGATGTGTCTGTATGTGGTTGTGTATAGTTGTGATGACAGTAGTGATGGTAGGAGATGGGTGTGTGTCTTTGTGTTTGTGTGTGTACTTGGATGTATGTCTTTGTGATATCTGTACTTGTGATGTCTGTATATACAAGTGTGTAGTTGTCTTTGTATTTGTGTGTACTCGTGTATAGTTGATGTTGTGGTGACAGTAGTAATGGTAGGAGATGGGTGTGTGTGGTTGTCTTTGTGTTTGTGTGGGTACTTGTGTCTTTGTTTATGGGTGAGTGTGTCTGTACGTGTGTATAGTTTGATGGTGTGGTGACAGTAGTAATGGTATGAGATGTCTGTCCTTGTGTGTCTGTATGTGTGTGTGTTTGTGTCTTGTCCCTATGAATGTGTGTTTGTGTGACCCTCTTTGTGTTTGTATGATTTTTACACACCCCAAAAAAGAGACTTGTACCTCTAACAACGCACCAGCTAATATTGTTGTCGGTACAACTAATATTGGTAGTACTATTATCACTACTACTGATTCCTCCTCACTTTACCCACCACCATTGCACTATACGTACTTTCCCCTACAATTTAGGTGGTCACTCGACCACTTGACCACTGGTTGACCACTGCTTGACCACGTCATCGAGCACTTTAACCACTACCATAGTCTTACCCACATCGTCCTCTACAATTTAAGTGGTCACTCGACCACTTGACCGCTACTTTACCACTACTTGACCACTGCTTGACCACTAATTTATCACCTTTTATTCATCACCATGTCGCTACAACGACTTTCCGTTAAAATTTCCTCAGTTGACCACTTGACCACTGCTTGACCTCTGATTTACCACCCTTTATTCATCACACTATCATTGCAACCACTTTTCCCTAAAATTTCATCACTTGACCACCACTTGACCACTGCTTGACCACTACTTGACAACTAATTTACCACCCTTTAATCATCACATATCATTACAACCACTTTCCCCGACAATTTAAGTGATCACTCGACCACTTGACCCATGCTTGACCACTGCTTGACCACTACTTAACCACTAATTTACCACCCTTTAGCCATCGCCATATCATTACAACCACTTTTCCGTAAAATTTTCCTCACTTGACCCCTGCTTGACCACTGCTTGAGCACTAATTTACTACCCTTTTATCACCACCATAGCATTACAACCACTTTTCCCTAAAATTTCCTCATTTGATCCACTTGACCACTGCTTGACCAGCGTGTGACTACGCTTTGATCATCACCAATAGTTGTTGGTCTACCACCGGTTCGAGCCCCAGACTCCTACGACCATCTTTACTATGTCAGATGATACTGGAACCTCTACATAACACCCCACCCCTTATCAACTAATGATAATAAACCACTACGACCCTCTTTACTTTTGCTCAGATGATAGTGAATGCGACCCTCTACACCGCCTTATCAACTAATTTCAGTAAGCCACTACTGCCACCTATTCCTTCTATTCATACACCGCCAATGTCCTATCGCAACGTTTTTCGTAATGACTCTTTCCATCATACACCCGGTACAGAGCCGTCATACACATTTTCCTACACAAACTTCCCCCGCTACTTTTTAACCACTGCCATCAACAACAAAAAATACCCACCCCCGCCTATATTTCCAACCTGCTCCTTCCGCCTTCGTGAGGGGCTCCTATTCACCCCTTACCACCAAATGACAACATATCCATTACTTTATAAGGTTCCCTTTGTAATGATAGTGAATAAACTACTATGAACATACCACCCTGTAATTTCACTAAGACACTACTACCACCCCACCATCACACATTTATGAACATTTAAAACATTCACATACGTACCGACGAATCAGACACGAACACCCCACTCTTCTCTTCTTCTTCTCTTCTTCTTCAGCTTTCCGAGCCATTGAGGTTCTTTGCTGCAAATACAATCCGTCTTCATTCGTCTCTCTGGTGGACTCCACTCTTCCTTACCTTAATTAGTTTTACATTCCCACACCCGCCAACCAACAAAAATTTCCCGACCCAATTTTCCGACACTCGACCAAATAAAAAACTTCCCCGTACTATCTGTTTTCCGCCACTTTTTTTTCATGACCCAAATTTTTTACCCGCCTAAATTTCCAACCTGACCTGACACACTCCTACCGCCATCTTGAAGGAGTTGCGCCTGTAGGAGTGCGCCTATTTCTGGATTGCTCTCTCTCCTACTCCACTACTATCATATAACAGTACAGAATGATCGTAGTATGGTGTCATATAACAGCACTGAATGATCTTATGATCGCTTATTACAGCACCGAAAGACCACCTTATGGTGCCATATAATAGCACTGAACGATTGTCTTATGGTGTCATGTAACAGCACAGATTGTCTGTCTTATGATGTCGTATAACAACACTCAATGGCTGTCTTATGGTGTCATATAGCAGAGCAGAATAACTTCCTTAAGGCTTCATAAAACAGCACAGACGTTTAGTATAGTTTAGTCGACGGATCAACAT
This sequence comes from Cepaea hortensis, assembly GCA_963921405.1. NCBI lineage: Eukaryota > Metazoa > Mollusca > Gastropoda > Stylommatophora > Helicidae > Cepaea > Cepaea hortensis. The sequence continues at coordinate 71,900,092 of OY992885.1, forward strand.
CACGGCACACGGGTGTAACCCATAAGTGCTCTGTTCTCCTCCTAACTCAAACCTGAATCTGGAGAAACTCAGCTCAGTGCACGAACTCCGTAGCACCGGCGAGGATCCTGAAATAATTGGGTAGATTTTTAACTCGAAATTTTGCCCGGGCAGCGCGGTTAGGCTACTCTTTTTCGATTTCTAACTGCCAAGGGATTTTTTACGTGCGCAACAATACACACGGGCGTCCGATCTCACTACCCAGAGACTAGGAGAAATGTTATTACCAGAAGACCACGTGAAAAAATCCCGGTCCTCACCGAGGCTTGAACCCGGGACCTCCAGCACTTGAGGCGGACAACATACCTCGAGACCACACCGTCCCCTAAAAAACGGCAAAGAATGGCAATCTTATGATGTGTTATAAAATCACAGGATGACTATCATCCTGGCCAACGGGTTAACGACGTTATTCGTAATCCTGTATATCCACGTGGGGAAAACAGCTGCTCGAGATTCGGCAGCGGATCGCGCAGCGCTGTTAACTTACAGGGGTATGCGAGCCGGTCATTCAGAAAGCAATGGCAAACTACTGAACGTAAAACTTGCCTAGTATATCAACAGCAGCTGAAAAATGCTGGTGTTGAATGCAACGTCCTGTAAGTTATGCAGCATAAAAACACACACACCGAATGATAGTTTTATTGTGTCTTATAACAGCACAGAATGACTATCATAACCTGTCATATGTCAACCCAGAAGGACAGTCTTGTGGTTTCTTATAACAACCCAGAATGACAGTCTCATGGTGTCTTATAACAACACAGAATGACTGTCAGAACCTGTCGTATAACAACACAGAATGACAGTCTTATGATGTCTTATAACAACACAGAATGACAGTCTTATGGTGTCTTATAACAACACAGAATGACTGTCATAACCTGTCATATAAAAACACACAGTGACAGTCTTATGGTGTCTTATAACAACACAGAATGACTGCCATAACCTGTCATATAACAACACAGAATGGCAGTCTTATGGTGTCTTATAACAACACAGAATGACAGTCTTATGGTGTCTTATAACAACACAGAATGACTGTCATAACCTGTCATATAAAAACACACAGTGACAGTCTTATGTTGTCTTATAACAACACAGAATGACTGCCATAACCTGTCATATAACAACACAGAATGGCAGTCTTATGGTGTCTTATAACAACACAGAATGACAGTCTTATGGTGTCTTATAACAACACAGAATGACTGCCATAACCTGTCACAAAACAACATATAACGACAGCCTTATGGTGTCTTATAACAACACAGAATGACAGCCATAACCTGTCATATAACAACACACAATGGCAGTCTTATGGTGACTTATAACAGCACACAACGACAGTCTTATGGTGTCTTATAACAACAAAGAATGACAATCTTATGGTGTTTATAACAGTAAAGAATGACAATCTTATGGTGTTTATAACAATACAGAATATTACTGATTTACCTTTCTTGCTCTTCTTATCTCAGTCTCCATTCCCGCTGTGTTTGATGTTCAAGCCATACTTCTGAAGACTAGAGACCATAAATCGTGAAAGAGAGTGGGTTGAAGTTCCGGAAGACATGACTCTGTAACACTGGGTCGTGAGTGCAGAGAATGGGCAGCGGGCCGCACTGAGTTTGAAGTGCAACAGCTGATCCAGAGCAACACACATCAAGGTGACAAAGTCATCTACACCGATGGGTCAGTGGTGAGAAACAGACGTAGTGGCTGGGGCTTTATTGCAAAGGCTAATGGGCGAGTCTTGAAAAAGGAGAGTCTGGCATATGAGGCTACGACCTCCAGCATGAGAATGGAGGTGGAGGCAGTAACAGCTCATTCCGGTGGCTAGAGGAGACTACTGCAACACACGTTGTATTTATTACGGATTCAAAGAGTGTGCTTAGCAAGGTGGAGAAAGGAATGTTTCGTGTGGAATGGCTCTCGACTCTCCAGAGGTCACAGATTGTGAGAATTCTATGGGTATTTTGCCCTGGCCATGCGGGTGTACGGGGGAAATGAACAGGCTGATAGGCTAGCAGGGAACGCACCTCTTGGTGGAATTCTGCCTATGGACAAAGGGGAGTTGGTCGTGCGTTTGTGGGACCAGGTGGAGAAGGCGGAGGAACAGATTGAGAACCCATATGTGGAAAGAATGAGACTGCGGGGGATCGGCAGGGGTTTTGGAAGAATCTCAAAACTGAGAGAGAAGACCAGGAGAACTTTTAATCAGATAGCGGTGGGAACGATTAGTAGTATGACTCTTCGCTGGCTGTTGAACGAGGGATGGAGCACGCATGAGAATGTCCTGAGTGCAGTGATGTCGGTTCTTAACTCAACTCAACTCAACTCAATTCAACTCAACTCATTCTGAAGATCCGCCTTGAGTAGCTATATATAGGCGTACATCTCAAGAAGGTCAAGACTAGCCTCATACGATTTGAGCGGCTTGACCCATTGAGTAATCACAATTAGTCAAGCTTACTTTCATCAATATCAGTATATAAAATCAAATTACCTTAACCCAGTTGAAAAGTGAAAATCATAACTTATATCTTAACGTAGCAAAAACAAAGATAATTCATGCAGATAAAACTACTATGAAGAAAGAAATATGTTAATGAGGAAAAACTGGAGGTGGTGGACAATTTCGAATATCTTGGGTCATCAATGGTGACACAATGAAAGATGTTAAAAGACGAACATCTATTGTTCTTTAAAGACTAAAACATCTGCATAAATTGTGGAGAGGGACAGAAATACAAACATTAGATTTTTAGGAGCATGCATCTTCTCCATTGCAACATATGCCTGTGAGACCTGGACACTTACCAAACAAGCTGAAGAGCGCATACATGTCTTTGAATATAAATGTTATAGACGAGTTCTTAGAATATTTTGGATAAAGAAAAGAACAAATGCATCCATACTTCAAGAGCTGAATATTGAAGGAGATTGGCTATTAAAGACAATAAAACAAAGAAAATTGAAATATTTTGGTCACTTGAAACGTCACGAAAGTTTGGAGAGAACAATAATGGAGGGCTATACACCTGGGAAGAGAGGAAGAGGAAGGCCAAAGAGAAGATGATGCAGGATGTGGCGGATGATGTCCAGATGGGTGTATCGGACGCGGGACATCTTGCTTATGATCGAGAGGTTTTCCGGAAGGTTGTTATGGGAGCGAGGTTCTGCAAAGGACACGCTACTGAATGAATGAATGAATGAATGAATGAATGAATGAATGAATGAATTTCCATTAATGTGTGGGAGCACTCAGGTGTGAAAGGCCACGAGCGAGCCGGTTGGGGGCCATGGTGGTGATCGAGATGGCAATGGCAATGAATGGGCCAGAAATTATCAATGCCTTAAGAATAGCTGACTTTAAGGACATCAACTTTAAAAAAAATATCAGATGATTGGTGAGTGGTGATCGCCAATATCTGCCCATGAACACAGACAATTCTATCAATATTACGATACTATCAAACTCAGCAGTAGTTATAAGGGAATGTCAAGTTCGGTTAATTGCCGTTTGGATAATCGGCCATGTGGGACTTTAGTTAGGAACAGGGTTCTCGTCTCTAATGCCAGAATTTGTGATTCTGTTATCAGACGGTAAAATGTGAACATATCAGTGACTTTTATCTTCTGGCTTGACAGGAATTAAATGGTGACCTCATTAATGCCTTCATGTTGAGGAGAGCCACTACTCAAATGCTCACACAGGAAGTAGGATGCCACGATTGACGTGTTCCAGACAGTTCTCTTTGGATATTTTACCACAATGCCGCTTTTGAAGGACAAGGCATATTATATTTTGGTAACAAAACTTTATAATTCTCCACCTGGTCGTCATTCTGTTGATTTTTCTCATTGCCTTTCTCCTTCCGTGTTATTTCTTCTGCTTCTCACATCCTCATTACTTTTTCATACTCTTCTTCTTTCTTCTTCCTCATTTCCAATTTTGTCTTTCATTGTCAGGATGGAAATAAAGGTTTTGAAAGAGTTGTAACATCATCTCAGATATAATTGTGTGCATTGCCTCCGTTCTGCCATTTATGTATCGTTTGTGGAAGAAATGTTTTGATTGATGTTTCTCATTGTATCGGAGACATTCTGTTTAGCTTAAAGTGGTGGTAGTTGTGAAACGTGATCGAACGATTTTGATCTCTTCCCTTTATAGAATTTAAGCACTTGTAATATATTATGTTCCCTCTCACATTAGAAATACGTCGCCAGCACTTTATATCCCTTATTATGTTTGTTTCTTTATTGTTAATGTCTATTTGTTGAGCTAAAAGATGCCATTCCTTACAGTATGTAGAAAAAGGTATTCAGGCCCCGTGCAACTGTCGATGTCTCGGTTAGTTTGTAATTGGGGGTCTTATGGCGTTTTCCTTTCTGCTTGCGAAAATAGAAATGCGATTTGCGCTTCCTGGGTTCTAAGCTTTTCTGGCTTGGAGTGGACCCCATTATTTGTGGGCTGTACTCATGTCTGATGTGGTTCGCACACTTGTAGGGTCTGGTGTTGTTTTATTTCTCCCCCATTTATTTGTCTCATTGTGTTCGTTTTACAGGGAGTGATTCATCTATAATCGAGCCGTGGTGACTCCACCTGTCTCTCCTGTAGTTAGCTCTGTTCGTATCTTCGTGGTCTATCACTTCTTTCAAATCTCGTGCCTTGGTCTCTCGATCTTGGTGGAGTGTAACAGAATAGGGTGCTCAGAAAAACATGATGCCAAAGACTACTTTTGTGTGTGTGATTTCTTGTGCCTTGTATCTGCTCTGCAACATTTGTGACATCCGGCCAATGAACTAGATTGGAATCTACATCAACATGCAGCGCTAAACTTACCATTAAATGATATGCTGTTAAATGAGTTTGTAAAGTCTTTCCTCTGCTTTAGTTGTCTATTTTCGACAGAAATATCTGCGTGTGTTTGTGTAGGAGAGACCATGTACATGTTATATTACTGAAACAAACTACTTCTGTTGGTACATGTTTTATTACTGAAAGAAACTACTTCTGTTGGTGTTGCTGATGCTCTCCGGGCTGCCGTGCCTTCCCAATCTTCTAACAACAACACCTGCATCTCCTCACTCTTCTTTTAGCCTCTTCCTTTTGCCTCTGATATGGGTACCCAACCTCTTTTGCAGAATTTCAGTGGACGCTTTTCATATTTAGAGAAGCCATCAACCCCACGAACAAGATCTCGGACACATGTTGTTTGTCTTGTTGCAGCCCCCTTTCTACGACTAGGTCTTTGCTTCCTTCCACCTTTAAGCGTGTCAGCGCTGTGACCCTTCTCAAAACCAACTGCCAATTTATAGCTAATTCCCATTTTCTCATATGTTCATGTTCGTTGGCTAACTCTCCGTTCCTACCAATGAAACGATGACTTTTGTTTGGACATTAAATATCATAGTTATGTCTGCAAGGCCTATTCAAATGAGTCTGTGTTTAACAGATTTAAGCCTCACTCTTTCAGCCCCAAGGATTTGGCGCTTTCCCACGAATCTCTGCCATTGTGTGATATGTTTTCTTAGTTTTTCAATGTGGTCAGCATACACTAAAGAAATCTGACCTACCCAGTGGCCACTTTCATTATGTATTTACCTCCTCTGTGAAAAGTATGTATTAGCAGTGTTAGCTAATGAGTGGTTATTTTCCTTTTTAGTGCATACGTTGGAAAACCATGTGGGATTGAAAGATGTAAGCTGGTACTAGTGCACGATTATAAGTGAAAAATAGTTCTCGAATGATGTTAATTGCATTAAGCTAACCACTTTATATAGAAGGTTTATGAATTAAGGGAATTAAACCATAATTCCTTTGCCTTCCAAAATTCGTTCCGAACAAGCGGGAAGACCCTGCATGTATTCTAGCTATGCATTAACACCATGTGTTAACAAACGCTATTGCATGAGTTGGTTAGATGTTAACGAACTCCGTAAAGCGTTAACGTTTCCCACAGCTGTTGTCTTTTCAAGTTATCACAATTATCGCACCCCCCCCCCCCCCCCACCCACGCACACACTCTAAATGTGCAACATATGTGTCCATAATAGCTTTCATTTTGCTTAAAGAGGCGTCGATGTAGTTCTTTTTGGTTTTTGCCAATTTGCGATTTTAATTTGATAATAATGGGATGTTGATGTGGATATAGAGCCTGAGGAAGACCAAGGGAACAATGTGTGGACGACCTCAGAGGTGGACTAGATGAACACGGATAGGACGCAACAAAAGCAAGATATCTGGTCTTGGAAAGCAAGCCTACTCCCCCACCCCCGCGCCTCTCCCCCCACCTTTCCTGTTTTTTTTATCAGCAACGCTGAATATCAAGCGTGGATTAGGAAAAGAGAAACCATCCAATGGGGCTAAACAATAGATAGGAAAGGCAATATACAAAAGTCTGCTATCTAATACAGTGTATATTTCCCCCATCATAACTCAGTGGGGATATATTTCTGTGTTACATTGTTCTGTTGTGAAATCTCCCATGATGCTTTTGTTCTTTTCTATGTGGTAATTACTGCAGCTTTCAGTCTTAAGTATTTCTGGATTAATTTAGAGTAGGTTATCCAGTCTCTGTCTAGCCATGCTATTCCGTCTCCACTGACAGCTTTAACACACAATTATAGAACGTGCGCCTATGGGACCAGGTGGAGGCACAGATTGAGCACCCGTATGTGGAAAGGATGAGATTGTGGAGGATTGGCAGGGGTTCTGGTAGAATCTCAAAACTGAGAGGGAAGACAAGGATAACTTTCAATTAGATAGCGATTAGAACGATTAGTAGTGTGACGCTTCGCTAGCTGTTGAACGAGGGGGCGGAGCACATGTGGGAATGTTCTGAGTGTTGTGATGTCCGTTCTTAGACCAGCTCAACTCAACTTATAGAACATAAAGATTGACACATGGCTTGTGCAGTATCTTTTCCTCTCTTGGAATTTTCAGATGCTGTTAAGTTTAAGCTTCACTTATTTCCAGTTTTGACACAATAACATGCATTTTACGTAGTTGCAGATGAAATATTTCACAGACACTAACCAGAATAATATAGGACAAATGACTTGGATATCGGCTGTCTATCGGCCACCCATCCAGCGCGCTTGCAAATATCAGAGAGCAATATGACTGGGATTAGAGAGTTGCTGTTTGCAGATGATGCTGCAATTATGACGCACACTGAGGAAGAATTACAACGTCTACTATCTGCATTCTCCAATGCTTGTTCTGAATTTGGTTTAACAATTAGCGAAACGAAGACACAGATTATGTCACAAGGTGCGCAAGGGTACCATCAATCTATTTTGACAACGCTGAACTGGAGATAATAAACCATTTTACATATCTAGGATCAGAGGCAAATAGCAAATTATCCCTAGATCAGGAAATCAACATCAGGATTGGTAAGGTAGCAACAACAATGAACAGGTCAACAAAAAGAGTCCAGAATAACAGGAAGCTTACTGTCAAAACAAAAGCCCTTGTCTACCAAGCCTGTGTCCTTAGTACTCTTCTTTATGGCAGTGAAGCCTGGTCAACTTACTCACACCAAGAGAAACATTTAAACGGCTTTCACATGCGGTGTCTGCGAAGAATACTTGGTATTAGGTGTCAAGACAAAATTACAAATACTGAAGTATTGGAAAGATCAGGTTGTGTGACGGTCTTCGTAGACATAGATGGATAGGACAGATTAGGAGGATAGGTGATGATAGAATACCAAAGGACATCTTGTTTGTTGAATTACAGGTGGGTAAGAGCTCTCAGGGTCGGCGTCTACTACGGTACAAATATGTGTCTAAGCGGGACATGATTGATACAGGCATTGATAATGCACATTGGGAGCAACTCGCCGCTGAGGGCAAATATCAGAAATGGAATAAAGACAAAGGAGAAAATGATTGCAGATAAGTCACACACCGAGCGTGCGAGACGTAAGATGGTGCATGGTGGTGGAAATGACCATGTGTTCACATGCATCCACTGTGGACGAACATGTACAGATCGAATTGGCATTATCAGTCACATTCGCTACCACCTTTGGATGTAGTTATTATGTCTTTTTGAAGCAAAATGTAAAAAACTATCGTCTGGAAAGGTGCCAATGAAATGCTCTTGTAGTGTTGTATATTCAGGTATAAATGTTCTTGTAGTGTTTATAAATTATAAATAAGTTCTTGTGTTCAAGTATAAATGTTCTTGTAGTGTGTAAATTCAAGTATAAATGTATATAGAGACTTGTATAATAACTGGCTTTGGGTTTATCTAGCATGGCTGCAAGAAGTCAGACGGGACCAACCACCTGCTGGAGTCCACATCACGCCCGAAGACAGTCAACAGCGCTGCTTTCTGGACGAGGTCTTTCCGCAAGGCGAAGGATATCATGTTCCAATGCTCTGCTGATGGGGAAGTGTGTCTCATGAAAACAAGTCCTTACTGGATTCACAAGGTAATTAATTACCACTCTTGTGATTTTCATTGTCTGGTGCGTCATAGACAATCCGTATTTATGTTTGCATGAATAGGGACACATTGTGTGTTTATAGTGTGTAGCTCAACTAATATTGTTCAATTCTTATATTAAACTCCGCCTTATATTGACCGTTTTGTTTGTCCGCAGCCACCTGTGGCGTCTACTACTAATTATTTCTGACACATATATGCTCAGATGTAAAGTCTCTTCTCTGTTGGTCTTTTCCTGTCCACCTTCTCCCCAACTTCTTCTGCTTTCACAAGACGCGATCGTTAACTCAATCTCTTTGCGAGTGCTAGGTACTTTCATGCATCTGTGCTGAAACTTTCATGACCAGGCTGACATAAACACCTTCAGGGAGGCAGGGCGAGTAAACGACTTCAGGGAAGGATGTGCCTCTGCAACTTTGACCAGACTGCAAGAACATTAAGGTGGACGAGGTCAAGCTAGACGAGAGCGTCATGCGCGAAGCCAATATCAACACAGAACCGGTGTCGTCATTCACTACACGCTAAAGTGAAAACTGAAGAGCGGGTCTGAGCATTTCTGGACTAATAATAGAGCGTTGTGCAATGGGGATAATCTGTTAACTAACTAACTAACCGACCGACCGACCGACTGCCCGCCCGCCCGAGATAAACAAATGAAATAAATGTTCCACCTATGAAGAGGAGCCCAGAAATGAATAAAAAGCCCACATCGATGCAGGCATGTTATGGTGACCGTGGAACACCGCAGTCACATAGTTTGTTTACCCTCTCGGCTGTAGCACTCTATCAGCGATTACTCACCCAGAACATGCAATTTATGGCAAACATAATGACGGAAGCAAACGACCTTAGGCAACATGTTGTGATAACAGAATGCTGATGGCAGATAATTCCTGCATGTGGGTAGGGCTTTCCTCGTGAATGATATATGATAGGCAATTAATCTTAAAAAAAAAAAAAATAACGAAAATGTTTCACCGATCATTCAAGTGCCTTTACCACAAGGTAAACTGGCTGAATGGATCTCAGAATCTTCTCTCACTCAAGTGGTGTACGCTGGAAGACCGCAGTTCGCCCATCTCTTGCACCGACCATGCGTCTCTTTGTATGTTTCCTTCTTTCCTGCTTCGACTGCGTCCTACACTCAGGGCATTGTTCCCATGGTTGTGGACTTTACCCTAGAGGAAATACTGTAGTTTAACTGAACACACTAACTTTAGGACATGAAGCCTTAGCAATAACTGGATGAAGTAATTATATGAGGCTGTCGTTTGCTCGAGAAAAGACACACGACGTGCGATCTAGTTGGGATGTAAAGTGTTAGAAATGACTGGTTGCAGTACGGCTGACCGAGTGGCTAGAATACCGGATTTTTTTAGAGGGACTTGGGTTCGAATCCTCTGTAAGGTGTGGAGTGTTTTTTTTCTGTCGGGGGCGAAAATAAAACTCATATATATATATATATATATATATATATATATATATATATATATATATATATATATATATATATATATATATATATATATATATATGGTAGAATTAAACAAACTAGTCATTTTGAATGAATTATGCACCATGAGTTGGTCAGAAGAAGTCGCCGTAGACATTCAGGCAAGCATCCCATTGCTTAGGTAGGCGGCGAATGTCGTCCGCAAAATAGGATTGTAGTTGCTCACTGAACCAAATGTTTACCGCGTTCACTACGCCTGCATCTGTGTGAAATCGTTGCCCCTTGAGAGCTTCCATTAGAGGACCGAACAAATGAAAATCACATGGCGACAAATCAGGACTACACGCTGGATGTTTCAGAATTTCCTACTTCTTCCTTGCTAATGCTTCCTACACAATCTTTGCAACATGCGAACGAGCATTATCGTGCAACAAAATCACACCGCGAGAAAGCATGTCGTGTCGTTTATTCTTGATGGCTTTTTGCAGTTTGTCTAGTGTTTTCAAGTAGTGGGTAAAGTTGATGTTGACACCAGGTTCTTTATAGTCGGCCAACAATAGCCCTTCATGGTCAAAAAATGCGCTCAGCATTACCTTACCAGCAGAAACCTGTAACTTGAAGTTTTTGGCTTTTGGTGATCCAGCATGCTTCCATTGCATGTGTCACATAATACTGACAGGTTAACGATCCCATGAGATATCAAAACAAAAAAATTGCTTATATTACACGAGGATGGAAAGTTATTGACATTTGGATCAGGAAAACAAGCGATCGCTTATTGACTCCAAGATCAAAACAGATGCCGCGTGTTTGTTGGGAGACAGGCGACAGAAAACGACGATCTTAAACCCTTTGAACACCGGAGAGGGAATCACGATAAAACAATTTCACAAACCTTTGAAATGGGAAACCGAGAGTCACGATCACGCCGTTTCACAACCCTTTGAACAACGATGACGTAGTTACGATCAAAACTGTCAGATGTCTTTTGAAGTAACGGAAACGAATGTCCGTGGTCCGAAGAAAAGAGTGGATAATCATTGATGTCCCGAAATGACCGTTTATCAAAGGAGAATTTCGGTTGTTGTTGTATAAAATCAAAAGACTGGTGAAGAGGACAGGGGAATATCTGGCGGACTGTGCCAGTGAAATTATACAGAGCCAAAGTATAAATGGTCTGGATATTCAAGTTTACTTTAGTGTGATACGAGTCTTCCAGGAGAGAAAGTGTTGAATTATTCTGGAGCTAGTAGAAAAGGGATTTAAGATGTTCCGCGTTGATTGAAGGCAACGAACATCTGTACTTAATGTGCATATGTATTCCCGATTCAGCCGAGGATAGTTATAAGGTTACCCGGAACTCCACGGAACTCCACTGAACTCTACTGAACTCAGCTGAATTCCATTACACTGGAAATTGTAATAGCTACACCCATAAAAAGAAGGACATTACCATAGTTGGGTGCAGTGATCAATATCCTCAAGATTTAAGTCTTGTATCAACCCTAAGGTCAATCAGTTCTAAAAGTAACGGCATAATAAGTCTGCCCTACAGGATACTGACAGCAGAAGATATGTCAACTCCACATAGAACGGACTAGCAATATGGTTCACATGACCATAAGATAAATACAAACAAACTGTAATACCAGAACTTTTCCTCTGAGGAATAGAACATTCTTGGACTTTAATACAAACAGTATGTCAGTGTAATATATACGCAGGGTTGTGATTAGTCCTACATCCATAGACAATAATTCATTAACTATATCGGATGTGTAAACATTCCCTGGATATAAAAAAACAAACATTCATAATATCGGATATTTCACCCGGAAAGACATTACACATAAAAAAACACGCTGTTGTGAAAATACATTTTATTTCAAAAGTCAAGGATATTGTGAAGACATCAGCATCATCAGTCAGAGAGAAACTACACTGGGTGAGAGTAAAACAGTTCTGTGCTGTGGTGACAATATAAGGTCGTTGCGTGATGAAAATGTGATGTGGATCTTAGAGTATCACTCTTATCTCACCTACACGATAGAACACACCAACAAAGTCTTTACATACACTCTATACACACCCATGAGACTTTTTATTCAATAAATAATGTTAGTATTTATTGGAGGACAGTGTTGTGTGGATATGTTCTGAAGGGAAGTGAAGAGGGGTATGGCATTGCGATAATAGAGAGAGAGATAGTGAATAGAAGACTGGAACGGGGGTGTGTAGACAAAGGTCTGGCAATAGACCCAACATTGGAAAAAGGGAAGTTGAAGTGTGCTTGTTGATTCTACTGTCCCCCCAGAGACGACAAGCGACATTAATAGGGGCACGTCCATAAGATATAGGTATATGGTGACTTTAAATGAGAGCACGTCCATTGGATATATCAATCAATCAATCATGTGCCATGCCGGAAAGCGTGGGCGGTCATGACTCGCCATTTCACTCGATCACCAGTGTCGTGGATCAATTCAGTGTTCCTGTCTCGTCCATGCCATGTGGCCAAGCCATCCAGGTATTTTCCTCTCGGTCTTCCTTTTGGTCTGTTCCCCTCGATCTTGCCAGTTGTCACTAAGTTCTCCAATCCATTTCTTCTCATAACATGTCCAAAAAATTTTGACTGTCTACGTCTAATTTCTCTAATCAGTTTACGATGTTCATTTGTCTCCTGTAGTACTTGGTCATTGGTTTTCTGTCTGTCCATGATATTCTTTGCATTTTCCTCAGAAACCACATTTCTGCAGCCATCAGATGCTTTTCAGCTTGACTGCTCATTGTCCAAGTTTCACATCCATACAAAAGAACAGGCTCTATGTATCCCCTCAACACTCTTTTTCTCGTTTCAATTGACATCTTTTTATTGGTCAGAATGTTTTTCATCTTGCTAAAGGCTACTTTCGCCATGGCGATTCTTGTTCTAATCTCTTCAAGGCATCTCCCATCAGATGTTATAACTGTTCCAAGATAATTGTACCGATTCACTTGTTGAAGAATATTTCCATTTACTTGTATATTACATTGTGGCACTTCTTCCTTCCTACTGACAACCATAACCTGAGTCTTTTTATAATTTAATTCTAACCCCAGTTGCTCACTGTGTACAACAACCGCATCTACTAATTATTGCAGGTCCTGCACATTGTCTGCAATTAATACTGTATCATCTGCATATCTAATGTTATTGATGTTTCGTCCTCCAATGCTGATTCCATTTATATCCTCTACATTTCTGAAAATATTTTCACTGTACAGGGAAAAAAGATCTGGAGACATCACACATCCCTGCCTAACACCTCTCTTAATAGGCTGATACTGTCCCACTTCATTATCAATCCTTATTGCAGCTTGTTGTTTCCAATATATGTTTTTTATAAGTCTAATGTCTTTCCCATCAATTTGTAGATCTGCAAGCATATCCACCATGCTGACATGTCTAATGCTATCAAAAGCCTTTGTATAGTCAATAAAGCAAAGACGTATATCCTTGTTTACTTCTATAGCACGTTCAATAACTGTTCGCAGCATCTACACAGCATTTACTGTACCCTTTCCTTCTACAAACCCGCATTGTTCTTCCCCTATTTCAGGTTGTATCTTCTTCCTAATTCTTTGCATGATAATTCTTAGCAAAATCTTTGTGATGTAACTCATTATACTAATTGTTCTATGTTGATCACATTCCAAGGTTCCTGATTTCTTTGGGATTGCAATAAATATAGAGTTACATAATTCCGGAGGTATATCTCCAGTATCATATAATGTGTTCAGCAGTCTGGTGACTTGATCTAGTCCAAATTCTTCTAAAGCTTTAATCATTTCTGATGTGATGTTATCTGCACCGGGGGCCTTGCCAGCTTTCATATGCTTAAGAACATTTCGAACCTCTATCTCCAAAATTGGCGGTCCTTCATTATTAAATCTAGCATCATACTGTACGTCTCTGTTATCATCATAAAGGTGTTTCACATAATCTGTCCATACCTGTAGAATCTGGTCTTTTTCTATTATGATTTTGCCAACTTCAGTCTTTAGACACCCTGTTGATGTACTTGTTCTTTTATTAGTAAGTTCCTGAATTTTTGTGTGCACTAATTTGGTATTTTGACTGTTGTGTTGGCTTTCAATTTCTAAGCACTTTTCCTCAAGCCATGCTTCTTTTGCCTCCTTACATAATGTTCTGACTTGTCTGTGAATTTCTTCGTATTTGACAGAATTATTTTTGTTGAGTCTTCTTGTTTCCATGAGGTGTAAAATTTTTTCAGTCATCCATTTCTTACGACCCACCTTCTTTAATTTTGGAATAGTTGTTTCTGCAGCCACATTGATTGAATTCTTCAACGTTTCCCATTGGTCATCCACATCCTGGAATAGGATCTCTAGATCAGACAAAATTTCATATCTGTTCTGTACTTCTATGTTGAATTTGTTTTGTATTTCCTTGTCATTACTCAATGTACACAAATCATATTTAGTGTTTCCTGTTATATACTTGACTTTCTTCAACTTTATCCTCAATGTTCCTGTGAGTAATCTGTGATCACTATAACAATCAGCACTGGGAACTGTTTTTGCTATTGTTAATACGTTTCTAAATCTTCTGCTAATCAGAATGTAGTCAATCTGGTTTCTAATCTTGCTATCAGGACTCCTCCATGTCCATAATCTTCTAGGGTGTTGTTTGAACCAGGTGTTTCCTACAATCATTTCCTGTTCTTTTGCCCACTCTGCGAGTCTGTATCCTCTCTCATTTCTCTCTCCTAAACCATAATTTCCTACTGTGTATCTATCTCCTTGATTTCCTACTTTTGCATTGAAGTCCCCTATTATGATTTTTATTTCTGAATGTTTACATTTCTTAAAGGCAGACTCTATGCCATTATAAAATTCTTCTACACTATCTTCACTGGATTCTCCTGTTGGGGCATATACTTGAATAATATTTATGCTAAAAGGTCTGCCACTTAATTTAACTAGTAGAACTCTGTCCGACACGGCCCAATATCCTTGAATAGATTTTGATGTTTTCCGGTCCAGAATAATTGCCACTCCTCTATGACGATCTTCACCTCCAGAATAAATAATCTTGAAATCTTCCTCTATATTGATGCATGCTCCTGTCCATGTCGTTTCGCACATACCTAAAATATTAATTTTTTCCCTTTCAATTTCTTGTTTTATGTTCTCTAATTTTCCGTCGTTGTTTAACGTCCTAACGTTCCAAGTTGCTAATTTTAACGTCTCTGTCCTTGTCTTGCGATGATCGGTCTTTAAGCGAATCATGATATACTAGGCACTTTTAAAGAGGTAGTTTGCCGTTGCTTTCCTCTATGGCAGTGACCTTACTGGTCGTAGACCGCAGCCATTGACTCAAGACGAGTTCCTTTGCCTGTCGTCGTGTAATTCGAGGCCATGACCCACAAATATCTGTCGGCTGCCCTCAAAATTACATCCACCACCTGCCTTCCGTGGCTTCTTTTGAAAACTTCCAATAGAAGGAACACAATATAACCACATAATCCACAGGGAAACACTATTCACTGGGAATCCAAAGGAAATCACACGAAATCCAATGAAAAACACTAAATAGCGTCCCTCCGAAAAGTAACGCTTCATCCCGTCGCCATTGTACCGGAAAATGGGATATATATAGACTATAAATGTGAGCATGTCGGTGACTTTAAATGAGATCACGTCCATGGGATATATGGAGACTTTAAATGTAAGCATGTCCATGGGATATATGGTGATATTGCTTTAATATATATGGGCTACATTACATTGTTGTTGGGGACATTATTGCCGGGAAAGTATAGATCCAGATAGGGTGAATGTGGATAGGTGTTAAGACACACTACATACCTGTTCACACTTTACACGTTTACATAAGTCTTAGTCCTAAATCTCCTCTTGTCGTTGAGAGATTGTGTTGTGGGTACTGTGTGGTGTCATATATATATATATATATATATATATATATATATATATATATATATATATATATATATATATATATATATATATATATATAGTATTTACATATTACCTTGGGGTTTCTTTACTCAACCTGCTGACGCAACTTCTTAAACTATGGCCACTCATAAACTAGATATGGCAGAATTGAGGGAAAGGGGAGAAGGGAAGGGCTTGGCGGGTCAAGCACTATCCGACTATATACAGGGGGTGGAAAGAGAGCTTCGTCAGGCAGAAAGAGAAGATAGAAAGTCCGAGATAGAGCTTAAAAAGATGGAGTGGGAGACCAAACGAATGGAAGCTGAACAGGCCAACAAGGGATTAGAAGCTAAACAGGCCAACAAGAGATTGGAAGCTCAACAGGCCAACAATAGATTGGAAGTTGAACAGGCAAACAAAAGATTAGAAGCGGAGCAAGAAATTCAGAGAAGAGAACATGAATACCACATGCGAGAACTGGAACTCAAAACACAAACTAAGGGATAAAATGACGGGGCAGAAGGAGGATCATCTTCACATGGTTCAACCAACATGAGTGGACATGGTTATCATGCCATGAAGTTTCCCTTAGTTGTTTATGAGGAAAATAAAGAAAGATTTGACCAATACTTGAATCTCTTCGAGGCCATGTCAGTCGCTATAGGTCTGGATAAACACAAATATTGTCTTAAATTGTCTCAGGGCTTACGCGGGTCCGGTTACGAGGTTTACTCCCGCCTACCACCAGGACATGAGAATAACTACGAAGAATTGAAGGCCGCTTTGCTTAAACACTACGAAATCACCTCACAAACGTATCGGAAGAAGTTTCGATCAGCAAAAAGAGAGCCGGGAGAGCTATTCGCCGCCTACATTTTACGCATGAAATCATACCTACAAAAATGGATTGATTTGGCAAGGTTCGCGAGGGACTACGAGAATCTGGAAGAGCTCATGGTAGTCGACCAGATGCGAAAGCAAATGTCGAAACCTCTCAGAACATTCTTGGGGGAGCAAGGGGCGGAACGGATTGAGGTGGTGAATAAGTTGGCGGAGAGATTCGTGGAAGTACATGGGGAGGCTGCGGAACCAAGTACGCAAACCAAAGGTCAGGAGAAACAAGACCGAAAGAAATCTAAGAACTCGGAAGGCAAGAAAGTGGAACCTTATAAGAAAAATTTAATGGAGAGTTTGGAGAAGACGAAAGAAGGAAGCAAAAACACATCGGATGATCCACATAAACGACCGTGGTCGGAGAAGTGGTGTTCGATTTGTAAGTCGCCTTCTCACAACACGAAGGAGTGCAAATCAAAGGTGAAGAGCTCTCACTTCGCGGCATGCCAAGTGACTCATAAGGAGGTGATCACAGACAAGGCTGAGGTCGGCGAAGAAACTCTGAACAAAGAGAGCAAACGGAAATCCGGAAGGGAAAAACCTTGGAAGGGAAAATGGTGCACACACTGCAGGTCGAAAGCACATAATACTACAGACTGCAGAGTCAAGTCAAAAGCTCAACACAGCAAGCCTCGAGGAACCAAAAGAAGATTCCAAGGAAAAGGTCGAGGAGGTGGAAGACACTCCGGACCAAGGGAGACCACCTGTGGTCGAGTTGATTGAGGTGAATGGCCACGAAGTCAACTGTTTATATGATACTGGAATGGATGGGGAAGCTGTGATTTCGGCTGATCTGGTATACCCAGAACAACTCACAGGTGAGACCATGGAGATACAGCCTGCGTCAAAGAGTGCTGTAACCATGAAGTTACCAATTGCTAAGGTAGAGATTCGGTCAAGATATGTCACGGGCACAATCAGAGCCGCAGTATTGACCGATACCATTTTCCCCGTCATCCTCGGTCGCCGGTATGTCTTTCTGGGAATGCCCAGGGAGCCAATCCATATGGGAGCTATGCAGACACGCTCTCAGAAGGAAAATTATCAGGCAGAGACACAAGACTCAAACCCAATGCCGGGGGAGTTGCGAACTGCCCAGAGTGAGGATGCAACTTTACGTCCTTGCTATAGAAAGCTGCAGAAAAGTACTGTTCCACCCAAACGAGGACAGTACTACATGAAGAATCGGCTGCTATATCGGAGAGCCGGAAGAGGAGACAACTTACACGGTCAATTGGTAGTCCCGAAGGCCTACCGTTCCCAAATTCTTCAGATGGGGCATACCATTTCGTTCAGCGGACACATGGGTATGGCCGCCACCATGCAGCGAATTTCCTGCCATTATTATTCGCCAGGAATGACTAGAGATGTGCGTCGGTATGTAAAATCATGCCCCGAGTGCCAGAGGGTGGCACCGAAACACTGGACAGTGCCGGTGGTCTTGGGTGAGATGCCCATCATGAACTCTCCTTTCGAGAGGGTATCCATTGACATAGTGGGTCCTCTTCCAAGGACTAAGAAGAGGAATATGTACATCCTCACAATGGTGGATTGCTGTTCGATGTGGAGTGAAGCCATTCAATTGCCAACCATTGACTCGAAACGAGTGGCTGACGCATTGATAGAGGCCTTTACTAGATTAGGCTTCCCTAATCAGATTCTGACGGATAATGGATCCCAGTTTTGTGGGAAACTCATGGAGGAAGTTTTTGGGGTATTCCACTCCAACCATATTCATACCAGCCCTTACCATCCTCAAGCTAATGGGCAAGTAGAGCGGTTCAACGGCACGTTGATGACATTGCTCCGGAAACTGGCACATGAGAAACCTGATAGGTGGTATGAATACATCCCAGCAGCGCTTTTCGCCTATCGGGAAGTTCCTCATGGCTCAACAGGATTACCGCCAGCTACACTGATGTTTGGTCGTCCAATCAAGGGACCATTGGAAGCTTTGTCGAGGAGTTGGACAGAAGAGGGGACGCCAGAAGAAGTGATCTCTTCTTACAAATATGTGGAGGAACTGAAGGAAAAACTTCACACGGGATGGGCTCTGGCGAGTAAACACTTGAGAAAGGCCAGAAAGAGACATGCGGAGTACTACAACCGTAGGTCTAGAGACAGAGCTCTTGAGGTGGGAAACAAAGTCTTTTGCTACTCCCAACGGGAACCAACAAACTAGAGATAGGATGGCAGGGACCATTTCCCGTGGAAAGGGTGATATCCAGAACCAACTATCAAATCCGAATCCGGGGAAAGTCGAAGATTTTCCATATTAATCTCCTGCGGAAATACGAAGAGAGAACCGGTGAAGGAGCAGCTCATCTCATGGAGATGGCAGTAGCAGTGGAGACTGAGACAGGACCGGATGAGGGAAGGGAGTATCCACTAGTGCACCATGAAACCTATCAGGAGGTGCAGGTGAACCCTGATCTGACTCTTCAGGAGAGGGAAAAGATCGCTCAGGTTCTCAAGTCTCATAAGCAGATCCTGACGGATAAACCGGGACGGACGGAGCTGGTCGAGTTCGAGATGACCTTAACCACGCAAGATCCTGTCCTCCAAAAAGTCTACCCAGTGCCATTTTCTAAAGAGAAAGCTTTGGAGGAGGAGATACCGAAACTGTTGGAGGATGATGTGATTGCGCCATCCACATCTCCATATAATGCCGGAGTGATGTTGTTACGCAAACCTAGTGAAGAACACCGGTTGTGTATTGACTATAGACTCTTGAATAGTCATAACCAGTTTCAGGTGGAACCTTTGCCGAATCCAACCTAGTTATTCGCGAGGCTCCTTAAGGCTAAGTACTTCTCTAAAGTAGATCTGAGTCGGGGTTATTATCAGATCCCGGTCAAACCGGAAGTTCGACCTCTGCTGGCTTTCAGTACACCCAGTGGACACTATGAGTTCAACGTCACGCCTTTTGGACTCTTTTTTTTTTTTTTGGACTCTTTTCTTTGGACTTTTTTGTAATGCACCTAGTGTGTTTACTCGCATGATGAGAGCCTTGTTAGATCCTCTACGTGATCCGTCCATTATCTCGTTCATGAATGATATACTGATTGCCAGTGACAGCTGGATGATCATTTGTGGTTTTTGGAGAAAGTTTTAAAGAGGCTCCTGGAAGTAGGGCTTACTGCGCGCCCAACCAAGTGCACGGTTGGTTACCAAACTGTAGAATTTCTAGGGCATACTATCACGCCGGGGAAAATTGTCCCGGAGGAGAAAAACTTGGAAAAAGTCAGACGAGCTCCAAGACCGAAAACGAAGAAAGATGTGAGATCATTCCTGCCACACGGCGATATGACGGGTACGCACCAGAAAGAAATAAGCAAAAGGATTTTAGGGATTTTCCATAATGATCCAGAAGAACGTACTAAAAATAAACAACGAACACAAAGAAACTAAGGGATACTTAGGAACCGAATACATCAGACGACAACAGAGGAGACCTTGGGGAATTCGTCTGAGGCGCGGACATATTGTGTGAAGCCCGTGTTCGTTTGGAGATTTGGTTGTGAGAAGGCGAAGCTTGGCTGAGGACTATCAGGTGGAGGATGACTGACGAGGAAAGTGTCAATATCGAGCAGAGGACCTGAAGGCAGGGAATACCTAGACAATCTGTGAAAATGAGAACGGCGAGATAGATTGAGCTCCTAAGTACGGTCGGACGATACTGGGATAGAGTCGTAGATATTTGTGTGAATGCCGTCCCTGTGTTAAAAGGGACAATTCATTTTTCTCGATGAATCCATTGTATTGATCCATCGCATCATTAAAAGAATATGTGAGTACTGTTTTTTAGGATGGCGTCGGTTGATTCTTCGCATTACAGTTCGACATTTTCACGTGAGTTTACTATTGCTTTAACGTTGACGTTGCCAATTTGATAAGTGCTGGAGTAGCGTTGAGGCAGATGTGGGTGGCATCGATCCGGTGATCAAGATGTTGATTATTAAATAAATTATTGTCAAGATAGCCCTTACCGGAATAATCGAAAGTGAAGATCGCATAAGTAAAGATGAATGCACACCATAACTCAAAGGAACGCACGGTGCAACACGGGAACTGAAATCGCGCAGGAAGATCCGGTGGTTACAAATGTCGCCCAAACAATGAAGTGTGTCAGAAAGCAGGGCAAGATTTCGTAAGGAATAGTGTTATTCTTAAAGTATGTGAGCAAGGTAAGAGAAACATTATAGTGCATATTGTTATATACCTTTGTATCGGACACATCCAAGAGAGCTGACGTGCCTGAAAATGTATGAACGCCACAATATTTACAGCGACAGTTGCACGTCACAGAAATAACACACTATACATGCACCATTTGGAGCATACTGAAAAACACGACACGGCATTAACGAAGAAACGATGATGGAAACATTGCAGCCTACAAACATTGAAGATTATACACACATTGCGTTATTTATGGAAATTATGTACACAGTTGACACTGGACACTTAAACACGTTTGATACACAACAGTCAACAAAGAGAATGACACCGAACATGAGTATATTTGCTGCCGACACTCTATCATAAATTCATTATCGGCGCAAAGGACATTCGTTACTGACATTATTTGTTATACAATTCTCTGAACACTTACACTTGCGGACGTCGGATGTTGAAGGATGATATACAACATTATAAAGATTACCTTTGCCACATACGTTGTCACCCACCAGAATTCTTAAGAAAGTTTTTGGTTAGAATATTCGAGTGTACGCTACACGCTAGATAACACGTCAGATTACAGTGTGACTTGGTACAGTCACACATACACTGATACTCAGACACCAAGACATTGGGAGAAGCCATATGCATCAATACAGAACAAAACACACGATTTGAAGAGTTTACGATTTATATTTACCCATATTCAAGTCACCGAAATTAATTGAAGACATGGAATACCAACGCTGTTCATAAGGAATCCACGAATATTATTTTGGACTCAAGAACACTACTTAATTAATAGAGGACAGTACTTACAACATTATTCACATACAGGCCATTAACGCACACGTATACGAGGACGTACTATTCTGAAATAGTTGAAGATGTCGTTACATTGGAAGAACGCAACTCGGTCAATCGGGACCTAACACTAACTATTTACGTCAACATTTACGGACAACCGTAACGCCTGGACACAACGCCAACCTTCTTTCCACACGTCATAGTGGACACCAAACAAATTCAACCCAAGTATTGCACAAGGCCAGTATGATGATGTGTTGTTGTTGGTCAGTGTGTCATTGTTGGTGAATGAGGTGCCTATTATTTAACCATAACGAAGTTAATAAAAAAAAACATTGATATTGTTGTTTTGTGATAAGTTAGTAGTATGTGATGTCGGATTTAAGTTGAATTTACACGAGAGTCTCATTATTAATTTTTAAACTGAAATATGTTTTCACGTCACTCGTCAATCGTCTTTTGTGATTGTTATTTGTCTTGTGTCATAAACATTCTTTATATTGAATATATTTTTCCATATTGATTTTCTATGGTTTACATTTGTCGCGTTTACGTTTAGTATAATTATATATACTAGATTCATTAGTAGTTGTCATCTTTACATTATTCACTTTAATTAAGTTGATATTGTGTCAACGTTGATACTACAGAATAGACTATCAACTCCGTTCCTCGAACTACACTATTACAATTTTGTCGATGCACTTGTCTTCTTTTCCTACTTCGCTATTGTATTTCAGCTAGATAGCTTATTATACAGGTAGGGCAACAAGTCTACACTTCAAGAGTTCATGGACTTGGGTGAGAAGACTGATTTGACTGGGGCTGAACGTAGGAATTGGGCAAAACATGAGTTCAGCGAGCATCAAAAAGAAGAGAAACGACGTGAGAAGGAGGAACGACAGGAACGATTAGCGGCGGAAAAAGAGGCTAAACGAGAGGAACGACAAGAGAGGTTAGCTGTTGAGAGAGAACTGAAGGAAAAAGAGATGGCTTTGGAACGCGAGAGAATGGAGGCTAGAGAAAAATAATTAACTTTGGAACGCGAGAGGATAGCAGCGGAGAAAGAGAAGTTAATTATGGAAATGCAACTGAAGGAGAAACAAATAGCCGCAGAGGCAGAAATTAAAGAGAAACAACTGGCTTTTGATAAAGAGAGGCTTGCAACAGAGTCACTCTGGAAAGACAATGAGGTTGAGGGTAATTTAAAGGTCAAAGCATTGGAGATGGAACATGAAGCTGAGATTGAACGAGAGAAAAGTCTTGCAAAACAAAATGATCCAGTGAAGAAATACCAAGGATTATTTCGGAATTTCAAACAAGCCGATTCGGTTAGTTATTGGATAACTAATTTCGAAGTGCTTGTAAAGTTCTACAAGGTACCTGAGAAGGACGTACCGATTCTGTTTCATCGTCACCTGGCCCTGGAGCCATTAAAAGTGATAGAACTAATTCCTGAGGACTTACGTACCAACTACAAATATATGCGAGATCGTGTGCTTTCACATTTTTCTTTGGACGAATCAGGATTACGTACCAAATTTAAAACACTCACTCCTAAATCTAACAAAACTTTCCTCGATTTTGTATCAGAAGCTTCTTCAAGCTTTGATAAATGGTGTAAAGCCGCTGATATTGGTTCCGATTATGAGAAAGTTAGAGATCTAATAATTAGAGATAGACTTCTATCCGCTATACCAGAACCTATGTCTGTATTCTTAATTGAGAGTAAATGTAAGAATCTTAGTGAGATGGAAGCTAAAGGTGAGTCTTATTTTAATGCACATAGAGACGTATTTGCCAACTTTTCTCAACCTGAGCTGGTGATAGGAGCAAGTGCCAAATTTCAGAAAGGCAATGGTAAGTTTAAAAAGTTTAGTAAGAACAGAGGTACTCTATACCAATATTCCAATAGAGAGGGAGACAGACCAAGAAAAGGACACCTATCCAGATGTCAATATTGCAAATTGTCACACGGACATTTGGAAATGTGTGACCGACACCCTGGGTATACAGATTATCCCCGAAACATCACAGCGAAGAAGAAAAGTAAGTATGACTCCTACAAGAGGAGCATTAAATGTTTCTCGTGTCGAGCATATGGACATACTAGTAAGTCATGTCCCATGAAGAATACGTGGAAAGAGGCAAGTAATGCATATGTGTTGTCTAGTAGTAGTCATTCAGATGATCTAGAGGAGACACATGCAGCCATTATAGAGTCATACAATAACAGAACAAGTATGGAAGGTCATAATATTGATGATGACCTCACATCAGCCCACAAGAGGAATATACATGAAGCGAATGCAGCATGCACTCGTCAGGGTACTCTGATCATACACCAAGCATGGGTGAATGGTTCGTCAACAAACTGTTTCAGAGACACAGGGTCTGATATTACAGGTGTTAGTCACAAACTCATAAAAGAAAGTGATTATACACGTAAGAGTATTGAGTGCAGAACATTTGGAGGTACTATAGAAATATACAAGACTACATGGGTTGAGATAAAATGCCTTTACTATGAAGGAAAACTTTGTGCTGCAGTATTGCCAAACCCATGTGCTGGGTTGATAATCGGTAACATCCCTAATGTCAAAGATTATGTTCAAACGATAGAACACAAAATTGATGTGGCACGCACAAGAACCCAAGTCCACGTCTTACAAGAAGAAGAAAATATACAGTTATTACAAGTTCCGACAAGTGTTAACAAGAGTGGCATAACACACAAAAAGAAACCAAGACGTAAGCACAATGAGTACAAACAACAGATAAAATGGTATATTGTAACTTTATGTATTGCCCAGATTCTGAGTTGGTTTAAATCAACCTCATCACCGATTACATGTACCATCACGAACACATTCTCACAGACGAAAGTATATATAGATGATATTACGAATAAAAATACAGTCATTCAATAACTCAAGAAAATTTGCACACAAGCCAATAATAACAAACAAAATTACAATAAACAAAATGCATTGATTAATGCGTACTTTATTTACTTGGCTTTTGTCTGCTATAAATTAATCAAACATACTCTATTGTCAATATATATACAAGTGAAAACTATGACAATGTTCAAGTCAACAAAGTTGAAAACTACAAATATTAACATGCATACAGTACAAAAACACCATAAGTATGTAAGAAAGAAAAGAGGAAAGAAGAAAGAGAGAAAGAAAGTGAATAAAAAGAAGACTGAAAAATAAAATGGGATGAATGGGAATGAACTTCATATTAACACATAGTACATTACAGACACATTAAGGTCTTATTATTTAGAATTCCAAATTTCTTGGATCTAAATCTATACTTGTTCAAAGTGTTCACACTATCTCAGATCTCTACACTTAATTGGGTGGAAAGATATTTCAGTTATCTATTCTTCAGATAATTGTTCGCAACTATATCGTTATAAGAAGAACTTAATAGTTTTATGAAGATTATTAGATTTAAATATTTATTCTTGTGGAATCAGAATATTATATTATATTTCTGAGTTAATTTTTTTTTTAAAGTCTTGAATCTTTTAAATGTATGATTCTTCACAAGTCTATATCTATATTGAAGATCCGCAAGATTCTAATCAATCATATTCTGTCGGATATTCTCAGTCGACTATAAATATGTAGATTTATAATTGTATTTGTTTGTTCATAGTGTTAGAAAATTTTAGAGATAATTGTTAAATAGCACCGAATTTAGTGGCAAGACACACAAATCAACAATTGCATATCATTAGTATTACAAATAGATAATTTAAACAGTTAGATACTTCTGTCAATTTGTAATTTTGACAGGATGATAAGAAATTTTCTTGGTGAGGAACTAAACAAGCATGGGGAACTAAAACCTGTGTGGTTTTTTCACTGGGATGGTTTGTAACTGTGTGACTTTGAGACGAAAATCGGTGAATGACACTGATCGGATTGTGTTATAGTATTATTAGGTATATTATTAGTATTATAGTAGTAATATGTGCATATATAGTTAAATTAATGAATTGTATAATAATTGAGTAGTTAACGTAGTAGATTAAATACTATGTTAGTATAGTTGTATTTTGATCATTGATCGTTAGTTACTATTACTTAATTAGTTATAATTGGTTAATGTTGAATGGAGTATCTACACGATAAATTAGTGAGGTGCATAAATCGTCTATCCGACTTTTAGACATGTGATGGAAAGGAAGAAAGAATATATATATTTATACACAAATATCGACAATGATCAACAGCAATGAATATGAATTTCCTGGAACCCCATTACCACTCTCGTCCAAAAATCTCATGGTTTTACCTAGAGTGAGGACACACTTGTCGATTAGGAGAAGATAGAGACTAATGTAAATTAGTTGGACCGACCTTCCCATGGGTCGAGTTTCACACGACGTCCAACGGGGGATTGGACAGATGGGCATGCAAGTCATATGATTTTAATTTTTTTAGGGTGGGTAAAAGAGAACCATAAGCGTTTCAATTCTTGTTGTAAGGGTTGTAATATAAGACATAATTACAAATTATGTGTATATATATAGAGGAAAATACCTGGATGGCTTGGCCACATGGCATGGACGAGACAGGAACACTGAGCTGATCCACGACTCTGGTGATCGAGTGAAATGGCAAATCATGACCGCCCACGCTTTCCGGCATGGCACATGATTGATTGATTGATATATACAAATATGGAAAAAAATGATTACATCATTTCTTTTTTCTAGGCGGGAGAATTATGCCACACGGCGATATGACGGGTACGCACCAGAAAGAAATAAGCAAAAGGATATTAGGGATTTTCCATAATGATCCAGAAGAACGTACTAAAAATAAACAACGAACACAAAGGAACTAAGGGAAACTTAGGAACCGAATACGTCAGACGACAACAGAGGAGACCTTTGGGAATTTGTCTGAGGCGCGGACATATTGTGTGAAGCCCGTGTTCGTTTGGAGATTTGGTTGTGAGAAGGCGAAGCTTGGCTGAGGACTATCAGGTGGAGGATATCTGACGAGGAAAGTGTCAATATCGAGCAGAGGACCTGAAGGTAGGGAATACCTAGACAATCTGTGAAAATGAGAACGGCGAGATAGATTGAGCTCCTAAGTACGGTCGGACGATACTGGGATAGAGTCGTAGATATTTGTGTGAATGCCGTCCCTGTGTTAAAAGGGACAATTCATAATACATTTTTCTCGATGAATCCATTGTATTGATCCAGCACTTCATTAAAAGAATGTGTGAGTACTGTTGTTTAGGATGGCGTCGGTTGATTCTTCGCATTACAGTTCGACATTTTCACGTGAGTTTACTATTGCTTTAACGTTGACGTTGAAAATTTGATAAGTGCTGGAGTAGCGCTGAGGCAATTCCTATCGTTGTGCGGATTTTATCAAAAATTCATCCCGCGTTTCTCCGAATTGGGAAATCCATTAACGGAAAACTTGAAAAAGGGATACCCGGATACAATTGTGTTGACGCCAGAATGCGAAGGTACCTACAGTCAGTTGAAGGAGGCATTAGTTAATAAACCAGTTCTACAGCTTCCCGACCTTTCAAAACCCTTTGTGCTAAGAACAGATGCGAGTGGTATTGGAATTGGAGCAGCCTTGTTACAAGAAGGGATAGAAGACGCTTCGGTATAGAAACCAGTAGCCTACGCAAGTAAGAAACTTCTACCGGCTGAAAAGAATTATTCAACAGTCGAAAGAGAATGCTTGTCACTCGTATGGGCCGTACAAAAGTTCCAGCCATATTTGTATGGAGTACAGTTTACGGTCCAGTCAGATCATCAACCCTTGATGTTCCTAGCTACCTCCCAGAAGCTAAACGCACGGTTGATGCGGTGGTCGTTGTTGTTGCAGCCGAACCACTTCACGGTGGAGTATATTCCTGGTAGGGAGAATGTAGGAGCTGATTTCCTATCTAGACACCCAGCTCCTGAAGAAGAGGAATAGGTTGATGGAGAACATAGGGATCGAACCTCCAGTTAGGAGAAGTCGACGCGGTCAACTCTCTTAAGAGGGGGCCTATGTCACATAATACTGACAGGTTCACGATCCCATGAGATATCAAAACAAAAAAATTGCTCATATTACACGAGGATGGAAATTTATTGACCTTTAGATCAGGAAAACAAGCGATCGCTTATTAACTCCAAGATCAAAACAGATGCCGCGTGTTTGTTGGGAGACAGGCGACAGAAAACGACGATCTTAAACCCTTTGAACACCGGAGAGGGAATCACGATAAAACAATTTCACAAACCTTTGAAATGGGAAACCGAGAGTCACGATCACGCCGTTTCACAACCCTTTGAACAACGATGACGTAATTACGATAAAAACTATCAGATGTCTTTTGAAGTAACGGGAACGAATGTCCGTGGTCCGAAGAAAAGAGTGGATAATCATTGATGTCCCAAAATGACCGTTTATCAAAGGAGAATTTCGGTTGTTGTTGTATAAAATCAAAAGACTGGTGAAGAGGACAGGGGAATATCTGGTGGACTGTGCCAGTGAAATTATACAGAGCCAAAGTATAAATGGTCTGGATATTCAAGTTTACTTTAGTGTGATACGAGTCTTCCAGGAGAGAAAGTGTTGAATTATTCTGGAGCTAGTAGAAAAGGGATTTAAGATGTTCCGCGTTGATTGAAGGCAACGAACATCTGTACTTAATGTACATATGTATTCCCGATTCAGCCGAGGATAGTTATAAGGTTACCCGGAACTCCACGGAACTCCACTGAACTCCACTGAACTCAGCTGAATTCCATTACACTGGAAATTGTAATAGCTACACCCATAAAAAGAAGGACATTACCATAGTTGGGTGCAGTGATCAATATCCTCAATATTTAAGTCTTGTATCAACCCTAAGGTCAGCCAGTTCTAAAAGTAACGGCATAATAAGTCTGTCCTGATAGGATGCTGACAGCAGAAGATATGTCAACTCCACATTGAACGGACTAGCAATATCGTTCACATGACCATAAGATAAATACAAACACACTGTAATACCAGAACTTTTCCTCTGAGGAATAGAACATTCTTGGACTTTAATACAAACAGTGTGTCAGTGTAATATATACGCAGGGTTGTGATTAGTCCTACATCCATAGACAATAATTCATTAACTATATCGGATGTGTAAACATGCACTGGATTTAAAGAAAGAAAAAACACTCATAATATCGGATATTTCACCCGGAAAGAGATTACATATAAAAAACACGCTGTTGTGAAAATACATTTTATTTCAAAAGTTAAGGATATTGTGAAGACATCAGCATCATCAGTCAGAGAGAAACTACACTGGGTGAGAGTAAAACAGTTCTGTGCTGTGGTGACAATATAAGGCCGTTGCGTGATGAAAATGTGATGTGGATCTTAGAGTGTCACTCTTATCTCACCTACACGATAGAACACACCAACAAAGTCTTTACATACCCTCTATACACACCCATGACACTTTTTATTCAATAAATAATGTTAGTATTAATTGGAGGACAGTTTTGTGTGGGTTTGTTCTGAAGGGAAGTGAAGAGGGGTATGGCATTGCGATAATAGAGAGAGAGATAGTGAATAGAAGACTGGAACGGGGGTGTGTAGACAAAGGTCTGGCAATAGACCCAACATTGGAAAAAGGGAAGTTGAAGTGTGCTTGTTGATTCTACTGTCCTCCCAGAGACGACAAGCGACAGCATGCTCTCTCTTTTGCTGCTCGGCTCAACGTAGTGACACCATGATTCATTGCCTGCCACTATGCGGAAGAGAAACACACCACCCTCCACTCTGTAACGCAGCAAGTGGTTCAAACACAATCCCATGCGTTCCTCTTTTTAGTGGTCGGTCAACATCCATGGTACCTGCTGTAAATACACGCCTTCCGATATTGCAGTTTCTTACGAGCGACCTTTTGAATTGTCCCAATGGACACATCTAATTCTTTCGTTAGCGAACGTATGCTTCGAAAACGGTTAATCTGTACTGCTGCATCAGTTTTGGCGATGTGTTTTTTTTTCTGTTGCAACAATATGCGCTTGACCCGGCCGTCGAAGATCTGTCGTGAACTGACGTCCTTTCCGAAACATTCGTCCCCAGTCTGTCATTGTTGTCTTCGACACACATTTGTTACCGTACGCTGCCTGCATTCTTCGATGAATGTCCACTGGTTGACATCCTTCAAATGAAAGAAACTGAATAACCGCTCTTTGAGCTTCTTTGGACGGATTTTGGATCAACCCGGCCATATTCTCAATGGTCAAAAACAGAACCTATGCATCATGGGACGATAAACACGTGCTCTTTTATTCATTGGTCAGTACTTATCACATGACTATGACGTGATCATGTTCAACGTACGCAATTACGCGCGGTGCGGCATGAACGGATTTCAAATGAAAGCCCCTTTTATATACATAGATATATTTATATATAAAATTTGTACCTAATCAGTACTCTGCTAGGGGTCTGTGACGCGGTAGGGCCCTCACAGTTTGTAGACTTAAATGCAGGGAGGAATAGGTGGCCAATCTGTCCCTCACTTTTGCAGTGAACGAGCCCATGTGTGGTACCCGCGTTAGACCGTTCTCGTGACATTATCAGTGTATGTCGCTGTCAACTCTTCGCTAACACGTACACGTCATTTAAACAGGAACACATATACACATTGTATGATTATTTCATAGATTTGTATCTGTTGGAGATCTCATCGCCTGGAGAAGCATGATAGTCCACGTCAATCGTCAAGGCAGTTGCTGATGATGACAAATTAAATATTCTCGGGTATGTTATTCATTCACTCAGTAGCATGTCCTTTCCTGAACCTCGCCCCCATCCGGAAAACCTCTCGATCATAAGCAAGATGTCCCGCGTCCGATACACTCATCTGGAGATCATCCGCGACAACCTGCAACCATATTCTCTCTGGCCTTCTTCTTCCTCTCTTCCCAGGCATATACCACTCCACTGGATATGTTATATAGTTAAATATTCCCTAAAAGAAGACCCGGTGATCATTATTCGTATTTACAATTACTCTGATTGATTGTCATAATTGTTGATTAACACAAATGTTTTGTCACTCTTGGTTATTTTCACTGTTGTTGATAGTCACTCTTGTTGATCGGCACTTGTTACGTCACTGTTGTTACTCATATTAATGTAAAACGTCAATTTACAATGAACTCAATATGCTATGTGTAAAACGTTAAGCATTTACAATGAACTCAATATGCTATGTGTAAAACATTAAGCTACGCTTGTGAAAACAATATGTTATATATATATATATTCTTCTTCTTCTTCTCCTTCTTCTTCAGCTTTCCGAGCCATTGAGGTTCTTTGCTGCAAATACAATCCGTCTCCATTCGTCTCTCTGGTGGACCTTCTCTTGCCAGTCGTTGATTCCAAGTGCTTGTAGGTCTGTACATGTATTATCTCTCCACCGTCTTCTTGGTCTACCTCGAGGTCTACGGTCATTTATTTCCTGAGTGTAAGCGAGTTTTGTTTCCCTATTATCTTCCATTCTTTCTATATGCCCCAGCCATTGTAGTCTATTAGCCTTCATGATACCAGTGATTAGCGGGGACTTAAACAGATCATAAATGTCTTTGTTACTTCTTCTTTTCCACTCTCCACTTTGTGTATCCCTAATGGGTCCAAAGATGCGTCTTAAAATTTTGTTCTCAAAGGTTTGTAACAAGGCTTCGTCTCCTTTTGTTGTACTCCAGGTTTCAGAGCCATACAGCTCTGTATATATATACATATGTATATATATACATAAGTATATATATACATATGTATATATATAACGTTAATTTACGCTATAGAACACAATATGTTATATGTAGAACATTATGTTACTCTATAGAACACAGTATGTTATATGTAGGAGCACAATATGTGACGCATGGAACGTTATGTTACGCCGATAAAAACAATGTTATGCTGAATGTAAAGTTTATGATAGTAAACATAATATTTTGGTTGACAGTTCCCTAAGCCCTTTATGCCAACATTTTTTTTCCAGTGTTATTGTGTATTTTCTGGTTTCATTTTCAATTCGCTTACTTGTTGATTAGCTTGTTTGTGAACGTTTCATCTGGGTTAGCACACTGAACGTTTCATCTGTGTTAGCACACTGAACGTTTTATCTGTGTTAGCACACTGAACGTTTTATCTGTGTTAGCACAATGAACGTTTCATCTGTGTCAGCACACTGAACGTTTTATCTGTGTCAGCACACTGAACGTTTCATCTGTGTTAGCACACTGAACGTTTGATCTGTGTTAGCACACTGAACGTTTGTATGCGTGCTGTTCGCTAAACAGATCAACGAGCTGCAGTTGTCACGATCTTGGCACTGTTCAATCCATCAACCTTACGGGTTTAATCAGTCTCTCAGATCTGAGGGCCTCGTGATTCTGTTTCATTCACGCAACAGCATTTGGGTTCTGATTACCATGGCTCGATGCTTACGTGTTTCAATCCTCTAAACGATAGAACTAATAGAACATGTCTAATTGGCTTAGATGAAATAGTGAAGGGTGACCGAATTCACGAGGTTAAAATTTGTGGTGTACTGATTAGCATGCGTGGATTAAGGTAGGAATCAACCATTTTATATTAATCAATACTCAACCAAACGTTATCTGATTCACACTGAGATAACATTAATTCATTTAAAGGGTCAACATTATATATACTGGAACAATATTTTGCAAAATTCATGAGAAAAGATTACGAACTACTATAGAACCCCAGCTAAGTGAAACAAAACTTGGATTTAGGAAAAACAAAGGAATACCAGATGCCATTTTGTCTCTTAGACAACTTATAGAAAAATCAATCGAATTTGATTAAACACACTACTTAGCCTTTATAGACCAAGAAAAGTTATTTGATAGAGTAGATAGAAACAAGCTGTGGAAAATTCTTAAACGATATGGAATGAGTACACATCTAACAAACCTATGTAGAAGCTTATACAGCAACAGTGAATCCATAGTGAGAGCAAATGGAGGACAATCAAAACCCTTCACCATAAGATCTGGAGTACAACAAGGTTGTGTCCTGTCCCGTCTCTTGTTCATAACCTATATAGAGAAAATATGTATTTTTTTTTTTTAAATTAAAAAAATAAGTTGCATGTCCTTCACTAGACGTAGCAGTCAACCCTAGCATTTTGGCTGTTCGTGATTCCTGGGCAAATTTTACGTTCAGTAGTTTGCCATTGCTTTACGAACGACCGGCTCGTATACCTTTTTCGAAAAAACCAGCACCGCTGTGTTTCGAACCCGGGTATAGGGGCTCACAAACCGTGTTCGCAAGTCCTTAGCCACGGAGACCGGCAACATATGTAAAGAAACCAGCCAAACAGAGATTGCAAGAACACCGCATGACGAACAGAACACAGAAGAAGAACCATCTGCGAATTACACCATTAAAGAAATCATATTTGCGGACGATCAAGCACAAATAGCAAATTCAGAAGCTGAATTACAAGACCACATGAATAGTCTAAACGAAACGTGTAAGGAACATAACATGAAAATTACCACAAGTACCTAGAAAGTATAATATCATCAAATGGCAAATCAGAAGACGAGATCGAAAATATTATATATGCACTAAGACAAACCAACTCATTGGACAAATGCAACCAATACTTGCTTGCTTGCTTGTGTTCGTTGGCTTGAGCTCCAACGCGAAGTCCTGTATGTCGGATGAAGACATCCTGTTGTCCAACATCAATGTGATGTCATACTGAACCTGTGGTTTGCGTGAGTATCCGTTGTCCCATGTCTGGCTTATTGGTGTGCAGACTGGTGGTTCCTCGCCGTACAGGCAGACACTCTCCGACTTCGGAGGAATCGGCGATCCTACTGACTTTAGCCAGAACCCCGAAGGGACCTGTTGCCCAGGACGCTCGACGAGGACTCGTCAATAAGTCTTGGCCAGTATATAACCCGGCCCTGGTGCCTTGGAAACACCTCAGCGTCCCCAACCAATACTAAAGAACAAACATGTATCAATAGTTACAAGAAAGCACTTTACAACACAATCTTCCTACCAACTCTATGCTATCAATGCCAAACTTGGAAAAAGAGAAAATAAAAATCACAACAACCGAAATGAGATTCCTGAGAAGAGTATTCAATGTTTCAAGAAGAAAGGAGATCAGAAATTAAGAAATCAGGACTAAAGTGGGGGTTATAGCAGCACTAGATTTTATTAGAAGGCAGCAAGTCAAATGTTTTGGCCATGCAACTAGGTTACCAACTACAGTATACCACAACAAGCAATGATGTACAGACCAGATGGAAGCAGAGGAAGAGACCGACCACGTAAACGATGGATGGAGGGAATTGCAGTCCATGGGAGAATATCGACACATGAAGCCCATAAGCGGGCGCTCTCCTACTGTTTATACTTCACCTCGACATCGCAAGGTACAAGAGGAACAAGAAGAGCTAAGATGAGATGACACACACACACACACACACACACACACACACATATATATATATATATATATATATATATATATATATATATATATATATATATATATATAAAACAGGAGGTAAAATATAAAGGACAGGAAGATATAATTTCCTATACTTAGGTGCTCAAAGGTGAAGAAGCGCAACAGTGACTTCTAGTGGGCCAGAGAAGAAAGGGATAATAATAAGAAGAGAGAGAGAGAGAGAGAGAGAGAGAGAGAGAGAGAGAGAGAGAGAGAGAGAGAGAGAGAGAGAGAGAGAGAGAGAGCACTTGATACATTCCACTCATTTAAGAGAAAAAGGATAGAGAGTAAAGACAGAAAACTCCAGGATTTCTTCAGGCGGGGAGTATACTGTTGTATACCCCAGACAAAAGATCACACTGTTGGCCTGTAACAGGATCAATGAGTTTGCACAACAAACTATAAACTAAACAAAACACACCATTAACAACTAATGAAATCTTTATTGGATGACTCTCATGACTGATGTGATTACAGAAGAGGGAACTTATGTTCCCACAGTGAGCGTCACTGCTGTCTAACATCCATGGTCGCGTGACCGAGTACCCATCCAACAGATCAGTAAGAACATAACAAAGGAATTTCAGGGCTAACAATAATGATAATAGGGCTGATGGACTCTCCATTGATCCCACTCCAGACCTCGCCAATAGGTGGTACATGCAGAAAATGGAATTCCAAAAATCCCACAGTTAGAGATAACTGCTGCCTAGCGCCAACCTCAGGGTGGTCTCCAACTAACAGTGAGACCTTAACCTTGTTCAGCTGAGTCTATGGGTACTTGCTATCAGTACTCACACAGGACACCCACATCCACAAGCTGACTGGGACAAACGCAAGGAAAAGTAAAACCTAACCAAAAACATAATTACAGTCATGGCCATGGGCACAAACATTAGTGGGAAAAACAACCAACCAGTCATGCAGAAAAGAAAGCCTGCAACTCAAACTACACAGGCATAAACAAGGGTATGGAAGGTTGGACTATTGGATTAGTTGGGAGGGGATGGGGGAAATTGGGGGGGGGGGGGTAAGGGAAAATTGGAGGTGAGGGAAAATGGGGATAAACAAAAACCCAGGAATGTTTCTCCTCGTTGCTATGATTGGAGAGTCACATGCTGCAATAAAAGTAAGCAACAACAAAATATTTAACTTTATAACACCACTGCCTATGAATTAATAATGTACATATACATTCCCCTGCTGTTCATTCAGACACAATCTACCACATTGTTCACCCTGGCCAGGTCACGCCCTGCGCCAGCCACATACACGGGGACAGTTGGACATCACATCTCAGCATTAGTTGGATTCACAGATCTCAAACAACACATCATCTTTGTTCTGACATCCATCAAGTGACAAAACAACATCATGATGCTGACCATATCTCCTCATCCCAAAACAACACAACAGCAATTCTGACTAAATCTTCCCTCGTTAGACATACCATTTACACTGGTAGACTGGACCACCATTCTTACATGATTCTCTAGCAACACTCATCGAGGAAATCATAACAAACTCACGGCCTACAAAGTGAAATACATGGTGTTCTTATATATATATATGCTCACATGCACCCGCTCACAGGATGTCCGTACTTTAGTGGAAATATCAACCAGTGTCACTCCGGGTTGGCACCAAACACAGTCCATCACCCCATGGGAAAATATATGTCATTATCATGATCACAATCACCAGCTAATCAACATAATAATCACAAATCACGATTCACATAAACACCCACTGGGACTCTTGAAATCATTCATGTACCATTTGCACTGGTCACAGCCAGTCCTAGCATTTGATATATCAGGGAATACTCATGCGGCCTGATCGTGGGGATACCTCATTAGCTACCAACCAGTGGCGTCACTGGGGTTGGTGTCACCCAGTGCGGTAAACTCTTGGTGTCACCCCTCTAGACTTTCACCATGGTCTTCTTCCGAGTGTTCCTGTACCATATATAATCGCATATAGTAATGTTTGTAAAATAAGTCAAAAAGTTAATAAGGACATAAGAAAGAAAACAAATTGAACAATATAACTTCAATACTTCAGGTAAAACATAAATAAAGAACTTCGACAAACTCGGACAAAGTTAAATTTTTGTTATTTTGCTATGTCTGCTTTGTCAAATTTGCAATGTTTTTATTTTGGTGTCACCCCTTGATGGTGTCACCCGGTGCGGCCCGCACCCCCCGCACCCCCTCCCTAGTGACGCCCCTGCTACCAACTACTAAACTACATGAAAACATATCTGTCCACATTTAGAGGCTATATGCACACCCTGTTGGCCTCTCGTTTCAGATCAAAAACACATCCAAGTCTCGTTTACATTTCGTCCATCGTCTGTTTAATTTATGCAGCGGCCATTGTGGGTCAATCTGCGTGCGCATCTGGTGAGGTCATATGCCGGCCTACATCTCTCCAACAAGAGAGCTTTCTGTTCTCTACAGAGCCATAACAATATTACACCATTTATCCCTTAATTTCAGAGCTATTCTAGCTATTTGTTACCAAATCTTAAACAATAATTAAATACATGACTAGCTATAACTCTGATCGCCTTACATTGCCTAGTAAACGTGAACAAATCAATTTGCCGACATACCTCAAGCATTTTACAGTGATGTTACTGCAGAGGTGGTTCCGCCAGGCATACTTTGGACGGTTGGCTTGACCATTTCTCATTTTCGTGCTGGTTTGGGCACCTGCCAGATGGATAACTGTGGCACGGCCTGGTCACACTCACCGCCTGTATATATGCCTACAGATGAGGGTGGTCTGAGGGGGACAGTTTCTTTTCCTCCTCTTGACCTGGGCTGATGCGCCCACCTTCAGAGAAGGCTCCAACTGAACCGACTTGACCGGGCGAAATGCGCGCTCAATTCTGACTGGATAAATTACCCAGCGTGCCTCAGCCAAGCAACAGGTTCTGGAAGTTTCATCAGTTCCGCATCATTATCATTCAGGGCCACGCTGTGCGGCTTCATATATATATATAAAAGACGATGTATGTATGTGTGTAGGGATGTATTTGATGCGTTCGATAACAGTCCATCCGATTGAGATGAAATGTTCTACATGTATCCTTTTCATTCCCGTGCAGCCAACTGTCATAGTTTGTTAGTGTACAATCAGCTATTTACTTACTAAAATTTAATATTTAAATTTTTCATTGGTACCTTTCCTTCTTGACAGACGATAGTTTGGTACATTGTGCTTCAAAAAGGCTTAATAACTACGATCCATGGCGGTGGCGAGTGTGGCTGGTAAGGCCAATTCTTGCTGCAAATGTTTGCCCACAGTGGGTGCATGTGAAAACATGGTCATTTCCACCATTTTGCACCATCTTACGTCTCTCACGCTCTGTCTGTGCTTTATCTGCAATCATTTCCTATTTTGTCTTTATTCCATTTCTGATAGTTGCCCTCCATGCAACACGTTCAGCGGCGACATGCTCCCAATGTGCATTATCAATGCCTGTATCAATCATGTCCCGCTTACACACATCTTTGTATCGTAGTAGAGGCCGACCCTGAGATCTCCTACCCGTCTGTAATTCACCAAAAAAGATGTCCTTTGGTATTCTACCATCATCCATCCTCCTAAGATGTAGTATCCATCTAAGTCTACGAAGACTGAGCATGGAATACACCGTCACACAACCTGATCTTTCCAGTACTTCAGTATTTGTGATTTTGTCTTGCCACTTAATACCAAGTATTCTTCACAGACACAGAATATGAAAGCTGTTTAAACATTTCTCTTGGCGTGAGTAAGTTGTCCAGGTTTCACTGCCATAAAGAAGAGTACTAAGAACACAGGCTTGGTAGACGAGGACTTTTGTTTTGGCAGTAAGCTTCCTGTTCTCCCAGACTCTTAGTGCTAACATGTTAATTGTTGTTGCTGCCTTGCCAATCCTGATGTCGATTTCCTGATCGAGGGATAATTTGCTATTTACCTCTGATTCTAGATATGTAAAATGGTCTACTAACTCTAGTTCGGCGTCGTCAATAAAGATTGATGGTACACCATGTGGACCTTGTGACATAATATGTGTCTTCTTTTTGTTTATTGTTAAACCAAATTCAGAACAAGCATTGGAGAATGCAGATAGTAGATGTTGTAATTCTTCCTCAGAGTGGGTCGTAATCGCAGCATCATCCGCAAAAAGCAACTCTCTGATTAGTACCCTGCTAATTTTGGCGTTGGCCTTCAATCTCTGAGTATTATAGAGGCCACCATCTGAGCGTGAGTGAATGTATATACCGTCATCCTGATCACGAAAGGCATATCTCAGTAGAAGTGAAAAGTATATCCCAAAGAGAGTGGGAGCTAGTACACAACCTTGCTTAACTCCACTCTTGATTTCAAACTCTTCTGAAGTTGAGCCATCAAACTTGATTATACCCTTCATGCCTGTGTGGAACGATTCCACAATGGACAGAAGAGTTGGTGGGCAGCCAATCTTCTTTAGTGCTTTGAACAGACCCTCACGACTGACCAAATCGAATGCCTTTGTGAGGTCGATGAAGGCAATAAACAGTGGCTGATTTTGTTCCCGGCATTTTTCTTGCATCTGTCGCAATGAGAATATCATATCAATGGTAGACCGGTTCTGACGGAAGCCGCACTGTGATTCGGGGTAGACTTGATCTCCCAGGACTTGAAGTCTGCGCAGGACAATTCTGGCAAATACTTTCCCAACAATACACAGAAGTGAGATACCCCTATAGTTGTTACAGTCGCTCCGATCTCCCTTGTTCTTGTACAGCGTTATGATGTTTGAATCTTTGAAATCCTGTTGTACTTGTCCTTCTCGCCAGCATAGCTCTATTAGCTGGTGGATCTGTAGAGCGAGTGTGTCTTGCCCACTCCTGATTACCTCTATTGGAATCCCATCCTTACCTGGAGCCTTGCCAGATGCAAGCTCTTTTATATCACACTTAACTTCTGTTATAGTGGGAAGTGTGTCCAGGTGGTCAAGAGTTGGCAGGGCCTCTATGGCGTTGAGGGCATCATTCGCTAGCTTGGTCTCACTTGAGTAAAGCTCTAAATAGTGCTCGACCCATCTATCCATCTGCTGTTTCTTATCAGTGATGATTTCTCCAGTCAAGGTTTTCAGTGGTGCACTTCTTTTGATCATTGGACCACAGGCTTTCTTTATCCCTTCATACATGCTTCTGATGTTTCCCTTATCACTTACGATTTGAATGGACTCACATAACTTGATTCAATAGTCATTCGCACACTGCCTGGCAGCCTTTTGTACATCCTTCCTCGCTTGCTTCAGCTCAATAAGAGTGTTACGCGTTGGTCTTTCCTTGTTTCTTAAGAGAGATATCTTCATTTTATCAATCAAGGGCTGCAGTATCTGGCTGTTTGCCGCAAACCAGTCCTGCCTCTTATGATCCACAGTGCCGTAAACCTCTACCGCTGTTTTATGAATAGTTTCCTTAAGTTTACCCCATTTATCATTTACTATACAATTTTCTGATGTATCATTGAAAGCGTCTTCAAGTTGCTGTTGAAATTCGAAGCACTTTCCAGGATCGTGAGTGTTAATAATATTAATCCTGGGGCTAGACTTGTGTTTAACTGTGTAGATTCTCTTTGGTCTCAGTCTAACCCTTGCAACAACCAAAGAATGATCTGTATCACAGTCAGCACTGTGGTAACTTCGAGCTAATGATGTATGGTTCAGATGTTGTCTCCGTGTGATAATGAAGTCCAGCTGATGCCAATGGCCGGATATTGGATGTTTCCATGTGACCTTATGCATCTCTTTTGTTTAAAAAAAGGAGTTTTTAATACATAGGTCATTAGTCCAGCAGCCTTTGCCCATTATCATAATTTACATTATCATTTATATATAGCGAGGGGACTTAACTTATTTCAAGGGGCATAACTTTTAATAGCATTGCTATATAATTTATATATAGATTGTTGCATTGTTTTCAAAGATTTATAAACTCGTTGTCCACAGTTATTTACAGGCATATAAGTTATAATAAATAATTATATAATCTTTAAGGCATTTTCAAAGTTTTCATAAAATTAATGCATCTATTTAAATAGAGAACATTTTCTAACTCATCTTTTTATGTTTAAAAAAGTTATCTACAGTCATGTAGGTGATTAAAACCAATTTTCATTAAAAATAATGGATGGTGTGTGGAAGGACATTCTTAAGTTAATTTTTTTTTGTTATATGAATTTAATGAGACGCTCCGCTCCAGGAGCTGGGCGAAGCCTCGCCGGGTCAGATAAATAGACAGACAGATAGTCGGGAACGGGAGCTTATATGACTACTTATATGAATTAAATGAGATGCTCCCCACCAGAGGCTGGGCGAAGCCGGGCCGGGTCAGACAGACAGACAGACAGACAGACAGACAGACAGACAGACAGACAGACAGACAGATAGTCGGGAACGGGAGCTTATATGACTACTTATATGAATTAAATGAGATGCTCCCCACCAACGACTGGGTGAAGCCGGGCCGGGTCAGCTAGTTATTTCAATAAATGGTATTCTTATAAATAGATCAACACAGTTACAATAATAGTCCCAAACCCTTTCGTTAATGGACAAGGCAGTAAGAAGGTTAATAAGAGCAGATTCAGAGCAGGAAAGAATTATGGACACAAATATGAGTCATTTTAATCACAGAAGTGACATTACAGTTTCAGAGCGAAGAAATTAGCAAGTCAAGACATAAATTAAGTACGTTAGCAGTGATTTAGAAACTGACAGTAGTTGATAAGTAACTATTGCTATTCATTTATCATTTTCATTTGAAGTACTAATGTCAAAATATATACCCTTTCTCGCGTGAGATCATGTTCTGATGACGATAACAACGCAAACTCGGATATTAACTTTTATCATTTGGCATCTTCGTCAGTGTGTAAAAGAAGCGATATAAAACACAAAATAGGAACGTTTTAATCTAAACACATTCTACATTAGGCATCAATTGTTATATGCGCATCGATGAAGCAAACATTGATTCGCATAACAGACTACTATTGAGGAACATGTACCCCACAGCTGTTATTGACATTGATAACTACCATTACTTGAATCTAGACTAGGTCAAAACACAGTAGCAATTAGCGCAAACTTTCCAGTTATTAAACAGCAAGGATAAACTAATGGTGAGTAATGGCGTCACGCAAGGATGGCTGCTTTCTCGCCCCTCCCGTGTTTTGTGGCCAAACCGGAGACAGTTCGACGAGTTTACACTTTCCAGCAATTACTGATGAGAACAATCGTCATTACACATGGTCTGCTGATATTTTGCAACATTGAAAATTTCAGTGGCTTCAGACAGAGAGATTTTTTCCACCCACAACTAAACTGAAACTAGGAATACATTTATACGCACAATGCATTAAAACGCATTAAATCAATTTGACATAGTGAAAACAAATGATGGCATCAACCACTCCTCTGTGGCAATACGTTTATCTGAATTTCCATGAAGGTAAGCGAGGGCATTATAAGACACAATTGGTGTGGTGTATTCAGGAATGTTCTGGCGTGTTTCCAACTCTAGTGACATGCACAGAAGAAAATAAACATATGAGAAAGACAATATGTTGTTAGTATAATATGTGCACTATTAACTTTAATCGTCATTACACATGGTCTGCTGATAATGCTTTAATGCGCAGGACCTGCAACAATTAGTAGATGCGGTTGTTGTACACAGTGAGCAACTGGGGTTAGAATTAAATTGTAAAAAGACTCAGGTTATGGTCGTCAATAGGAAGGAAGAAGTGCCACAATGTAATATACAAGTAAATGAAAATATTCTTCAACAAGTGAATCGGTACAATTATCTTGGAACAGTCATAACATCTGATGGGAGATGCCTCGAAGAGATTAGAACAAGAATCGTCATGGCGAAAGTAGCCTTTAGCAAGATGGAAAACATTCTGACCAATAAAAAGATGTCAACTGAAACGAGAAAAAGAGTGTTGAGGGGATGTATGGATGTGAAACTTGGACAATGAGCAGTCAAGCTGAAAAGCATTTGATGGCTGCAGAAATGTGGTTTCTGAGGAAAATGCAAAGAATACCATGGACAGACAGAAAAACCAATAACCAAGTACTACAGGAGACAAATGAACATCGTAAACTGATTAGAGAAATTAGACGTAGACAGTCAAAATTTTGTGGACATTTTATGAGAAGAAATGGATTGGAGAACTTAGTGACAACTGGCAAGATCGAAGGGAACAGACCAAGAGGAAGACCGAGATGTAAATACCTGGATGGCTTGGCCACATGACATGGACGAGACAGGAACACTGAGCTGATCCACGACACTGGTGATCGAGTGAAATGGCGAATCATGACCGCCAACGCTTTACGATTAACTTTAAAACTAAACCTGTCAGTTACCGTAATCCGCGAAAAGTGTTATTTTTGCCGGTACTTTTCTGTACCTTTTGGGGAATACCCCGACGCTACGGGCCCAAAAACTAACAAATCATCCATTGATCGGTCCAGTAGTCCACCGAAAACTTAACCGGAAGTTATTACTGGATCGATGCAAATGAGGCTCTGAAAGAGATTTTGTTTTTTGTTTTGGGTGAATTAACAGAAAAGTACGTTTTTGCCTAGTCTGTATGTATGTCTGTATTTCTGCCTGCCTGCCTGCCGGCCCGGCTTCGCCCAACCCCTGGTGGGGAGCATCTCATTTAATTCATATAAGTAGTCATATAAGCTCCCGTTCCCGTTCCCGACTATCTACTGTCTATCTGTCTGTCTATTATTAGAAAGAGCACTTAAAAGATCTTTACATCTTCCCCCAACAATTAACTTGGGTAAATGGAACGTCTTATTTAATTCATATTCGGCCACTGCTCCCGTTCCCGTTCCCAAAAAAGACGAC
This sequence comes from Cepaea hortensis, assembly GCA_963921405.1. Taxonomy (NCBI): domain Eukaryota; kingdom Metazoa; phylum Mollusca; class Gastropoda; order Stylommatophora; family Helicidae; genus Cepaea; species Cepaea hortensis. Next base: position 71,943,362 of record OY992885.1, read on the forward strand.
CCGGCCCGGCTTCACCCAGTCCCTGGTGGGGAGCATATCATTTAATTCATATTCGGCGGAGGGAGGAGGAGGAGGGAGCAGGAGGGAAGAGGAGGAGACAGAAGGAGGAGGGAGGAGGATGCATTAGGAGGAGGAGGGAGAGGGAGAAGGAGGAGGGAGGAGGAGGAAGAAGGAGGAGGAGAGAGGATGAGGAGGGAGAAGGAGGAGAAGAGAGGAGGAGGAGGGAGGAAGAGGAAGAGCGAAGAGGAGGGATGAGGTAGGAGGGAAGAGGAGGGGGAGGAGGAGGGAGGAGGATGGAGGAGGAAGAGGGAGAAGGAGGAGGAGGAAGAGGGAGGAGGAGGAGGGAGAAGGAGGGAGGAGGAGGGAGGAGGGAGGAGGGAGGAGGAGGAGGGAGGAGGAGAGAGGAGGAGGAGGCAGGAGGCGGAGGGAGAAGGAGGAAGGAGGAGGAGGCAGGAGGAAGAGGGAGAAGGAGGAGGATTGAGGAGGATGAGGAGGGGGAGGAGGGAGAGGGAGAAGGAAGAGGAGGAGGAGGAGGAGGGAGGAGGAGGGAGGAGGAGGAGGGAGGAGGAGAAGGGAGGAGGAGAGGTTGGAGGAGGGGGAGAAGGGAGGAGGAGGGAGGAAGGAGGAGAGAGGAGGAGGCGGAGGAGGAGGGAGGAGGAGGGATTAGGAGAAGGAGGGAAGAGGAGAGCGTGGAGGAGAGTGAGGAGGGGGAGGAGGGAGAAAGAGGGAGGAGGAGGAGGAAGAGGGAGGAGGATGGAGGAGGAGGAAGAAGAGGGGGAGGAGGAGGAAGAGGGGGAGGAGGAGGGTAGGAGGAGGAGAAGAAGGGGAGAGGAGGAGGAGGAGGGGGAGGATTATTATAACGCAAATGCCTGTAGATAACTGCAGCGAAAAGGTCTACCTATTTGAGAAATATGCAACAATTTTACATATATAGCAGTTCTATTAGAAGTTATGTCCCCTCTCTATATATACATTATAATGTAAATTAAATATTAAATAATAAGAAGAAAATATGTTTGTACACTAAAAAAAAACTATTACAGTTGGCAGCACGGGAATGATTAGAAGACGTGTAGAATATTTCATCTCAATCGGATGGACCGTTCGCGAACGCATAAAGGACATACAGACAGACGGAGATTCTCTTTTATATATACAGATGAATGTAAATTCAGGCGTGCAGAATATATATCTTCTGCTTCTTCAGCGTTCCGAGCCATTGAGGTTCTTTGCTGCAGATACAATCCGTCTCCATTCGTCTCTCTGGTTGACCTTCACTTGCCAGTCGTTGATTCTAAGTGTTTGTATGTCTGTATATATATTATCTCTCCACCGTCTTCTTGGTCTACCTCGGAGTCTACGGTCATTTATTTCCTGAGTGTAAGCGAGTTTTGTTTCCTTATTGTCTTCCATTCTTTCTATATGCCCCAGCCATTGTAGTCTATTAGCCTTCATGATACCAGTGATTAGCGGGGACTTAAACAGATCATAAATGTCTTTGTTACTTCTTCTTTTCCACTCTCCACTTTGTGTATCACTAATGGGTCCAAAGATGCGTCTTGAAACTTTGTTCTCAAAGGTTTGTAGCAAGGCTTCGTCTCCTTTCGTTGTACTCCAGGTTTCAGAGCCATACAGCACAACTGGTCTGATCAGTGTTTTGTATATTGTGATTTTGCTGTTACGAGATAGCGCATTTGATTTTAGTAGATGTTGTAGTGAATAGTATATCTTATTTCCAGAATTGATTCTAGTTTGTATTTCTTCCCTTACGGTGTTGGAGCAGTTGAAGATTGTACCCAGGTATTTGTATGTTTCCGTTCTTTTAATGGTCATATTATCTATTTGTATGTGGCCAGAGTTTTCAGCCATTCCTTCTCTTGAAATTACCATATATTGTGTCATATCTTGGTTGATAACCAGCCCCATCTGTTGGGCAGAATATATATTGACACGAAAAATAAACATTAAGAATAAGAAATATTAATAGTCACTTATAATAGCCATATGGAATAATCAGTAAGAACAACAGGAGAATGTGGGTTTGTAGAAGGCAAAGGTATAGTAAATGCTGTATATATGCTGAGAACATTAATTGAACATTCTGTAGAAGTAAACAAAGACCTACATATTTGCTATATTAACTACACAAAGGCTTTCGATACCTAAGACATGTCAATATGATGAAGATGCTTGCAGATCTACAAATTGATGGAAATGATCTTACACTTGTACAAAATATATATTGGCAACAACAAGCTGCCTTTAAGATTGACAATGACGTAGGTCAGTACCAGCCCTTTAAAAGAGAGGTGTGCGACAGGAAAGTGTAATGTCTCCAGATATTTTCTCCTTGTACAGTGAAAATATTTTCAGAAATTTAAAAGATATGAGAGATATCACCATTGGGGGACGTAACATCAGTAACATTAGATATGCGGATGATACAGTATTGATTGCAGACAATGAGCTGAATCTGTAACATTTAGTAGATGAGATTGTTGCACACAATGAACAACTAGGGTTACAATTAAACTGTAATAAGACACATATTATGGTAGTCACAAAAAGAGGAAATACTACAATGTAACATACAAGTAAATGAGAATATTCTTAAGCATGTGAATCGGTACAATTATCTCAGAACAGTCATAACATCTGATGGGAGATGCCTTGAAGAGATTAGAAAAAGAATCGCCATAGCGAAGGTAGTCCTTTTGCAAGATAGAAAACATACTGACCAATAAAAAGATTTCATTTGCAACGAGAAAAAGAGTTTTGAAGTTCTTCACAAAATCTGAACTATTGTATGGATGTGAAGCGTGAGCAATGAGCAGACAAGCTGAAAACCATATTATGGCTGTGGTCATGTTTTGTTTCTGAGGAAAATGCAGAGAATACCATATACAGACAGAAAACCCAATGACCACATCCTACAAGAAACAAATGAAAACCGTAAAATGGTTAGAGAAATTAGATGTAGACAGTCACAATTTTTCGGACACGTTATGAGAAGAAATAAATTGGAGAACTTGGTGACAACTGGCAAAATCAAGGGGAAAAGAACAAGGGGAAGACAGAGAGGTAAATACCTGGATGGCTTGGCCCCGTGGGATGGTCGAGTCAAGAACACTGAGCTGATCCACGTCTCTGATGATTGCATGAGATGGCGAAACATGACCGCACACACTTACCGGCATGACACATGATGATGATGATAACAATATTATGAAATATGCAAGGACAATACCTAAAGCATAGCATGATATTCCCACTCTTGTGGTAAGAATAACAGAAACATACTAGCACAACTGCATATAACTAAATGAGAAAATATAGCTCTAATCGAAGTGACAGAATTCAAAAACACAAAATGAAAGAACATACATATAGACATTGTCATTACTTGGCCGAATAGCGTTGTTTTATGGTGCATATACCTTACAGGTGCCGGCTTCCTGGCCTAGAGGTTAGCAACCTTTCTCCGTAATCTCGTATACTCTCGTAGGTAACGTGACGACGTTGAGAAACAGCAGTGGTTCAAATCGCGTCGGTAACTTACGGGGTATTTGAGCCGGCCGCACAGAAAGCAATGGCAAACTACTGAGCGTAATCTTGCCAAAGAAATTAACAATCAGCTGAAAGATGCTGATGTTGACAACGATGTCATGTAAAGGATATGCAAACGTTTATTTATTTTTCTCTTACAGGACGTTGCAGTCAACATCAGCATTTTTCAGCTACTGTTGATGTACTAGGCAAGAATACGCTAAGTAGTTTGCCATTGCTTTCTGAGCGACCGGCTCACATACCCCGTAAGTTACCAACGCGGCGAGAACCGCTACCGATTCTCGCGTAGGTTACGTTACTCACGAGAATATACGGGATTACGGAGAAATACGTTACTACCTAGACCATGGAGACCGGCTGAATAGCTTTTTATAAAAATATAAAATGCAATGTCTGTCTGTCTGTCTGTCTGTCTGTCTGTCTGTATATGATTTAAGCTTTCACGAACGGTCCATCCGATTGAGATGAAAATTTCTACACGTGTTCTTATCATTCCCGTGCAGCAAACTGTCATAGTTTGTTAGTTTACAAACAGCTATTTACGTAATACAATTTAATTTTGTAATTTACATTATAATTTACATATAGCGAGGGGACTAGAGAGACGAATGGAGACGGATTGTATTTGCAGCAAAGAACCTCAATGGCTCGGAAAGCTGAAGAAGAAGAAGAGGGGACTTAACGTAAGAAAAGTTATATCAAGGGACATAACGTTTAGTAGCATTGCTATATCTTAAGTTAAGTCCCCTTGCTATATGTACGCCGAACATAGATAGATAGATAGATAGATAGATAGATAGATAGATAGATAGATAGATAGATAGATAGATAGATAGATAGATAGATAGACAGATAGATAGATAGATAGATAGATAGATAGATTGATTGATTGATCCCTGCCCTATTTAGTTATTGGGATGAAGATTGTTCTCTTCCAATCTGTTCGCCATATTTCCGGGAACGGGAACGGGAGCTTATATGACTATTATTACTAATATGAATTGAATGAGACGCTCCCCGCCAGGGGCTGGGTGAAGCCGTGGCGGGTCGTCTTTTTTGGGAACGGGAACGGGAGCAGGGGCCAAATATGAATTAAATGAGACGCTGCCCGCCAGGGGCTGGGTGAAGCCGGGGCGGGTCGTCTTTTTTGGGAACGGGAACGGGAGCAGGGGCCGAATATGAATTAAATTAGACGCTCCCCACCAGGTCTGGGCGAAGCCGGGGCGGGTCGTCTTTTTTTGGGGGGAACGGTGACAGGAGCAGGGGCCGAATATGAATTAAATTAGATGATCCCCGCCAGGTGCTGGGCGATGCCGGGCCGGGCCAGCTAGTATAAAATAAAATCCATAAAGAATTCTAGAATATTTAGCGCCCTTTTAGGAGTACTTAGTGACAACTGGCAAGATCAAAGGGAACAGACCAAATGTAGCTTGTCGTCTCTGGGGGGACAGTAGAATCAACAAGCACACTTCAACTTTCCTTTTTCCAGTTTTGGGTCTATTGTTGGACCTTTTTCTACACACCCCCTTTTCAGTCCAGTCTTCTATTCACTCTCTCTCTCTCTCTCTCTCTCTCTCTCTCTCTCTCTCTCTCTCTCTCTCTCTCTCTCTCTCTCTCTCTCTATTGCTACACGATCATACCCCTCTTCACATTCCTCCAGACCATACCCACACAACACGGTCCTCCAATAAATACTAAATTTATTTAATGAATAAAAAGCGTGGGCGGTCATGTTCTGCCATCTCACTCGATCACCAGAGTCGTGGATCAGCTCCGTGTTTCTGTCTCGACCATGCCACAAGGCCAAGCCATCCAGGTACTTGCTTCTAGGTCTTCCCCTTGGTCTGTTTCCCTCGATCTATATGGATGCATAATTACAAAAACACTGTCTATATAATATCACTGATTCACTGTGTTCATCTTATTCGTTACTGTTCTGTTTATCCAATAATAAATTCTGGCCTTACAGCCTCTTCTTTGAAAGATAGTTCATATGAACAATACTGAGCTTCCGATCTATGTTTAGTTGCACTTTATTCTGCTGTAAGTCTCTTAGCCAGACTGCCGTATAGGTATCCGTTAATTCTAGAACTTGCTGACATGTGTATGTGATATCAGACTTCAATCTGGCCGATATTTATCACTGCACCAGACGCTCCCCGCCAGGGGCTGGGTGAAGCCGTGGCGGGTCGTCTTTTTTGGGAACGGGAACGGGGGCAGGGGCCAAATATGAATTAAATGAGACGCTACCCGCCAGGGGCTGGGTGAAGCCGGGGCGGGTCGTCTTTTTTTGGGAACGGGAACGGGAGCAGGGGCCGAATATGAATAAAATTAGATGATCCCCGCCAGGTGCTGGGCGAAGCCGGGCCGGGCCAGCTAGTATAAAATAAAATCCATAAAGAAATCTAGAATATTTAGCGCCCTTTTAGGAGTACTTAGTGACAACTGGCAAGATCAAAGGGAACAGACCAAGTGTAGCTTGTCGACTCTGGGGGGACAGTAGAATCAACAAGCACACTTCAACTTTCCTTTTTCCAGTGTTGGGTCTATTGTTGGACCTTTTTCTACACACCCCCTTTTCAGTCTTCTATTCTCTCTCTCTCTCTCTCTCTCTCTCTCTCTCTCTCTCTCTCTCTCTCTCTCTCTCTCTCTCTCTCTATTGCTACACGACCATACCCCTCTTCACATTCCTCCAGACCATACCCACACAACACGGTCCTCCAATAAATACTAAATTTATTTAATGAATAAAAAGTGTCATGGGTGTGTATAGTGTATGTGTAAAGAAGTTTTTGGTGTGTTCTATCGTGTAGGTGAGATCGTATTGACAGTCTAAGACACAGTCCTCACAGTTCTCATCACACAAAGGCATATATTGTCACAACAGCACAGAATTGGGTTAAGCTCACCCAGGGTAGTGTCTCTCTGAATGATGTTGATGACTTCACAATATCCTTGACAACGTTAGAACTAAACAGTTTGTTCACCACTGCGTGATTTTAGTAGATAATGTCTTTCATTGTGAAGTATCCAATAAAATGAACAATCTGATATTCCAGGTAATGTTTATACCTCCGATACCATTGAATGACTTATCGTCTCTATATGGGTCCATCCATCCATCATGTGCCATGCCGGTAAGCGTGGACGGTCATGTTCTGCCATCTCACTCGATCAACAGAGTCGTGGATCAGCTCCGTGTTTCTGTCTCGACCATGCCACAAGGCCAAGCCATCCAGGTACCTGCTTCTAGGTCTTCCCCTTGGTCTGTTCCCCTCGATCTATATGGATGCATAATTACAAAAACACTGTCTATATAATATCACTGATTCACTGTGTTCATCTTATTCGTTACTGTTCTGTTTATCCAATAATAAATTCTGGCCTTACAGCCTCTTCATTTGAAAGATAGTTCATATGAACAATATTGAGCTTCCGATCTATGTTTAGTTGCACTTTATTCTGCTGTAAGTCTCTTAGCCAGACTGCCTTATAGGTATCCGTTAATTCTAGAACTTGCTGACATGTGTATGTGATATCAGACTTCAATCTGGCCGATATTTATCACTGCACCAGACTAGGGTCCATTCTTTTTTTTTCAGGAGTGTTGCTATTGCTTTGTTCATTGGAACCTTATAACTATCCTCGGTTGAATCGAGAATACATATGCACATCAGTACAAATGCTAGTTGGTTTTAACCAACGTATAACAAGGTAAATCCCTATTCTACTAGCTCCGAAATAGATCAACTTCCTCTCGTGGAAGACTCGTATCACACTAAATTAAACTTGAATATTCAGATCATTATACTGGGATATTCCCCCAATTCGCCCCCCTGTCCTCTTCTCCGGTCTTTTAATCTTCATATAACAACAGCTGAAAATTCCCTTTGATAAACGATCATTTCGGATTATCCACTCTTTTCTCGGGACTACGGACATACGGTTCCGTTACTTCAAAAGATCTCTGATCGTCTATCGTGATTCCGTTTTAACATATCAAAGGTTTGTTAAATTGTTTTATCGTGATTCCCTCTCCGGTGTTCAAAGGGTTTAAGATCGTCGTTTTCCGTCGCCTGTCTCCCAACAAACACGCGGTATCTGTTTTGATCTTGGAGTCAATAACCTGTACTCACCTCAGGACCGAAGCGATCTCTTGTTTTTCTGATCTTGGGTTCTTCTTCTTTTTCTTCTTCTGCGTTCATCCGGAGTTTTTTTTTTTTCCAGATGTGATTGCGTTGTGCCTGTTTACAGCAGAGCTGCGTTCTTGCGCCGTTAGGCCGACACATCCGACTTCTGCGGGCATTTGTTGACCGGGTTAACCGATCTTGGGTTCAATAACCTTCCATCCTCGTGTAATATAATCAATTTTCTGTTTTGATATATCGTAGGATCATTAACCTATCAGTATTCTGTGACACCAAGAGGAAGACCGAGAGGAAAATACCTGGATGGTTTGGCCACGTAGCATGGACGAGACAGGAACACTGAGCTGATCCACGACTCTGGTGATCGAGTGAAATGGCGAGTCATGACCGCCCACGCTTTCCGGCATGGCACATGATTGATTGATTGATTGATTTAGGCCACGCCGTCTTATCTTGATTGCAGTCGTGTGAGGGTGGTACTCGTTGACAGTCACAACTTGTTGCCCTTTCACGCGTCAGAGTGAGTTACAAAGGATTGTTGTTTGAACTTATAACGCTAACATTGTTTTCATCTTTCATACTTCCTTGAATACTTGTGCAAAGTGAGGCGGCAATCTGAGAACGCACCGACCCGTATTATGTCATAAATATTCAGTAAGAATAACCGGTAATATTAACCATTTCTTTTTAAAGTTGCAAATCATTTTACAAGACGTTGCAGTCAACAACAGCATTTTACTGTCATTGTTGATGTTTTGGCAAGTTTTCACGTTCATTAGTTTGCCATTGCTTTCTGAACGAAGGGATCCCATATCAACACGCTAATACTAGCCGACACGGTCTGCTGCCAAACCGGTCGCCGCTGTGTTTCGAACGCGTGTAAGCGGCATAACGAATCGCGCCCGTCACAGACAGCTATTAACCATTTATTATTATTATTAACCCTTTACCATAGTAAATATACATGAAATGGAGAACCATTAGTTTGGTTCCAGTTCAAATGTATAGCATGGTGGCATATTATTTCCGCGTCAGTTGTGTGACAAACAGGTTCCAAGACCTCTCGCCTGAACTGACAGTCGTACTCAGTTGTATTATGTACACACCCAATATATTTTTTTAGTAACTTTTGTTTTAATTTCTCTTTGCTGTAAATAGAACAGATATGGTGCTGAATTTAAAATACATATTTTCCGTATGTTTCATCAATTTCTTTCCTTGATACCTGATCGTGTACAGTGGAACCTCTGTACTTTGAATTCACACACTGCTACTATACTTATAGTTACGAAATTCAGTGGAAACGTTGGCTATCTGTGTTCAATTAATAACTAAGCGTATAAAGTCAGCATGATGACAGCCGTGCGTCTGTGCTAACACAGCATCCAGACAGTTGTTTGTAAACATTGGACAGGGAAATATTGTTTTATCACATATGGTGAAGTAGGCGAAAACTAAGTCTTGTTATACTTACAACTGTATGAGGACCCAATCTTCTGACACATTCCATCCATCCATCATGTGCCATGCCGGTAAGCGTGGGCGGTCATGTTCTGCCATCTCACTCGATCAACAGAGTCGTGGATCAGTTCCGTGTTTCTGTCTCGACCATGCCACAAGGCCAAGCCATCCAGATACTTGTTTCTAGGTCTTCCCCTTGGTCTGTTCCCCTCGATCTTACCAGTTGTCACCAAGTTCTCCAAATCATTTCTTCTCATAACATGCCCAAAAAATTGTGACTGTCTACGTCTAATGTCTCTGATCAGTTTACGATCTTCATTTGTTTCTTGAAGGACTTGTTCATTGGTCTTTCTGGCTGTCCATGGTATTCTTTGCATTTTCCTCAGAAACCACATTTCTACAGCCATCAGATGTTTTTCAGCCTGGCTGCTCATTGTCCAAGCTTCACATCCATATAAAAGTACAGGTTCTATGTAGCATCTCAACACTCTTTTTCTCGTTTCAATTGACATCTTTTTATTGGTCAGTATGTTTTTCATCTTGCTAAAGGCTACTTTTGCCATGGCGATTCTTGTTCTAATCTCTTCAAGGCATCTCCCATCAGATGTTATTACTGTTCCGAGATAATTGTACCTGCTCACTTGTTGAAGAATATTCCCATTTATTTGTATATTACATTGTGGTATTTCGTCCTTCCTAGTGACGACCATAATCTGTGTCTTTTTACAATTTAATTCTAACCCTAGTTGTTCACTGTGTGTAACAATCGCATCTACTAAATGTTGCAGGTCCTGTTCATTGTCTGCAATCAAGACTGTATCATCTGCATATCTAATGTTATTGATGCATCGTCCCCCAATGTTGATTCCTTCCATATCTTCAATATTTCTGAAAATACTTTCACTGTACAGGGAAAACAGATCTGGAGACATTACACATCCCTGTCTCACACCCCTTTTAATAGGCTGATATTGGCTTACTTCATTATCAACTCTTATGGCAGCTTGTTGTTTCCAATATATGTTTTTTACAAGTCTAAGATCTTTTCCATCAATTTGTAGATCTTCAAGCATCCTTATCATGTTGACATGTCTCACTTTATCAAAAGCCTTTGTGTAGTCAATAAAGCAAAGGTGTAGATCTTTGTTTACTTCTATAGAACGTTCGATTATGTTTCTCAGTATATACACAGCATTTACTGTACCCTTGCCTTCCACAAACCCACATTGTTCTTCTCCTATTTCAGGTTGTATTTTCCTCCTAACTCTTTGCATGATAATTCTTAGCAAAATCTTCGTGATGTGACTCATTATACTAATTGTTCGATGTTGATCACATTCCAAGGCTCCTGATTTCTTTGGGATTGCAATAAATACAGAATTACATAACTCATGAGGTATATTTCCAGTATCATATATTGTATTAAGCAGACTGGTAACTTTATCTATTCCATATTCTTCTAAAGCATTAATCATTTCTGTTGTGACGCTGTCTGGACCGGGGGTTTTGCCAGATTTCATATGATTAAGAGCATTCTGAACCTCCATCTTCAAAATTGCTGGCCCTTCATTGTTATTTTGAACAATATATTGTTCGTCTCTGCTATCGTCATAAAGGTTTTTCACGTAATCTGACCATACATGTAAAATCTGATCTTTTTCTATTATGACTCTTCCATCTTTTGTCTTTAGGCAGCCTGCTGATGTACGTGTTCTTTGATTAGTAATCTCCTGAATTCTTTTGTGCATTAGTTTCGCATTTTTACTGTTGTGTTGTTTTTCAATTTCTCTGCAATTTTTCTCAAGCCATGTTTCTTTAGCCTCCTTACATAAGGTTCTGACTTTTCTGTGAATTTCTTCAAATTTGGCAGGATTATTTTTGTTCTGTCTTCTTGTTTCCATTAGTTGTAAAATTTCTTCAGTCATCCATGTCTTACGGCCAACTTTCTTTACTTTTGGAATAGTTTTTTCTGCTGCACAACTGATTGAATTCTTCAGCATTTCCCATTGATCATCTACATCTTGAAATAGGATCTCTAGATCAGACAATAAATCAAATTTGTTCTTTACTTCTATGTTAAAATTATCTTGTATTTCTTTGTCAGTTTTCAATTTGCACAAGTCATATTTAGGGTTTCCTGCTGTATACTTGACTTTCTTTAACTTTACCCTCAATGTGCCAGTAATTAATCTGTGATCACTGTAACAGTCTGCATTTGGAACTGTTTTTACAACTGTTAATGCATTTCGAAACCTTTTGCTTATCAGGATGTAATCTATCTGGTTTTTAATCCTGCTGTCTGGACTCCTCCATGTCCATAATCTTCTAGGATGTTGTTTAAACCAGGTGTTTCCTACAACCAATTCTTGTTCTTTTGCCCATTCTACAAGTCTGTAACCTCTTTCATTTCTCTCTCCCAAACCATGGTTGCCTACACTGTATCCATCGCTTTGCTTTCCTATTTTTGCGTTGAAATCACCCATTATGATATTTATTTCTGATTTTTTACAATTCTTTAAAGCAGACTCCATGTCATTATAAAATTCCTCTATACTTTCTTCACTGCTTTCACTTGTTGGGGCATATACTTGAATTACATTTATTTTAAAAGGTCTTCCGTTTAATTTTACTAATAGAACTCTGTCTGACACAGCCCAATATCCGTTGACAGAATTTGATGTTTGCTTATCTAATATAATGGCTACACCTCTTTGCTGTTCTTCTCCCCCCGAGTAAATAATCTTACAATCCTCTCCTGTCCTTATCCCTGCTCCTCTCCATCTCGTTTCCGATATTCCTAATATGTTAATCTTCTCTCTCTCCATTTCTTTTTTGATGTCCTCCAACTTTCCATCTGCATTCATTGTTCTAACATTCCAAGTTCCTACTTTCAATGATATTAATCTTTTGCACCTAGTAGCCTGTTGACGGTCTGGAGTCACCTGGTGCGCATGACTATCCCTACCGGGCGAGGCTGCTCCTATGGAGCACCCATTTACGCCGTTTCTCTGATTATCGATAAGTGAACACAACATGATTTTCTTGGCATGTGTAAAGAAGGTAGTTTGCCATTGCTTTCCTTCCCAGCAGTGACCATACTGGTCAGTGACCGTAGCCATTGTCTCCTCAAAAAAAGGAGATCCTCTGCCTACCGTCGCGAAGGTGGAGACCATAACCTACAACTATCTGTCGGCTGCTCTCCATCTTCATCCACCACCTGCACGCATGGCTTCACGTAACCCTGATCGGGGGGCTAAACGGGTACTCCACCTTGCCCAAGGGTGTCCCGTGTCTCTGACACATTACCAACATTCTAACATTCACAACATCCGCTGGTGGTTCATGGCCCATGCTTTCAATTGTTTGCATAAGTTATTTCCAATGCCAGTCTAACTCTAATGTTATGTGTAATGCGTCAGTTTTGTCAAACATACTTATAATAATTAGAGGCCTGTCGATGTTTGGGATGTCTGGTCACATTTATTTACTATCTGTTGATTTTCTCTTTAGAGTATTTTCTCTATAACGAAATAATAATTAGAGATATCAAAGAGAAGCCACGAATATGAGCTGGAGGTTATAATTTAAACAGTCTGCGAGATGTCGATGACACAGTATTGATGGCCGAACGTGCAAAATATCTGCGACAACTTTTGTACACTGTAGTAACAGAAAGTTAAACAAAAAGACTTTCCTTGAATTTCACGAAAACAGAACCAATGATTATATCAAAGAAAAAGATGATACCTTAATGAGAGACCACATTATAATGAACATTCTTAACCAAGTGGATAAATCTAAATACCTAGAGGTATTTATAACATCAGATGGAAAATGCACGTCTGAGAATAAGAGCAAAATAGGTCAAGCACTAGATGCATTCCAGAAAATGAAAAGTATCTCATCAAAGGCACGCTGAGTGATCTAATTTAAAAAAAAAAAAAACTGAAATTGCATTTTCGCACACACGAAAGCTGTTTTAAGTCATCAGACAAGTCGCATAAAACATGCACAAACAGATATGTGAAAAATGAAAAAGACAGGAGTCTTTGCAAGCCAACAACCCCCAGGTACACTGTGCATAATGCCACCGCCAGAATGTCAACACAAAAGTCCTCCAAGAAAAAATCCAGTTCATCGTCAATGGAATCGGCAGTCACTAGAAAGATTTCATTGACCCGGGTTTTATGCCATATGGCTCGGTCTCTTTCCACAGGGCGACCCGCCGAAAGCGCAGAACAAATCACGAACTCCGTAGCTCCAACGAGGAGTCGCCTGAAAAAAATGCACTCGTGAACCGAAAAGGCAAAACAGTCAATTCAGCAATAGCCGGCCTCCATCATTCCGAACATTCAGTTCACGCTAAACACAAGCGCAGACAGATGTAAAAGCATGTCACACAAAATTCACAGCTCACAGTGTCGTGTCACGCACTCACTCAGTAGCAGGGCGACAGAACCATGCACTACCAGTCCAACATAAGGAAAATGCGAATGCAAATCGTAGCCAGAAGCATAAACACTCCAGAGGCCTTAACAATTCAAATGCCTATCCGCCATGTTGGCGACCGGAAGCCAATCATCCCTAAATGCCCGTTAGTCATGTTCTGAAATGCCCACTTGTCATGTGTTGAAATGCCCTTTAAGGCACGAATTTTCTAAATGTGGCCTGGGCTCCCAGGTTGCTCCAGCCAAAAAATGGATATCACGAAATGTTCAGAGAAGTAAAGGCACTATTCACCACATCACCCAATGAGTGCCAATTATCTAAATACAAGGGGCTAACACCATATACACAATACACCTCATGGCATGAACATGGATCATTGACTTTTTGCGATTTTTTTACTATCATTATCATCAGTACAATGTTACAATACTTCAATATCACAGAAAAACAACCCTGCTACAAGACTACAATCAAACTACCAGCCCATGCTGTCACAGTAAAACTACGATCCCATTATGTCACAGTAAAACTACTATCCCATGCTGTCACAGTAAAACTACTATCCCATGCTGTCACAGTAAAACTACGATCCCATGCTGTCACAGTAAAACTACGATCCCATGCTGTCACAGTAAAACTACTATCCCATGCTGTCACAGTAAAACTACTATCCCATGCTGTCACAGTAAAACTACTATCCCATGCTGTCACAGTAAAACTACGATCCCATGCTGTCACAGTAAAACTACTATCCCATGCTGTCACAGTAAAACTACGATCCCATGCTGTCACAGTAAAACTTCTATCCCATGCTGTCACAGTAAAACTACGATCCCATGCTGTCACAGTAAAACTACGATCCCATGCTGTCACAGTAAAACTACGATCCCATGCTGTCACAGTAAAACTACTATCCCATGCTGTCACAGTAAAACTACGATCCCATGCTGTCACAGTAAAACTACTATCCCATGCTGTCACAATAAAACTACTATCCCATGCTGTCACAGTAAAACTACGATCTCATGCTGTCACAGTAAAACTACTATCCCATGCTGTCACAGTAAAACTACTATCCCATGCTGTCACAGTAAAACTACGATCCCATGCTGTCACAGTAAAACTACGATCCCATGCTGTCACAGTAAAACTACGATCCCATGCTGTCACAGTAAAACTACGATCCCATGCTGTCACAGTAAAACTACTATCCCATGCTGTCACAGTAAAACTACGATCCCATGCTGTCACAGTAAAATTACTATCCCATGCTGTCACAGTAAAACTACGGTCCCATGCTGTCACAGTAAAATTACTATCCCATGCTGTCACAGTAAAACTACGGTCCCATGCTGTCACAGTAAAACTACGATCCCATGCATTCACGGTAAAACTACAATCCCATACTGTCACAGTAAAACTACTATCCCATGCTGTCACAGTAAAACTACGATCCCATGCTGTCACAGTAAAATTACTATCCCATGCTGTCACAGTAAAACTACCATCCCATGCTGTCACAGTAAAATTACTATCCCATGCTGTCACAGTAAAACTACTATCCCATGCTGTCACAGTAAAATTACTATCCCATGCTGTCACAGTAAAATTACTATCCCATGCTGTCACAGTAAAACTACTATCCCATGCTGTCACAGTAAAACTACTATCCCATGCTGTCACAGTAAAATTACTATCCCATGCTGTCACAGTAAAATTACTATCCCATGCTGTCACAGTAAAACTACGATCCCATGCTGTCACAGTAAAATTACTATCCCATGCTGTCACAGTAAAATTACTATCCCATGCTGTCACAGTAAAACTACGGTCCCATGCTGTCACAGTAAAATTACTATCCCGTGCTGTCACAGTAAAACTACGGTCCCATGCTGTCACAGTAAAATTACTATCCCATGGATGTCACAGTAAAACTACGGTCCCATGCTGTCACAGTAAAACTACGGTCCCATGCATTCACGGTAAAACTACAATCCCACACTGTCATAGTAAAACTACCAGCCCATGCTGTCACAGTAAAACTACGATCCCATGCTGTCATAGTAAAACTACCAGCCCATGCTGTCACAGTAAAACTACGATTCCATGCTGTCACAGTAAAGCTACCGGCCCATGCTGTCACAGTAAAACTACGATACCATGCTGTCACAGTAAAACTACGATCCCATGCTGTCACAGTAAAGCTACCAGCCCATGCTGTCACAGTAAAGCTACCGGCCAATGCTGTCACAGCCGTGCGTCTGTGCTAACACTGCATCCAGACAGTTGTTTGTAAACATTGGACAGGGAAACATTGTTTTATCACATATGGTGAAGTAGTAAATAAACGATCCCATGCTGTCACAGTAAAACTACTATCCTATGCTGTCACAGTAAAACTACCAGCCCATGCTGTCACAGTAAAACTACCAGCCCATGCTGTCACAGTAAAACTACCAGCCCATGCTGTCACAGTAAAACTACCAGCCCATGCTGTCACAGTAAAACTACCAGCCCATGCTGTCACAGTAAAACTACCAGCCCATGCTGTCACAGTAAAACTACCAGCCCATGCTGTCACAGTAAAACTACGATCCCATGCTGTCACAGTAAAGCTACCAGCCCATGCTGTCACAGTAAAGCTACCGGCCAATGCTGTCACAGCCGTGCGTCTGTGCTAACACAACATCCAGACAGTTGTTTGTAAACATTGGACAGGGAAACATTGTTTTATCACATATGGTGAAGTAGTAAATAAACGATCCCATGCTGTCACAGTAAAACTACTATCCTATGCTGTCACAGTAAAACTACCAGCCCATGCTGTCACAGTAAAACTACAATCCCATGCTGTCACAGTAAAACTACCAGCCCATGCTGTCACAGTAAAACTACCAGCCCATGCTGTCACAGTAAAACTACCAGCCCATGCTGTCACAGTAAAACTACCAGCCCATGCTGTCACAGTAAAACTACCAGCCCATGCTGTCACAGTAAAACTACTATCCCATGCTGTCACAGTAAAACTACCAGCCCATGCTGTCACAGTAAAACTACCAGCCCATGCTGTCACAGTAAAACTACCAGCCCATGCTGTCACAGTAAAACTACGATCCCATGCTGTCACAGTAAAACTACCAGCCCATGCTGTCACAGTAAAACTACCAGCCCATGCTGTCACAGTAAAACTACTATCCCATTCTGTCACAGTAAATCTAGTAAATGATGCAACGTTTCCAGAGGGATCTTCTTCTTCAAACGCTAACCTTTACACACGAACACATAATCTCAAACCTTTACACACGAACACATAATCTCAAACCTTTACACACGAACATACAATCTCAAACCTTTACACACGAACATACAATCCCAACCCATTTACACACGAACGCACAATCTCAAATCTTTACTCACGAACATACAATCTCAAATCTTTACTCACGAACATACAATCTCAAACCATTGCACACGAACAAACATCTCAAAACCATTGCACACGAACATACAATCTCAAACATTTACACACGAATACACAATCTCAAACATTGACACACGAACATACAATCTCAAACATTTGCACACGAACATACAATCTCAGACATACCAGAGAAATCAGCCAATTAGAATTAGAACATTTTCCGTTTTGTTGTCAGAACATGATGAACTAACTGATGTTTCAATTTTGTTTTAAAAACAAGACAAATTGTATCTGCAATGAATTCTGGTTTTCTGATTGTGTGATATGTTTGAGATACCATGTTCTCATGCAATAGTTGTAGAATGAAGACAAGATCAGGAAACCTCAAGAAACGTTGGTACAATGACTTATTTCACTATGACGTCATAGATTGGCAAAATCTGTATAAAGATCAGCATGTCCATATTTTGGAACAGTCACAACGCTGACATGCAAGGAATTATTATCTGGTGTCTGCCGTCATTGCCGGGGTCTGTGGCTTAGTGGTTATAACAAGTTTCATATCCTTTACAAGACGTCGCAGTCAACCCCGGCATTTTTGGCTGTTTGTGATCTCTTGGCAAATTTACGTTCAGTAGTTTGCCATGGCTTTCTGAACTACCGACACCCACCATCATCCAGTGCCTTGCCGACTGGCATTGGCGATCATGCCTCGCCACAAATTACGATCTCCGACGTCTTGGATCAATTCGTGTGTTGACTCCCTTCCGTGCCATGACACAGGACTGTCAAGAATCTTCTCACGTTGTCTTCCTCTATCTCTCTTTCCACAAATCTTTCCGATTGTCACAACATGTTCCGATTTTTGTCTTCTCATAAAGTGGCCAAAAAAAAATCCGATGGCTGCCTCCTTCTGATGTTTGTAATAAGTTGTCTTTGCGACACAGTTTCCTTTAAAACGTCCAGATTGCTCATTTTGGCTGCCTAATTAATTTTCAGCATTCTTCTATAAAACCACATCACCAAGTCTTCCAGGGATTTTCCCCCGCCTGTTTACTAATTGTTCAGGACTCGCAGCCGTATCTTAAAACCCATACTATGTTATAAAAACCAACCCTAGGCAGTCTGTCTTAGTGGTAGTGAACGCAATGTTACAATACCGACACAATAAAAAAGTCGCTTAAAAGTCGACAGGATTAATCACGAACTCCGTAGCTTTTAGCGACGACCGACAGGAGTCTCCGAAACATTTAACTCGTAAACCGAAGGGCGCGGCCCGGAATCGAACCCACAACCTTCGGAGCACGAGTCAAACGGCTTGACCACTTCGCCAAAGAGACTCCAGAGACAGAGACACCGACACAATAGACTGGAAGCAGACAACCTTGCGTTGATTTTCACTGTGGTGTGAGCGTTGGTCGTTCATAAACCAATGGCAAACTACTGAACGTAAAATTGGACTAGAAGACAACAGACAAGAAGTTTGGGGCTGATTGCCACGTCATGTAAATATCCCCCAGTTAACTAGGTTAAATGTTTGACATTAAGTTTACTGTTATAGAAACAGAATTGAGCCCACATACGATTTTCAGACCGCAGTTAATTCCATTGGCAACAGTATATCATCAATCGGGGTTTCCTACCAACATAATAACCTACATGTGATGGCTTCATACTGAATATATGAGATTATCTAGATTAATACAACTTAACAATATTTGACGCTCAGAGCCTGCCAACCAACCCGCATCTCTTGTTACCCCCACTGCGATAGCTTAGTCACACAATCTTGTGCACACTGTTACTGAATCATGGGCCTTAACGATTGTTCTATTGTTGTGGAGAACTGATGTATGATGCACCATGTGCCTTAGCTATACTTGTGTTGTTATTGTTATTGTAAATAACTGAATCATGCCCACTGCCAATGGTTCTGTTGTGGATAAGTGACGAACTTATCAGCTTGACCTATACGTGTATCATTGTGATAGCCTAACGCCTTTAGCATTATCTTTGGTGGTATTGTAACTGAATCATGAATGCAAACAAAGATTCCAGTGTCTTGGATAACGCCTGAACTAAAAGCTATAACAGTAATGGTATCTCTGCAAGGACCAACAATTTAGACTTCTTGTTAAAAATAACTGAATTCCCCACACCAGTAATAGATTGGTTATTGTGGAGAACTGACGAATTGTAAGCTTGAAGAGTAGTTCCTGCGTTGTGGTGATGTAACTATAGACTCCTTCTTGTGGACATTGTTGGATTCTTTAAACTAGCACACGTTCTATATTTCTTGAGAACTGACAAACATAAGTTTAAACGCGTTGTGGTGACATGCGTAACTACAGACTCGTTGCGGAAATTGCTAAATGTTTACACTAACAATAGTTCTGGTTTTTTGGAGACAATTCCTATGGAGAAATTTAAGGTAATTAAATCTGGCAAGCCAATCAAGTGTAATACTGTGTTCTGTCCCTCGGCTAGGGCTGAGCGGTTGCTGCAGAATGACAAACAGGCACAGAAGCTAGATGAGGTAAGATGATGTAGTATATAAGATGGTACTGATATATATTTACATATATCATTTACATATATATTTTACATTATAAACAAGATAATATTGAGTGAATGCCAGATGCTAAAGAAATGACTCAAACACCAAGTATTTCTCACACTGCCAGTGGCAGTCTGTGCCACAAGCAAAGCTGACTTCTTTGCAGCCCTCCCACCTCCGGGTAATGATCGAGTCAGTTATCAGACATTCATGTTGTGAAGCCACACTCTTGAAAGCACACAACTTAAAACTATATTGTGTATGATTTCTTCTTCTTCTTTCATCATCATCAGCATCATCATCATCATCATCATCATCTTCCACTTCTGCCATCAAGCGTCGTGGGGAGGAATAATTTGCGTTCCAGCGCCCGGTGGACGGCACTGGATAGTGTCATTCCGTGAGGTTGTACAATCTTCTTCTTTCGTTCGCCTGAAATATGTTTATAACTGCAATGTTGTCTCTTGTATGAACCTAACAGTCTTTTTTAGTTCACTCAGCGGTCCATAGAGTTTATCTTCCACTGTTGTCTCTCTAGGCCAGAAGGTTCGCCTGGATATGTTGTAGTTTGGGCAATCCTGGAGTATGTGCTCTGCTGTCTGCGATGCCAAACCACATATGCACATGGCTGAGTCACCAATCTTGAATTTTGTATACATGTGTTTTTTCGTAATCTATTGTGTCCTGTTCTGATGCACAGTAGAATGACCTGTTCTGGTCTGTCCATAACGTGGTAGTCGCCTTGAGTAGGGTTTGGTGGCCTTCTGATTGATTTGATCATTCTTTTCTTTTGATGGTATGTAATGGGCACATTTTCGTGTATGATAAATTGAAGAAAAACAAGCCGATGATGTAATTAGCTTTCGCGTACACGGAAGGGGGTATTTCAAAACAAATATAATTTGGAAACAACTGACTACTTCTCTAGTACACATGTCTAGTGTATAACGAAAACTGTGACCCGTGTTCCGTATTAGCGATTGTATAGGACAACGTTGGTCTGTTCAGTCACATTTGAATACACGAAGTGTTAGATAGGTTTTGAAAAATAAACTATAGTTTTCTTTATGTTCTCACTCACTCACTCACTCACTCACTCACGTACGCACGCACTCACTCACTCACTCACTCACTCACTTACCGACCGACCGACAGACCGCCCAACCGACTGACTGACTGACTGACTGACTGACTGACTGACTCACTCACTCACTCCTCTCTCTCTCTCCCCCCCCCCTCTCTCTCTCTCTCTCTCTCTCTCTCTCTCTCTCTCTCTCTTCCTCTCCCACACACAAACAAGAGGAATTAACAATAATTTGTCCTGTTTCCTCTTGCGTATGTTTTCGTGCGCGCGCGTTTGTGCGTGTGTGTGTGTGTGTGTGTGTGTGTGTGTGTGTGCGCGCGCGCGCGAACATGAAGAAGAAGATGGGGTAGGGATGTTGTCTAAACATGACGACACTTTTAGTCTCTAATAGAACACACCGGGTAGATGGGGATGTCTAAACATAACGAAACCGTTAGTCTCTAATAGAACACACCGGGTAGATGGGGATATCTAAACATAACGAAACAGTTAGTCTGTAATAGAACACACCGGGTAGATGGGGATGTTGTCTAAACATAATGAAACCGTTAGTCTGTAATAGAACACACCGGGTAGATGGGGATGTCTAAACATAACGAAACAGTTAGTCTGTAATAGAACACACCGGGTAGATGGGAATGCTGCAGGGAAGCAGCAAGTACAGCCGCTACATAATGATACCCCATAATCAGGTTGGTGACATTTCTGGTCTCCGAACACCGCCAATAATATGCCATATTCCCAAATGGGCTCACGGTAGTCTATCGTCGGGACAAGAGTATCCAGATCATTCTTTTTCATAGCCGACATCTACCAGTTGTGTCTGATATAGATAGATGGACATGCCAGCGGACTGTATGTCACTCTTGGACTGTAAGTCACTCTTGGAGGTAAGTTACCCAGACAGTCTGTCAATCACACGGTGTTTAATTTGTTATTCTATAAACATGATTACAGCAATATTATCAGCTTCTCTAGGTGACCCACCTTATTTGTTACATGTTGTAAATGTGTTTACATACTTATTTTCAGTAACATTGCCATAATGATCACATTCCGAAATATGTATTCTGTTTTGTGAGTTGTTTAGACTTCACACTAGATGACTATTAAAATATAAGGTAATGCCGCTAGGCGTCTGAAGTGTTAAGCCTTCATAAACTTAAAGCCACGAAATAGGTCGGGAAGCCTGTTCCCTTCCAAGTCAGCAATGCGTGCAGACAATGTTGAGAACATTCTGACCAAGTCTGCTATTGCTGTTATGGGAGCTGTGGTAGCATGGTGGCTAGAGCTGGCCTGACGGCCCGGCGCTCATAACTTCCATCAGTGACTAGACGCTTGTCTGCCGCCCGGTGCTCATAACTTCCATCAGTGACTAGACGCTTGTCTGCAGGTCCGGTGCTCATGGCCTCCATCAGTGACTAGACGCTGGCCTGACCGCCCGGCGCTCATATCTTCCACCAGTGACTAGACGCTGGCCTGCCGGCCCGGCGCACATAGCTTCCAAAAGTAGCTAGACGGTGGCCTGCCGGCCCGGCGCTCATAACTTCTATTAGTGGCTAGACGCTGGCCTTCCGGCCCGGCGCTCATAACTTCCATCAGTGACTAGACGCTTGTCTGCCAGCCTGATGCTCATGGCCTCCATCAGTGGCTAGACGTTGGCCTCACGGCCCGGCGCTCATAACTTCTATTAGTGGCTAGACGCTGGTCTGACGGCCCGGCGCTCATAACTTCCATCAGTGACTAGACGCTTGTCTGCCGGCCTGATGCTCATGGCCTCCATCAGTGGCTAGACGTTGGCCTCACGGCCCGGCGCTCATAACTTCTATTAGTGGCTAGACGCTTGCCTGACGGCCCGGCGCTCATAACTTCTATTAGTGGGTAGACGCTGGTCTGACGGCCCGGCGCTCATAACTTCCATCAGTGACTAGACGCTTGTCTGCCGGCCTGATGCTCATGGCCTCCATCAGTGGCTAGACGTTGGCCTCACGGCCCGGCGCTCATAACTTCTATTAGTGGCTAGACGCTTGCCTGACGGCCCGGCGCTCATAACTTCTATTAGTGGGTAGACGCTGGCCTACCGGCCCGGCGCTCATAAATTCCATCAGTGGCTAAACGCTGGCCTGACGGCCCGGCGCTCATAACTTCTATTAGTGGCTAGACGCTGGCCTACCGGCCCGGCGCTCATAACTTCCATCAGTGGCTAGACGCTGGCCTGACGGCCCGGCGCTCATAACTTCCATCAGTGGCTAGACGCTGGCCTGACGGCCCGGCGCTCATAACTTCCATCAGTGACTAGACGCTTGTCTGCCGGCCCGGCGCTCATAGCTTCCATCAGTGACTAGACGCTGGCCTGCCGGCCCGGCGCTCATAACTTCCATCAGTGACTAGACGTTGGTCTGCCAGCCCGGCGCTCATAGCTTCCATCAGTGACTAGACGTTGGTTTGACGGCCCGGCGCTCATAACTTCCATCAGTGGCTAGACGTTGGTCTGACGGCCCGGCGCTCATAACTTCCACCAGTGACTAGACGTTGGTCTGCCGGCCTGGCGCTTACAACTTCCATCAGTGACTAGACGTTTGTCTGCCGGCCCGGCGCTCATAACTTCTATTAGTGGCTAGACGCTGGCCTGACGGCCCGGCGCTCATAACGTCCATCAGTGGCTAGACGTTGGCCTGCCGGCCCGGTGCTCATAACTTCCATCAGTGGCTAGACGCTGGCCTGCCGGCCCGGCGCTCATAACTTCCACCAGTGACTAGACGTTGGTCTGCCGGCCCGGCGCTTATAACTTCCATCAGTGACTAGACGTTTGTCTGCCGGCCCGGCGCTCATAACTTCTATTAGTGGCTAGACGCTGGCCTGACGGCCCGGCGCTCATAACGTCCATCAGTGGCTAGACGTTGGCCTGCCGGCCCGGTGCTCATAACTTCCATCAGTGGCTAGACGTTGGCCTGCCG
This sequence comes from Cepaea hortensis, assembly GCA_963921405.1. NCBI lineage: Eukaryota > Metazoa > Mollusca > Gastropoda > Stylommatophora > Helicidae > Cepaea > Cepaea hortensis. The sequence goes on from OY992885.1 coordinate 71,967,006, forward strand.
GCCCGGTGCTCATAACGTCCATCAGTGGCTAGACGCTGGCCTGCCGGCCCGGCGCTCATAACGTCCATCAGTGGCTAGACGCTGGCCTGCCGGCCCGGTGCTCATAGCTTCCATCAGTGGCTAGACGTTGGCCTGCCGGCCCGGCGCTCATAGCTTCCATCAGTGGCTAGACGTTGGCCTGCCGGCCCGGTGCTCATAACGTCCATCAGTGGCTAGACGTTGGCCTGCCGGCCCGGTGCTCATAACTTCCATCAGTGGCTAGACGCTTGTCTGCCGGCCAGGCGCACATAGCTTCCATCAGTGGCTAGACGGTGGCCTGCCGGCCCGGTGCTCATAGCTTCCATCAGTGACTAGACGCTGACCTGCCGGCCCGGCGCTCATAACTTCCATCAGTGACTAGACGCTTGTCTGCCGGTCCGGCTGTCATGACCTCCATCAGTGACTAGATGCAGACCTGCCGGCCCGGCGCTCATAGCTTCCATCAGTGACTAGACGCTTGTCTGCCGGCCCGGCGCTCATAACTTCCATCAGTGAGTAGACGCTTGCCTGCCGGCCCGGCGCTCATAACTTCCATCAGTGACTAGACGCTGGCCTGACCGCCCGGCGCTCATATCTTCCACCAGTGACTAGACGCTGGCCTGCCGGCCCGGCGCACATAGCTTCCAAAAGTAGCTAGACGGTGGCCTGCCGGCCCGGCGCTCATAACTTCTATTAGTGGCTAGACGCTGGCCTTCCGGCCCGGCGCTCATAACTTCCATCAGTGACTAGACGCTTGTCTGCCAGCCTGATGCTCATGGCCTCCATCAGTGGCTAGACGTTGGCCTCACGGCCCGGCGCTCATAACTTCTATTAGTGGCTAGACGCTGGTCTGACGGCCCGGCGCTCATAACTTCCATCAGTGACTAGACGCTTGTCTGCCGGCCTGATGCTCATGGCCTCCATCAGTGGCTAGACGTTGGCCTCACGGCCCGGCGCTCATAACTTCTATTAGTGGCTAGACGCTTGCCTGACGGCCCGGCGCTCATAACTTCTATTAGTGGGTAGACGCTGGCCTACCGGCCCGGCGCTCATAAATTCCATCAGTGGCTAAACGCTGGCCTGACGGCCCGGCGCTCATAACTTCTATTAGTGGCTAGACGCTGGCCTACCGGCCCGGCGCTCATAACTTCCATCAGTGGCTAGACGCTGGCCTGACGGCCCGGCGCTCATAACTTCCATCAGTGACTAGACGCTTGTCTGCCGGCCCGGCGCTCATAGCTTCCATCAGTGACTAGACGCTGGCCTGCCGGCCCGGCGCTCATAACTTCCATCAGTGACTAGACGTTGGTCTGCCAGCCCGGCGCTCATAGCTTCCATCAGTGACTAGACGTTGGTTTGACGGCCCGGCGCTCATAACTTCCATCAGTGGCTAGACGTTGGTCTGACGGCCCGGCGCTCATAACTTCCACCAGTGACTAGACGTTGGTCTGCCGGCCTGGCGCTTACAACTTCCATCAGTGACTAGACGTTTGTCTGCCGGCCCGGCGCTCATAACTTCTATTAGTGGCTAGACGCTGGCCTGACGGCCCGGCGCTCATAACGTCCATCAGTGGCTAGACGTTGGCCTGCCGGCCCGGTGCTCATAACTTCCATCAGTGGCTAGACGCTGGCCTGCCGGCCCGGCGCTCATAACTTCCACCAGTGACTAGACGTTGGTCTGCCGGCCCGGCGCTTATAACTTCCATCAGTGACTAGACGTTTGTCTGCCGGCCCGGCGCTCATAACTTCTATTAGTGGCTAGACGCTGGCCTGACGGCCCGGCGCTCATAACGTCCATCAGTGGCTAGACGTTGGCCTGCCGGCCCGGTGCTCATAACTTCCATCAGTGGCTAGACGTTGGCCTGCCGGCCCGGTGCTCATAACGTCCATCAGTGGCTAGACGCTGGCCTGCCGGCCCGGCGCTCATAACGTCCATCAGTGGCTAGACGCTGGCCTGCCGGCCCGGTGCTCATAGCTTCCATCAGTGGCTAGACGTTGGCCTGCCGGCCCGGCGCTCATAGCTTCCATCAGTGGCTAGACGTTGGCCTGCCGGCCCGGTGCTCATAACGTCCATCAGTGGCTAGACGTTGGCCTGCCGGCCCGGTGCTCATAACTTCCATCAGTGGCTAGACGCTTGTCTGCCGGCCAGGCGCACATAGCTTCCATCAGTGGCTAGACGGTGGCCTGCCGGCCCGGTGCTCATAGCTTCCATCAGTGACTAGACGCTGACCTGCCGGCCCGGCGCTCATAACTTCCATCAGTGACTAGACGCTTGTCTGCCGGTCCGGCTGTCATGACCTCCATCAGTGACTAGATGCAGACCTGCCGGCCCGGCGCTCATAGCTTCCATCAGTGACTAGACGCTTGTCTGCCGGCCCGGCGCTCATAACTTCCATCAGTGAGTAGACGCTTGCCTGCCGGCCCGGCGCTCATAACTTCCATCAGTGGCTAGACGCTTGTCTGCCGGCCCGGCGCACATAGCTTCCATCAGTGACTAGACGCTTGTCTGCCGGCCCGGAGCACATAGCTTTCATCAGTGACTAGACGTTGGCCTGCCGGCCCGGCGCTCATAGCTTTCATCAGTGGCTAGACGCTTGTCTGCCGGCCCGGCGCACATAGCTTTCATCAGTGACTAGACGTTGGCCTGCCGGCCCGGCGCTCATAGCTTCCATCAGTGGCTAGACGCTTGTCTGCGGGCCCGGCGCTCATAGCTTCCACCAGTGACTAGACGCTTGTCTGCCGGCCCGGCGCTCATAACATCCATCAGTGGCTAGACGCTTGTCTGCCGGCCCGGCGCACATAGCTTCCATCAGTGACTAGACGTTGGCCTGCCGGCCCGACGCTCATAGCTTCCATCAGTGGCTAGACGCTTGTCTGCCGGCCCGGCGCTCATAGCTTCCATCAGTGACTAGACGCTTGTCTTCCGGCCCGGCGCTCATAGCTTCCATCAGTGACTAGACGCTTGTCTGCCGGCCCGGCGCTCATAGCTTCCATCAGTGGCTAGACGTTGGTCTGCCGGCCCGGTGCTCATAACTTCCATCAGTGGCTAGACGCTTGTCTGCCGGCCCAGCGCTCATAACTTCCATCAGTGACTAGACGCTGGCCTGACGGCCCGGCGCTCATAACTTCCATCAGTGGCTAGACGTTGGTCTGACGGCCCGGCGCTCATAGCTTCCATCAGTGACTAGACGCTTGTCTGCCGGCCCAGCGCTCATAACTTCCATCAGTGACTAGACGCTTGTCTGCCGGCCCGTTGCTCATGACCTCCATCGGCATCTGCGCAGATTCGAATGTTTACCACTGACCTGAGCTCCCAGGCTGACCCAGCTTGAGATGTGTACCAGAAAATAACTTGGGAAGTAAAGTAGGCCGGTGTGATACTAACCACATCAGCCACCGAGGCTTCTTGGTCTATATACACATGTGGGTCTAACACCATACGTCATGTGCGCGTAAGGAGTGTAAACGGGATCTTTACTGACCTGTTGTAATTAAGTTGGGTCGACCCACTGTCTGAGTAGCCGGCATAAATAATTCTGCCTCTGCTGGGTATTGAACTCTGACCGCTGTCTTGGCAGGCAAGCACATTAACTTGTATCGGTTTTCGTCGGTTGCCTCGGATTTCGTCGACGTGCCCACTGGATCTCGCTGCTAATTTTGCGAAAACAAAGGGACCCACGCGTTCTTCTGCTCTGTTTGGCGTTGTTTCTCGTTGTGTGAGCATCACTTGCTAATAAGTTAACCCTTTCCTGTTAGCTCCATCATGGGACCAAAGAAAGTTTTTAGAGCCAGCAGCTTTTTGAAGAAGAAGGCCAGGTACACGATCGAGTTAGAGAAGGAAATCATCGAAAAATACGAGAGCGGAATTACGATTTCTGAAATCGGCCGCATGTACGGGAAGTCGCCATCCACGATAAGTTCCACTGTGGCGAAAAAGGAAGCAATTATGTAGGCTACCGTAGCGAAAGGCGTGAATGTGGTAAAGAAACAGAGATTGCAATCAATTGAAGATGTCGAAGAGTTATTATTAACTTAGATAAATCAAAAACAGTTAGACGGCGATTCTGTTTCGGAGGTAATCATATGTGAAAAGGCAGACTGTTGTATGCCGATCTCATTAAGAAAATGAATGGGACGAGTGCTAGTGTACTTAGTGATTTTGAAAAATTCAAGGGTGCACTGGCATACACAGTTAGTTAGTTAGTTAGTTAGTCGCAGTTCCAACTTCACAGCAACGGGTCGTCCCCATTATGCTCCGTTCCTGTGCCAGTGAATATCACACAAAACGCTCCCCACTGCCCAATGTGAAAAGTGGAAAAGACAGGAGTCTCGACAAATAACAGCCCGCACAAATACACTGTGCATAATGCCGCCGCCAGAATGTCAACACACCAGTCCCCCACGAAACACCCATTTCATCTCTGATGGAATCGGCTGTCATTTTCCTATCTGAATGTTTCCTAGATGTTCACCCACACAGTCCACGAAAATACAATTCATCGCTGATGGCAATGGCAGTCAACCAGAAGACCAGCAGCCACGCATTTCTGCATAAGGCAAAAACCGGTCAACTATGGGACATAGCCACCTGCCATCACTCCGAACATGCAGTCACGTTCCAAAAAAAAAACAACCTCAGGCAGATTCAAAAGCATTTCACACGAAACTCACAGCTCACAGTGTCGCGCCACGCACTCACTCAGTAGCAGGGCGACGGAACCATCAAGCCTCCTTAGTCGCCTCTTACGACATGCGTGGTAAGCTACAGTGTTGCTATTCTTTGCTTCTCTTATGGCATACACAGTGTTACTAGGTACGGCGAAGGTGCCAGTTCGGACAAGTCTGGGGCAAAAACATAGTCATAAACACTATATTGTTTCACTATACAATGTGTTTTTGGTATGTATTTTGGAGAGTCTAGAACGAATTAATTGGATTGACATTGAATTACATGGAGGTGTTACTGTATTGTTTAACCACTGAGAAAATTATTGACAAATTTCTGCTTACACGATTTCAAGGGAAACTACTTTAAAAATACACACACACAAAATATCACATGTCAGTGGGCTGAAATGAGTGCCTTAATACGTGTACGCAATATAATTAGTTTTGCATCTTCAATAGCAATTTCCATAAGCTGTGGTTTAAGTATTTTGTAGGAGTAATTTTATTGTTAACATTTGGTGATGCTGGTAACTTGGATTGTTTACAGGAAATTGCTGAAACACAGGGAGGTGATTTTACCTCAACAACAGCTATTTGACATTTGGCAATCAGGAATTGTCACTTTGGCTGAAAATGTGATGGCGATTCACACGTTTGACAGTTCCTTCTCAATCTGCACAATACTCGTAGCTATAAATACTATCAAACGCTGAGACATAATACTCGTAGCTAGAAATACTATCAAATGCTGAGACACAATACTCGTAGCTAGAAATACTATCAAACGCTGAGACACAATACTCGTAGCTAGAAATACTATCAAACACTGAGACACAATATTCGTAGCTAAAAATTCTATCAAACGCTGAGGTACAATAAGTTAAGTTTGAAAACAACTAGAAACGAAAAAGCAGTCCGAATATGTCTGAATTGCACTGGAAGAACCAAATTAAAATGTACAATAATGTTTATATTATGCGGGAGAAGATGATGTGACACAATATAGCAGATATTTATTCCAACAGCCATAAACCCATAATTGTATATATGGTTTCCTGCTTGGTGGATGCAGTGTCACCTCTGTGTGGTGGAAGATGCACAACTCACAGTTGAGTGGCAAACGCAGCTCTGTAGTCCAAGTACCCAGTAGTATAAATGGACAGCTCTGTAGTCCAAGTACCCAGTAGTATAAATGGACAGCTCTGTAGTCCACGTACCCAGTAGTATAAATGGACAGCTGTGCAAGTGAGCAGAGCAGAGCAGAGCACCCAATTGTACTGACAGTCGAAAATTGCTGTCAAAGGTAAATGTAACATACTAATGGGTGGATGTGGAAATCAAGGGAAAACCATCACAATGTCTTTCCAAACGTGTATTACCTAAAGCAAATCAGTCAGAGACGACGTTAATAGTGGTCTTAAGTCATCCTCGTTTTATAGGGACTGTCATAAGCTACAGGTGAATATCAGACCATTAGCAAGCTACCTATGGCAGAATCAGAACCAACCCATTTACGATAGGCACTTGTTATGTCGGAATATTGAAATACATCTGACAATTGGATAATTTAGCAAAAGACATTGAAATAATGAACATTAACATCCTGGAAACGAGCATTAATAACAGACAAATGCACAATATATAATCAGGTAGTGATACACACAAGGAAGGAATAGGACTACAGATTGACGAGGAAATAGTTGAAATTATTATTAGTTATTGCAATATTTAATTCATTTTAGAAAAAGCATAATAACCTGATTATAGTAGAAATCCTTGTCTGGAGTGTGTGTAGGGATCATGTGTTGCCCATGCAGCATGATCGCCCTCTCAGCCTGCCCAGTTTTCTGTCAGCGAAGGTAACACCAATATATCTGGAGACTAATAAATATATTCTAAGAGCAGATATACAAATTGAATAACGATACAGAGTGATTGTGAGAAACACGTGCAATGCAATATTCACAGTACATGGCTTAAATGAACAATAGGAAATGCTTACAAACTCCATCCATTGAACAAGCAACAATATGTTACCCTAACGAAGATATAAAGTTAAGGAGAAATTAATGACTAAGAAAATTGCAAAGTTGTTGGCAAATAAAGCAAAGTGAAAGCATACAGAATAATATAATAATATAAAAAAAGAAATAAAAGATAAGTGCCTACACTCCACACACGAAGAAGTCACTGACTCTACCAAACATATGAAGAAAGGGAAAACGGCCAGACAGATTAAATCACTGTAGAGAAATTAGAGTAAAGGGATAATTTGCAAAATAAATATTGACAGTTATTATGTTAAATATGATATTTCTAAGAGCGGAGCACACCTAGTGACATGCTGACATCTGTATTTATAGCTTTGCCTAGGAGACAAAGAGCACTGGAATAAGAAGACCTTCGTGCAATCAGTCTCATAAATAATGCCACCACATTTCTACTAAAAAGTATGATAAGAAGTACAAGAAGGAAAATAAGGATGAAAGTTAGTTAATACAAGTGTGGATACAAGAGAACGAAGTGACCAAATAATGCAGCCGAGAAACACACAGATCTCATCCTGTGCTTTAATAGATTACATCACAGCATTTGATAAAGTGAAACATCTTGTATTAATAAACTTATTGAAGGATTTTAAAATTGACGGGGAAATATCTCAAATTAGCTAAGCATATCTACTGGGGGAACAAAGTAGTCGCAATTATAATAGGAAACAAACATGGGAAATAATGAACAGATTAGGAAAGGGTGTGTCTTGTCACCTTATCGAACCCACCCCCATCTCTCTCTCTCTCTCTCTCGCTCCCTCTCTCGCTCCATCTCTCTCTCTTTCTCTCTCTGTCTCTCTTCGCTATCATTTTCACTGTGTGTGTGAGTGAGGGAGTGAGTGAGAAAGAATGTGAGTGAGAGAGTGAGTATGAGACAGAGAGAGTGAGAGAGTATGTATGTGTGTGTATGAGTGAGTGAAAGAGTGAGTGTGTGTGTGTGTTTGTGTGTGTGTGTGTGTGCGCACGTATGTGTGAGAGATTGAGTGAGAGAATGAGTGAGTGTGAAAGGTTGTGTTGTGTTTTTGCCTGTCTGTGTGAGAGAGTGAGAAAGTGAGTAAGTGAGTGTGAGTTAGAGTCAGCGAGTGAGTGAGTAAGGGAGAGTGAGTGAGAGAGAGAATTTGTGAATGTGCTTGTGTTAATGAGTGTGAGAGCGCGTGAGTGTATAAGAGAGATTGAGTGAGAGAGTGCATGAGAGAGTGTGAATGAGAGAGAGAGAGAGAGAGAGAGTGTTGTGTGATTGTGTGTGTGTCTGTTCTGTTTGTCTGTGTGTGTGAGTGGGAGAGTGATTTAATATAGTTTAGAGAGTGAATGAGCGAGTGTGAGTGAGAGAGAGAATTTGTGAGCATGCTCTATGTGTGAGTGTGAGTGAGTGTAAGTGAGTGAATGAGTGTGTAAGGGAGAGAGAGAGAGAGAGAGAGAGAGAGAGAGAGAGAGTGTCTGTCTGATTGTATGTGTGTACGAGGAAGAGAGTGAGTTAGTGTGAATTAGAGAATGAATGATTGAGTGTGAGTGAGAGAGATAGATAGATAGAGAGAGAGTGAGTAAGAGAGGGTAAGTTTGAGAGTGAGCGAGTATAACTGAGAAAGAGTGAGTGAGAGAGACAATGAGACAATGAGAGAGTAGTGAGTGTGAGTGTGCGTGAAAGAACAATAAAGGCAGAGAGAGCGGAGAGAGAGAGAGAGAGAGAGAGAGAGAGAGAGAGAGAGAGAGAGAGAGAGAGAGATGAGCGAGCGCACGCATGTCATGTGACATGCAATGCCATATTTATTCTGGATCCTCATCTTTCATATTAGCATGTTTACTGCCATTTGAATTTAACATGTACTATATGCACTGCTTAATTCACCATGCTTATGTCAATTCCACGAATTATCTTATTTAATTGCATCACTATTTTTTTTTTGTACGATGCACAATGTAGAACATATGTTGTTTTTGTTTTCATTTTCACCATTTGTCTATTTTTTCCAATGTTTTCCGATCTTTTCCCAATTTTAAATGTTTTTGTGAGGATTCTCATGATAGTCGTCAGTGTATGGGTGTGTAAAGTGTGGAAGTTTGTATGTATTAGTTTTAGTGATTATGTGAGGCAGCGTGTATGTTTGTGTATGTGAGTGGGTAGATGGGTGTGTGTGTGTATTTATGTGTGTCTATGTGTGTGTGTATATATATATATATATATATATATATATATATATATATATATATATATATATATATATATATATATATATATATATATATATAAAGTCGCTTAAAAGTCGACAGGGTCGACTTCATTGCACCGGGTTTTATCCCATATGGCTCGGTCTCTTTCCGCAGCTCGGAAAGCGTCGCACAAAGCACGAACTCCGTAGCTTTAAGCGACGACCCATGGGAGTCTCCGAAACATTTAACTCGTAAACCGAAGGACGCGGCCCAGAATCGAACCCACAACCTTCGGCTCACGAGTCAAACGGCTTGACCACTTCGCCACAGAGACTCCCTATATATATACATATATATATATATATATATATATATATATATATATATATATATATATATATATATATATGTGTGTGTGTGTGTGTGTGCATGTGTGTGTTCATGTGGATGTATGTGTGTATGCATGTCTATATGTGTGTGTATGTATTCATGCGGGTGTACGTGTGTATGAGAGTTTATATGTGTGTATGCGTGTTTATATGTGTGTATGTGTGTGTGCTTGTGCGTGCTTGTGTGTATGTGCATGTGTGAGTATGTTTGTATGTGTGTTTATGTGTGTGGCCATGTGTGAATGTGTATGTGTGTATACGTGTGTGCGTGCGTGTGGGAATGTGTGTATGTGTGTGTAAGTATGTGTGTATGAATGGGGATGTGTAGGTGTGTGTACGTGCTTGGGTATATGTGTGTATCTGCATGTGTATATGTGTGTGTATGCTCGTGTATGTATGTGTATATGGTTGTGTGTATGTGTGCATGCATGCAGTGTATGCAAGGGAGTTTGTATTTGTGTGCTATGCGATGGAGTGCGTGTTTGTGTGTTATTTGTGAGGATTCTCACGATAATCGTCAGTGTATGTGTCTGTAAAGTTTGGGAGTTTGTTCATATTAGTTTAGTGATTGTGAGGCAGCGTCTTTGTGTCTAGATGTGTAAGTGTGTATGTGAGTGGATGGGTGGGTGGATGTGTGTATTGTGTCTATGTGTGTGTGTGTGTGTTTATATGGGTGTATGCGTGTTTGTGTGTGTAATTGTGTGCATGTTTATGTGTGTATATTTATTTGCGTGCATGTGTGTATGTATGTGTGTGTGTGCATGTGTATGCATGAGTACGTATGTATGTTTGTATGTATTCATATGTAAGTGTGTGTACGTGTATGTGTGTATATGTGTATATATGTGTGTGTGTTTATGTGTATGTGTGTATTTGTGTGCGATATGTGTGTATGTGCGAGTGTGTGTAAATGTGTGTGTGTGTGTGTTCGTGTATGTATGTGTATATGTTTGTGTGGGTATGTGTGCATGAATGCAGTGCATGCCAGGGAAAGTGTATTAGTTGTTTTTTGTTTAATTGAGTGTGCGGATAACCATGAGAGTTTGTGCAAATGATGTGAGTATGTATGCTTGTATGAGTGCGTGTGTGTTTATGAATGTGCGTGTGTATGTGTGTCTGCCTGTCTCATAACATGGTAATATGCTTTGTTTATGTTTGCAAAATCCATTTGACAATGTTTATTTCCTATGTGAATGTAACATCCACAATTGATGAATGACAGATGAGTGATTGGAACGACCGAATGTAAGACCGGCCTGCGTGCCCACTTTGTTACCCTTTAAAAATAGAGGTCATTCGTTCGTTCGTTCGTTCGTTCGTTCGCTCTGTCTGTCTGTCTGTCTGTCTGTCTGTCTGTCTGTCTGTCTGTTTGTCCGTCCGTCCGTCCGTCCGTCCGTCTGTCTGTCCGTCTGTCTGTCTGTCTGTCTGTCTCTCTCTCTCTCTCTCTCTCTCTCTCTCTCTCTCTCTCTCTCTCTCTCTCTCTCTCTCTCTTGCTAGCGAAATAATAATGAGAGAGATACAGTTCGACAAGGAATACGAGGAGATTATAATATAAACAATCTGCGTTATGCAGATCATGCTGCGTTGAGCATCACGTGGTTTATACAATTAAGCTAAGGCTCTGTGTTATGGAGAATATAACATTCGCAACCGCTATTGGTTGTAGTTATTATGCCTTGTAAGAAGCACACTGTAATAAATTATTGCTTGTCAAGACGGCAGTGTCAGTGAAGGCACTTCAGTAGAATGGTAAACAGAGAGTGCTCAAATGTGCTATATGCGAGTCTCCTGTAAGTATCCCGATTTTGTCAGGATAACCCGAATACGACGATGATCAAGTTTAGTAACTACTCCAAAGTGAACAGTATACATCTGACATTTGGTGGTTAAATGGGCAAGTATCAGCAGTATTCTCGCGCTTTGTTTTCAAAATGGCGTTCCAGTTGATTTCAGTGTAGAAAAATCGTGTTGTGATGAAATGTTCGTGAAAGAAGGTTCGAAACCCGCTGAAATTCATTGTCGACTGTCATGTGCGTTTGGAGAACAGACTCGTGCGTTCATCAGTGTTTGAATGGTGTAAATGCTTTCGTGAAGAGCATGAATCCATCGAGGATGAACCCCATGAAAGTCGATAGAAAAGCGTCGTTATGAGTGAAGCATACACAGTGTCGAAAACTATGTTGTGGACGATAGGTGAGTTAAGTGCGAAGTCACGATGGCTACTGGTATAAGCACAATCTCCGTGGACATCATCATTAGGGATTGCCTCAATTTTCATAAATTTTCATGGAAAATATGGGTACTGTAGCAACTGAATTTTGACCAAAAAAATTGCAAGAGTAGCGAAGTCGGGTAGATAGTTCTCCAATGGCTCTAGGACCAGCCAACAAAGTTTTGTGCTGCCGGAATACAGAAACTCATATCCCGATGGAAACAGTATGTTGTATTGACAGGTGACTTAGTCGAGAAATAGTACAGCTAATGATCTCTGATAGTTATCTGGAGATTAAATAAGTCCGGATACTTACTGGGCGACACTCGTAGATCCCTTTCTGCTGTATGGTAGTGAAGCTTGGAATGCGAACGAACAAATTAAGTTGGGGGAGCAAGGATGTGGTTTTGCGACGAAGTTTGTGAACCTTGGACTACCAAAACAAATAACAACGATTACGCAGATGAGGTTAGTGAAAGTAGAGCATTGTGCGCAACTGTAAGCAAGGGAGGGTGTTCTTTGGTCACATAATGAGAAGAGGGGTAATAGAGAACACTGAGAGGACTTGCCATTTATGTGTTAGACGGGCCATCGTAGAGCGAGAGTAATGATTCTCACTCAGTCGGTGACATGGAGGAATGCCATCAATAGAATTGATCCATAACACCAAGGACAGGTACCTCTCGAGACAGTCTAAAATGTCTACCATATTTGGCAAGGTACGTGATACTGCTGCTGCTGGTGATGATGATGGCTATGATGATGATGATGCTCATGATGATGATGATGATGATGATTTTGACAACGTTGTTGATGATGATGAGTATGATGATGATGGCTATGATGATGATGTTGATGATGATGATGTTGATGATGATGATGATGATTGTGACAACGTTGTTGATGATGTTGATGATGATGATGATGAGAAATGATGATGAATGTACACATGCGTCCTTCTAGATGTGTGCCCTTTTAAAGAAGGCTAACCATGTGATGTTCCAGGCCAGGATTAGGATGCAGTATCCGGTCCTTCTGTTGGCTATAATGTAAACTCCACCTTGTGATTGGTAGCGTCTGCTGGAGCTAGATGCAGACAACAGCTTTATGTCACTCCGTCCGTTGACACCGTGACCTTTACCGATCATATATTCATGATGGCGGCACCACAGAGAGCCGTTACGTGATTACAAATGGCCAATTATGGTCTGTTTGATTCAGCAGATTCGCCTGGTTAACCTTTTGATTTTGCCTAGTACTGATGAATAGAAATGTTGACAGAAATGAGATCTGCGGAGAAATTATTCACTTCTAAATATTTTAGTGAATGGGGGTCTATCAATCACATTCCTTCATCTCAGTTTTGTAACCAGTGAAAGCACGCAAATTTTGTTGTCAAATAACCCGCCCTGTGTTTGATGTCATCTGGCCTTCTGAAGTATGCTGCATGAGTTTGCCAGCCGAGATAAACATGTCAATGTAATTTGTTTTACTTAAAGTTAGACGAACGGTGTGTTTGCTAAATCGTCAAGTTGCGAAACTAAATTAAACAACTGTTCATTAACAGCTTCTTACCCAAAGAAAGAATCTCGTTGTATCAAGCAGTTTATGTTGTCATATTATATCATTAAAGCCAGGTCTGTACATACTCAAGAAATCTGGCTAGTGTTTGGTTATAAATTCTGGCCTTTGTACAAGTCAAGCACTCATTAATGGGTTTGACTGTAGTTATTGTCTCTCTTGCGATTCTGCCGTGAAATATTCTAAAAACGAAAGTATGAACGGTATAAAATGTCTTGATACGTGATCAAAATAAAAATTACCATATAGATATAAGGAGCAGATCAATGTAGAGTACAGTGGCGATATATACAATAACAGCCGGTATAACGAAGGAAGTAGATGCAGTCAGTGCAAGTCTTCAAAGGTTTTCTGAGACCCAGTGCAAATCAATCACACATTTTAAAAAAATGCATCCATACGACAAGAACTGAATATTGAAGAAGGTTGGCTACTAAAGACGATATAATAAAGAAAACTGAAATATGTTGATCACTTGAAACTTGAAAGTTTCGAGAGAACAATTATGGAGGGGTATATGCCCGAAAAGAGAGGAAGAGGAAGGCCAAAGAGAAGATGGGTGCAGGATGTGGCAGATGATATCCAGATAGGTCTATCGGACGGGGGAAATCTTGCTTATGACCGAGAAGTTTTCCGGACGGTTGTTATGGGAGCAAAGTTCTGCAGAGTATACATTTAACAGTTCTGCTGTATGGTAGTGAAGCGTCTGTATATATCAATAATACAGTGACAGAATGTGAAAGGACTGAATAACCCGACATACTCAGGAGCCAATAGGAAATAACAGTTTGAATGCATCTTCTATAAATGGACGTTGTTTAATCTAAAATACGTGTATTGCTCACACTTTGATGGTTATGCTAGACCATGCATTGCTTATTTTGATGGCTCCCCGCGATACAGAGGAAACTGGTGACCCGTGAATTGCTGTCATTAGTAAATTGATGATATCTGGTACAAAACATTAGTGGCAGAAAAAGCCTCTTTGACTGCATCCATTCTACGTGCATGTGAAGTTACTGAATTATTCATTCACGGTGCTTACTCGTGTGCTTGCTTTATATTGTCTCAACATACAGTTATCACAACATGTCTAGGGACATTCTTGCCCAATGTACGTTCACTTATATGTTATCTTTTGTCTATTTGGAATTATCTACATATATACTCGCAGATTCTAATGAGATGTAGACATTATGATAAAATAATTATACACATAGCAATTACGCGCTAGCGCTTCCTGTATCCATCTTGGAATGTGGCACGGCTTCCTCTGAATACTACTACTCCACACTTCGAGAACATTGCACACTAAGTGCATTTCGAAGTCAAGCTGACATCAGGTGACTCCAGTATTTGCTGCAGGAATATGTTTTGCAATTAAGATCAACTGATGTCGGGGGAGTGGGTTCAGTCCCTACACCTTTCAGTTGGAGTAAAATGTTGACTTCTAGTCTTTGACTTGAGATCGTAAATTACAAGTACCTCAGAAGTCGGAGTGGGTCGCCTGATGGTGAAGGGCACTAGTAATAAGGAATGCTAACCCATATGCAAATATGAGTCCAGTGTACTAGAAGTAGCAGCAGGTGTTTCAACTACGCTTGAGTTGAAGCCAGCCAACGCTAAACAGACATCAACTTGTCTCTGTTATCTAGTATTTCAAATTACATATATTTTCTTTTAATGGTCTAGTATTTCAAATTACATATATTTCCTTTTAATGGTCTAGTATTTCAAATTACATATATTTCCTTTTAATGGTCTAGTATTTCAAATTACATATATTTCCTTTTAATGGTCTAGTATTTGAAATTACATATATTTCCTTTTAATGGTCTAGTATTTCAAATTACATATATTTCCTTTTAATGGTCTAGTATTTCAAATTACATATATTTCCTTTTAATGGTCTAGTATTTCAAATTACATATATTTTCTTTTAATGGTCTAGTATTTCAAATTACATATATTTCCTTTTAATGGTCTAGTATTTCAAATTACATATATTTCCTTTTAATGGTCTAGTATTTCAAATTACATATATTTCCTTTTAATGGTCTAGTATTTCAAATTACATATATTTCCTTTTAATGGTCTAGTATTTCAAATTACATATATTTCCTTTTAATGGTCTAGTATTTCAAATTACATATATTTCCTTTTAATGGTCTAGTATTTCAAATTACATATATTTCCTTTTAATGGTCTAGTATTTCAAATTACATATATTTCCTTTTAATGGTCTAGTATTTCAAATTACATATATTTCCTTTTAATGGTCTAGTATTTCAAATTACATATATTTTCTTTTAATGGTCTAGTATTTCAAATTACATATATTTCCTTTTAATGGTCTAGTATTTCAAATTACATATATTTCCTTTTAATGGTCTAGTATTTCAAATTGCATATATTTTCTTTTATGGTCTAGTATTTCAAATTGCATATATTTCCTTTATAGTCTAGTATTTCACATTACATAGATTTCCTTTATGGTCTAGTATTTCACATTTCACATATTTTCTTTTATGGTCTAGTATTTCACATTACATATATTTCCTTTTATGTTTTAGTATTTAAAATGTCATATATTCTCTTTTATGGTCTACTATTTCAACCTTAAATAGGAGAAGAACAATGTAGGTTTGTAGAAGACAAGGGTACAGTAAATGCTGTGTATATGCTGCGAACAGTAATTGAAAGCTCTCTAGAATTAAACAAAGATATAAATCTTTGTTTTATTGACTACATACATGATTTCTATAGAATAAGACATGTCAACATGGTAGAGATGCTTGCAGATCTACAAATTGATAGGAGGGACATTTGACTTATAAAAAACATATATTGGAAACGACAAGCTGCCATAAGGATTGATAATGAAGTGTGACAATATCAGCCACGTAAGAGAGGTGTGAGACAGTGATGTGTAATGTCTCCAGATCTTTTTTTCACTATAAAGTGAAAATCATTTCATAAATGTAGACGATATACATGGAATCATCATCGG
Organism: Cepaea hortensis; assembly: GCA_963921405.1. Classification (NCBI taxonomy): domain Eukaryota; kingdom Metazoa; phylum Mollusca; class Gastropoda; order Stylommatophora; family Helicidae; genus Cepaea; species Cepaea hortensis. The sequence continues at coordinate 71,983,083 of OY992885.1, forward strand.
AGGACGAAACATCAGTAACATTAGATATGCAGATGATACAGTATTGATTGCAGACATTGAGTAGGATCTGCAACAATTTTTAGATGCAGTTGTTGTACACAGTGAGCAGCTATGGTTAGAATTGAATTGTAAGAAGGCAGAGATTATGGTCGTCACTAGGACGAAAGAAATATTACAATGTAATATACAAGAAAATGGGAATATTCTTCAACAATTGAATTGGTATAATTATCTCGGAACTGTAATAACATATGATGAAAGATGCCTTGAAGAGATTAGAACAAGAATCACCATGGCGAAAGTAGCCTTTAGCAAGATGAAAAACATTCTGACCAATAAAAAGATGTCAATTGAAGCGAGAAAAAGAGTGTTGAGGTGCTTCAAAGAACCTGTACTTTTGTATGGATGTGAAGCGTGGACAATGAACAGTCAAGTTGAAAAACATTTGATGGCTTTGGAAATGTGGTTTCTGAGGAAAATGCAAAGAATGCCATGGACAGACAGAAAAACCAATAACCAAGTTCTCCAAGAAACAAATGAAAATCGTACACTAATTAGAGAAATTAGACGTAGACAGTCAAAATTTTCTGGACATGTTATGAGAAGAAATAAATTAGAGAACTTGATGACAACTGGCAAGATCAAGAGGAAGGGAACAAGGCGAAGACAGAGAAGTAAATACCTGGATGGCTTGGCCACGTGGCATGGTCGAGACAGGAACACTGAGCTGATTCACGACTCTGGTGATTGAGTGAAATGGCGATTTATGACTGCCCACGCTTACCGGCATGGCACATGATGGATGGATTTTTAATGTCATATTTTCTTTTATGGTCTATTTCACATTACACATATTTTCTTTTATAGTCTAGCATTTCACATTACATATGTTTTCTTTAATGGTCTTGCAATTCAAATTACATATATTTTCTTTCATGGTCTAGCATTTCACATTACATATATTTTCTTTTACGGACTCTCCTTCGGAGACCCGGGTTCGATCCCTGGGTAACTGTGGGATTTTTGTTCTGTCGGGGGCAAAAAGAAAATCCTAACCTGCACAGTTCGCGGCGACTGCACTAGCCAGGCGGCCTTAATTCCTCATCTCAAAGACCCCTCTGCCATACACCGCAAGGTACTTACTATATTGGCAGTAAATGACAGTTTTTTTTATGATTTAAAATTTCATATATTTTCTTTTATGGTCTAGTATTCCACATAACACATATTTCCTTTCATGGTCTAGTATTTCAAATGTCATATATTTCTTTTTATTGTCTAGTATTTCAAAATTTATATATTTTCTGTTATGGTCTCGCATTTCAAATATCATATATTTTATTTTATGAACTAGTATTTCACATTACGTATATTTCCTTATCAATCAATCAATCATGTGCCATGCCGGAAAGCGTGGGCAATCATGACTCGCCATTTCACTCGATCACCGGAGTCTGGATCAGCTCAGTGTTCCTGTCTCGTCCATGCCATGTGGCCAAGATATCCAGGTATTTTCCTCTCGGTCTTCCTCGTGGTCTGTTCCCCTCGATCTTATCAGTTGTCAATAAGTTCTCCAATCCATTTCTTCTCATAACATGTCCAAAATATTTTGACTGTCTTCGTCTAATTTCTCTAATCAGCCTACGATTTTCATTTGTCTACTGTAGTACTTGGTCATTGGTTTTTCTGTCTGTCCATGGTGTTCTTTGCATTTTCCTCAGAAACCACATTTATGCAGCCATCAGATGTTGTTCAGCTTGACTGCACATTGTCCAAGTTTCACATCCATACAAAAGAACAGGCTCTATGTACCCCCTCAACACTCTTTTTCTCGTTTCAATTGACATCTTATTATTGGTCAGAATGTCTTTCATCTTGCTAAAGGCTACTTTCGCCATGGCGATTCTTGTTCTAATCTCTTCAAGGTATCTCCCATCAGATGTTATGACTGTTCCGAGATAATTGTATCGATTCACTTGTTGCAGAATATTCCCATTTACTTGTATATTACATTGTGGTACTTTGTTCTTCCTAGTGACGACCATAACCTGTGTCTTTTTACAATTTAATTCCAACCCCAGCTGCTCACTGTGCACAACAACCGCATCTACTAATTGTTGCAGATCATGTGCATTGTCTGCAATCAATACTGTATCATCTGCATATCTAATGTTATTGATGTTTCTTCCACCAATGCTGATCCCATTTATATCTTCTACATTTCTGAAAATATTTTCACTATATAGGGAAAAAAGATCTGGTGACATTACACATCCCTGCCTAATATATTTCCTTATATGGTCTAGTATTTCAAATTTAATATATTTGTCTCCTACTACAGGAGACAAATGACAATCATAAATTGATTTGAGAAATTAGACGTAGACAGTCAAAATGTTTTGGACATGTTATGAGAAGAAATGGATTGAGAACTTAGTGACAACTGGCAAGATCGAAGGGGACAGACCAAGAGGATAACCGAGAGGAAAATACCTGGACGGCTTGGCCACATGGCATGGACGAGACAGGAACACTGAGCTGATCCACGACTCTGGTGATCGAGTGAGTGAAATGGCGAGTCATGACCGCCCACGCTTTCCGGCATGGCACATGATTGATTGATTTATATTTTCTTTTATGGTCTAGTATTTAAAATTTTATTTATTTTCTTGTATGGTCTAGTATTTCACATTACGTATATTTCCTTTGATGGTCTAGTTTTTCCTATTACATATATTTCCTTTTATGGTCTAGTATTTAAAATTACACATATTTCCTGTTATAGCCTAGTATGTCACATTACATATACCTCCTTTATGGTCTAGTATTTCAGATTACAGATATTTCATTTTTATGGTCTAGTATTTCACATTATATATATATATATATATATATATATATATATATATATATATATATATATATATATATATATATATATATATATATATATATATATATATATATATATATATATATGACTGTCTGGTCGGTGCAAGATCTGTTTCATCAGAAGCCTGCTTGTTCATCCCTTAGCTGTTTGCCAATGGCATCTCGAATCTCTCTAGAATGATCCTGCTTAACATGTTCACAGGTAATGATAATATAGTGTGTTTATTTTTGTCTGTCCCAATATAAAATTCCATATCTCAGTAACCAACTGAAGGAAAGTGATGAGATTTAGCATATAACCTTATCATTATGTCCACCCAACCCCAAAAAATTTTTGTTCTGGAGATTTTACAGCAGATTGCAAAGTTTGTTTATATGCGGTATATAATTTACGGGTCCAAGATGAAGTTTGCAATTTAAAATGTATTACAGCGTAGCCAGACAATCAGCGTTCAATGTTGAATATTTTACGTGTTTCACGGGATTGGACTTATGCCAAGAACCCCGCGTTGTTTAAACTGGGACTGTTCAGAGGTGTCTCAATATGTGGGTTATTTCATGAAGCCTGATTAATATTTTTTTTTTTTAAATCTTACCACTTATCGCTAACATTGAAATGTGTTAATATTTATTAATGGGGTTGAATGCGAAATTATGTATACACTTCAAAGCATCGCTATGAAGTTGTATACATATTTTTGTCAAGACGCTGATCGCAGGAAACTGTTTTATACTATTACAAATTCCTAAAAAAAAAGAACAGTGCATGCATTGGGTTTGAGTAAACGGTCATTTCGTCGATGGGTGCAAGAATCTGGAATTAAACCACCACGCAATAACCAAACGGTAGGTAGAAAGGTTATTGTAGACAGCTTTGACAAAGATGTCATAAGGCGAGCTATTATAAAAATGCCTTAAAAAGTCGCTTAAAAGTCGACAGGGTCGACTTCATTCCATCGGGTTCTATCTCATATGGCTCGGTCTCTTTCCGCAGCGCGGAAAGCATCACACAAAGCACGAACTCCGCAGCTCTAGCGACGACCGACAGAAGACTCCGAAAAATTTAACTCGTGAACCGAAGGATGCGGCCCGGAATCGAACCCACAACCTTTGGAGCCCGAGTCAAAAGGCTTGACCACTTCGCCACGGAGACTCCTAAAATTATAAAAATTTTGGATTGTATATCCAGGATTATCCAGCATTATAAAAATGTTGGATGCCAAAGAAACAGTGACTGTAAGAAAACTTAGGCTTTTGTTGAGAAAGAACAATAACATAGAGCTATCCAAAACAACTTTGTGGAAAATTATAACTACATTATCTTCACTTTTAGAAAGTACAAGGGAGGGCGAAATATTCTTTGCGGGCAACCGCATTTAGGAGCCATGAGAAGCAGATACCTACGTGAAATAAGGGAATTGCGCAAAGAAAATTATGGCACAGTGTATTTGGATGAAATGTGGATCAATGCGCACCACACAAGTGATAAGGAATGGCAATCAGTGGATGGACAGATAAAGCGATATGTGCCCAGTAGTATAGGACCGCTTTTGGTCATGGCCCATGCTGGTAATACGCATAATGGCTTACAACAGAATGCTGGGCTCGTGTTCGTATCAAAGCATCCAGACAATAGGGATTATCATAATAAGATGAACGGTAATGTAGTTAGAGAATGGCTTGAGAATACTGTGCTTCCATCCCTAGATAGACCCTCGTGTCCAATTATGGACAATGCATGATATACATGTTGTTGCCCAAGAAGACAAAATACCTACAGCATCGAGCACAAAGGGAGCAATAAAGATATGGCTCCGAATGGAAAACATACTATTTCCAGAAAGGTATTTCTAGCTAGAATTGTTGTCCCTTGTAAAACAGACGCCAAAAAGCAAGAAATATCAAATTCACAAGTTTATAGAAGAGCATCGTCATTGGTGCTTGAGACTTCCACTCTCATTTTAACCCTATAGAACTTGTGTGGGCTAAAATTAAAGGACAGGTGGCAGCTGACAATACTATATTCAAATTGTCTGACGTCAAGATACTAATCCAGTCCGCGCTATTAAATACTGATAAATGTTACTGGGAAAATGCGAGGACCATGTGTTGGAAGAGGAAGAGGGCTATTGGAGAAAGGATGGATTGAATTTTATGCAACCGAGAGCAGTCATCAACCTACTGGAATCGTCCGACACAGATTAAGGTCTGAGCAGATCGCAGACCTTAATCCGTGTGCACGCTTACTGGGATATTTTGCTTCAACTATTCAGATGAATTGTAGGCCCTAAACATTACAGCATCAGCACAATGTCAATGGCAACAGTTTGTATTCCACAGTGATGAATTTTCAATTCCGCAAGCCCTCGGCGGTGACAAACAACTGGTATTTAAAAAAAAAAAAACACTAAGCGCATTGAATACCAACAGAAGAGTAATATTGCGGTGGAAACTGACATATTGTGGCATAACAAGAAACGTGAAAGCAAACACGTTGTCAAATTAGGGGACAACACACGCACATACGAATCAATCTATAAACTACAATGAAAAGAGGACCAACATCTTGGTCGTTAAGAAAAAAGCCCACTACAGAGACACTGACAACTATTTTCATAGTGCAAAACAGGTAATCATGTTCCGTCTCTGATCAGTAAACAGCAGAGTAGACAATCTTTCAGGAAGATTCAAAGCGGGTCTGTCACCCATGTGTACGTGTGAACAAACTACACAGACAGTTGAACAGATCCTTAAAAATGGACACATGGTGACTAAATTGCGGTATCATTTCTGGTCAGTCCATACGCACATTAACGCACAGCAATTTGGAAGCTTTCACGAACTCAATATAAAAAGGTAACATGAATACTTGTGTACACATTATTAACCAGCAGCCGAAGAAACAAGAAGGAAATGAAAAATATAATAAAAAATATATTCCTTCTACTTTCCTGTCAATTTACAAATTATTTACCCCATGCCTCTGTAAATTCTCTGTCTTTACTAATATTGCACATTGCACCCGTCTCGGGATTCTCCGTGGTGAAGTGGTAAAACCGTCTGACTCGGGCTTCGAATGTTGTATGTTCGATTCCGGGCCACGTCCTTCATTTCACGAGTGCAGTTTTTTCGGAGACTCCCGAGGGTCGTCGCTGGAGCTACGGAGTTCGTGCTTTGTGTGACGCTTTCCGCGCTGCAGAAAGAAACTGAGCTATATGGATAAAAACCCGGTGCAATGCAGCCGACCCTGTCAACTTTTAAGGTACTTCTTTTATTGCACCCACTCCCATACGAATCCGGATACGCCTTGTTTCGTCATGTGAATTGGCGGGGCATTCAATACTGTAAAAACAAGTTTGTTAGCGAAAAATCACTAGTTTTTCAGCAAAACATCAAAGAAATGTCGCCGCTTTCGATGATTTAAGTTGCTTTTGGACCTATCAAAGACATATTCCTTGGGTGGGGGTAAATATAAGACGGCAGGAAAAATTTCATAACGATTTAACAGAGAGTTTTCAAAATAATTGATCGTGAATGAAGGCATTCATTTCTGGACATACTGTAGCATTATTCTTCTATAATTTTCGTACTCTTTCTTAATCAACTACACCAGATATCCTTCTCCCCAGTATGCTGGTATTTCTGTTGTTTCCCAGACTCTACCAAATAATTTGTGCAACAGTTCAGTTGAACTGTTTATATTGCATTTCATAGCTTATGCTAGGATACCATCTGGGTCAGTAGTTTGATAGCTTTTCCAATTTTTTCTTTACATGGGTTTTCACAGTTGATAGTCATTTCCACTTATACCAGCTGGATATCATGATGGTCATTTGGAACTGTTCTATGTAGAAGATCCTTAAAGTATTCAACCCATGTGTGCATTTGATCTTTAATGTTGGTGAGAACATTCCCTTTACTATTTTTGATAAGATCACGTGGTTGATTATATTTTCATACCAATATCCATGTTGTACTGTAAAGGTGTCTGAGGTTTCCCTTCGCCGCTGCATCCTTTGCCTCTCTTGCTAGGGCATTTTAATATTGTATTTTATCCGCCCTTGTGGGTTTCTTAACATAGATGTTAGCTTCTGTATATATTCCATGGGCTTTGATTTTTATTGCTCTGGGTTTCATATTAATTAAGTCTGCCTGTTTATGTCTCCTTTCTTCTATTTTCTTGAGGGTTTCTCGCGTTACCCATGCTTTATGTTTACGTTCTCTTCTTCCAAGGACTTCCATAGATGATTCGCTCCATGCCTTTAACCTGTTGCCAACTCATCTCCTTGCTCTCTACGTCTACTAAGTGTTGCAAGATGTGGTACTTATTAGAGACTGTGGCCAGAAACTAGTTTCTTGGTTTCTGAGATATCCTGAATTCCATGTAAAGTAGTCATTATATCTCTTGAGTTGTTTTATTGATTGTGTGTGGCGACTTCAACAGCCATTCGCAGAGCTGGGGCTATTATCACATGGACCAGAGAGAAGAGAGATTGGAAGACTGGCAGGATGGGAACAGATTCATCCTGATTAACAAGCCGTCTGACCCACATACCTTCTACTCGAGATCATGGCACACTACAACTACACCTGACCTGGCGTTTCATTCACCAGATCTGGAGTGGAACATTACACGAATTGTTGGGAAACAACTTGGTGGCAGTGACCATCGGCCAGTCTTTCTAACTGTAGAAAATGAGCTTGTAAGTGAAAGCAGCACCCTCTCTAGGTGGAACTACAAGAAAGCAGACTGCTCAATGTACAAGCATCGCACCAGCATACTGGTTAGAAACCTGAACACTGAGAAGGACATAAATAAAGTAGTTGAAGAGTTTGGGAAATGCATACTACAGACAGCATGAGAAACAATACCAAGAGGAACCCGTAAACATTATAAACCCTACTGGAATAGTGAACTGGAACAGTTGCACAATGATGTGGATGTATGTAGAAAGCAAGCAGAGGCCAATCCCAGCCAAGAGCACCACAATAAATATCAGCACGCAAAAGCCAAATTTCAAAAGGCCCAGCTACAGGCTAGACGGAAAAGCTGGCAGGAGAAAACAGTCACTGAACTTTGAAAGAGACACAAGGAAGTTATGGAAGCTAATAAAACAGCTTAACGATGAGGGTTCAGGGAGAAACTCAAAAATTGCGCTACATAAAGACGGAAACATCTTAACAGGAAAGCAAGCAGCTGACCATTTTGCGGACTCATTCGCACAAGATAACAATATCGAAATTAGTCCAGAGAAACAACAAGAGATTCGAGAGAAATGGCAACATACAGGACAGAAGGAAATTGTACATGAGATTATAGAGACACCTATCACATTCAGTGAACTGGAGCTAGCCATATCAAAACTTAAAATAAGAAAGTCACCAGGAGCTGATGGTATCTCCAATGAAATGATCAGGAACCTAGGAAGAGAGGCCAAAGCAAAGCTGCTACAGATCTTTAATAATACATGGACCTTAGGCAGTGTTCCACAAGTCTGGAGAGAAGCTATCACGATACACCTCCTAAAATCTGGGAAAGACAGTTCCATTGCCTCCAGCTACAGACCCATTAGCCTCACCAGCTGTCTCTGCAAAACAATGGAACGCGTCATCAATCTCAGACTACAGTGGTTCATTGGAAGTGAAAACATCCTTGTGCCACAACAGGCTGCCTTTAGACAGTGCTACTCTACGGAAGATCAGACAACCTACCTCTCTCATGAAGTTGAGGATGCATTCCAAGAGAAGAAGCTGGTACATGCGGCTTGGATAGATCTGAAGAAAACCTTTGACAAAGTCTGGAAAGAAGGTCTGATGAAGAAACTGAGAAACTGTAAAGTCAATGGAAGAATGTACAAATGGGTGAAAGCATACTTGCACAACAGAAGAGGCCGAGTACAGATAGACGGTCTCAAGAGCAAGTAAGTACTATTGCGTCACGGTGTTCCCCAGGGTGGAGTCCTGTCCCCAACACTTTTTCTAATCTTAATCAATGATCTTATTGCTAATCTACCCGATGGAATTAAAGCGGCAATGTACGCTGATGACCTGGTTTTGTGGAGCTCAAATGAACATGCATCAGTGGCCACCATATTGCTACAGAGAGCTGTAGGTACATTTGTTGCATGGGCGGATAGATGGTGTGTCAGCATAAACACTGACAAGTGCAGCACCACTCTATTTACTCTTTCTCCGAAACAAAAGGCAGGTATCATTCAGATAAATGGAACACCCCTAAGAGAAGATAAAGAACCAACATACCTTGGTGTAACATTCGACGACATGGAGAAAACACATAAAAAAAGCAGTAGCAAAAGCCAGAAGGAAAATAGCCATCCTGAGAAAGCTAAGTGGAACCACATGGGGAGCCAGTGGGAAAATACTTAGCAAAGTTTATCAACAGAGCATACGACCACACGTGGAATACGGGTCAACTGCGTCGTGTTCAGCATCAAAAACCACATTAGAGGAGCTGGACAATGTGCAAAATCAAGCTCTTAGAGTCACCACAGGAGGGATGAGATCAACCACTATAGTAGCAAAAATGGGGAGGAAACAAGCTCTAAGAGACCGCAGAGATACAAAAACACTAATACAAGCAGAAAAGTTCCTCAGCTTGCCAGGCCACCCTATGAAGAACCGATTTGAAAACTTAGCTGTGGGGCGGTTGAAAAGTAATAGTTTTATCCACCAGGCCAAACAACTCTGCAGAGAAACCATCGATCTTCCCACAGTTGGCATCCCCCTGACAACTATTCCAGAGCGAACCCCGTGGAAAGATGAACATAGACTATCGCTACAAATCCAGACAAAAGTGAGAGGAATATTTGACAAGGAAGAACATAACAGTGTACAGCGCAGAACAGCCACTCTCAGCTTCCTTGATGACGAATACCCACAGGACCTCTGGATCAGAGTCTACACAGATGGGTCAGCACTAAATGCTGTTCGAAATGGAGGAGCGGGAGTGTACATAGAATACCCAAAATAATTCTATAGACACGTCCAGAGTTCCAACAGGAAAGTACTGCCATAACTATGATGCTGAAATTGAGGCAATCAAGATAGCCACAGAAAAATTACAAAATATCAGCCATGGTACACAACCTGTGGTGATATTGACAAATGCAAAATCCGTAATAGAGGCGCTCCTGTCTGGGAAATTGTCAGTACTTTCTGAACTTAGCAGTCAGCGTAAGGTCACCATACAGTGGATACCATCCCACTGTGGAGTCCCGGAAACGACAGAGCTGATCGAGTGGCTAAGGAAGGAGCACAAGAAGAACAACCTGATGTGCCCATTACATACCACCAAAAGAAAAGAATGATCAAATCAGTCAGAAGGCCACCAAACCTTACTCAAGACGACTACTACATTATGGATAGACCAGAACAGGTCATTCTTCTGCTTCTCAGAACAGGACACAATAGATTACGCAACCACATGTATACAAAATTCAAGATTGGTGACTCAGCCATGTGCACATGTGGTTTGGCGTCGCAGACAGCAGAGCATATACTCTAGTATTGCCCAAACTACAACATATCCAGGCGAACCTTCTGGCCTAGAGAGACACCAGTGGAAGATAAGCTCTATGGACCGCTGAGTGAACTAAAAAAGACTGCTAGATTCATATAAGAGACAACATTGCAGTTATAAACATATTTCAGGCGAACGAAAGAAGAAGAAGAAGAGTTGTTTTATATAATTGTACTAATGATCAGGTCCGTATTTACATCTGCACCTCTAAAGGCCTTTTCATTATGTAGAGATGATTTCCATTTCTTATTAATACATATATGATCAATTTGATGTTCCTTTTTTGTAGGCAGGCGATGCCCATGAAACCAAATTTCCAAATGACATGCCTATCTGACATTAACGTTCTCTGTTCACAATTAATAGAATGCTCTGTCTGGAGCAAACAATTGTCTTCATGATTCTCCATCCTCCTTATCGTTTGACGCTGCAATCAAGTTGATATTGTTTATATCTGTTGTCTATCTGTTTAAGCTCAACAGCTGCGCCTTCCTATGTCTTATTTTGATTAATATTTTCTGCATAAGACTAAGTTCTATGCTTTTTTCTTCACTGTATTCCATGCGTGGCCTTTGTCTGTTCTTTGTGGTTGTGATGAGTGGTGTATGGACACCTGAAATTGTCACTACCTCGGTTGTTCTTGTCTTCTCTGTCCAAGATATGCTCAGTTCATATCTAAACAACCCATCGATTGACTCGAGTTTATTCACCATGTGATTACTCATTGCGCAATGATCGAATCTATACAGAAGAGACGATCGGCATAACCTTCCAATAAGCAGATATTTGTGCCTTGAGTTGTTACCCTTGTTCATGAAGCAACTACTTCTTGTCTGAAATAGAACACACAGGGTAATCTGAGATCGCATAGACAGAACACCAAATACAAACTCTACAATTATACCTCACAAAGACTAAATTGACATGTGCTTTGTTGTCTTAACTAAATAAATCTAAGTTGCCGCTACGAGACGTAAAATATGTCTACTTGTCAACCATATGAAATATGTATAAGGACAAAGCAGATACTACTGACTGTTTACAACATACTTACAAGCATGTAGCAATGTAGAAAGACAAAAATAGCATAAACGTATTTCCAATAATAAAAACAACGATAAAGTCACAATATCGACCGCACACCCTGCGTTTCCTAAAAGTGCGCACACGTGTGAGTAGTAAACAATGAAAATATAGATATAATAGAAAGTAGAAACAAATATGAATGAAAAGATACATTAAAAACTGTAAAATGCTGTGACGAAAAAAATAAGTTAGAATTTAACAGTAGAATGGTGTAACGTGAATGCTAGACTGAGGCATTTATAGTTGTGTTCACGCCTCTAGATGTCATCTCATCAAGCAGAACATCTCCTATGGGAGATGAAAGGCATCAGCAGAGCCAGAAGATGGACGCGACGCGTGGTTACAGTCAAATGGGGGTTTTATCGTAAGCCTGAACAAAATGTTTGAATTATAGGTATAATTCATTCATTCGACAGCCGCCACCCAACAAGCATGGGCCAGTCATGGTTCGCCATCTCACGTGATCACCAGTCTGTTCTTGTCGTGATCATGCCATGTGGTCAAGACATCCAGGTATTTATCTCTGTGCCTTCCCTTTGCTGGTCCCCCCTAATATTGCCAGTTGCCACTAAGTTTTCTGGTTTATTCCTCCCCATAACGTGCCCAAAATATCGTCTAATTTCTCGAATGAGTTCAGGGTTTTCAGTTGGTTCTTGCATAACTGTTGCATTCATTTTCCTATCTGTTTGTAGTGTTCTTTGCGTTTTTCTTAGAAACCACATTTCCACTGCCATTAGATGTTTATTCAGCTTGTCTGCTTATTGTCCATCTTTCACATGCATATAACAGTTCTGTATATATATTCCTATACAGTGAAAATATTTCCAGAAATGTAGAAGACATAAATGGAATCAGCATTGGAGGACGAAACATAAATAACATTAGATATGCAGTTGATACAGCATTGATTGCTGACAATGCACAGGATCTGCAACAATTAGTAGACGCAGTTGTTGTCCACAGTGAGCAGCTGGGGTTGGAAGTAAATTGTAAGAAGACACAAGTTATGGTCGTCACTAGGAAGAACGAAGTACCACAATGTAATATACAAGAAAATGGGAATATTCTTCAACAAGTGAATCGATACAATTATCTCGGAACAGTCATAACATCTGATGGGAGATGCCTTGAAAAGATTAGAACAAGAATCGCCATGGCGAAAGTAGCCTTTAGCAAGATGAAAAACATTCTGACCAATAAAAGTCGCTTAAAAGTCGACAGGGTCGACTTCATTGCACCGGGTTTTATCCCATATGGCCCGGTCTCTTTCCGCAGTACGGAAAGCGTCGCACAAAGCACGAACTCCGTAGCTTTTAGCGACGACCCACGGGAGTCTCCGAAACATTTAACTCGTAAGCCGAAGGACGCAGCCCGGAACCGAACCCACAACCTTCGGCTCACGCTTCAAACGGCTTGACCACTTCGCCACAGAGACTCTGACCAATAAAAAGATGACAATTGAAACGAGAAACAAAGTGTTGAGGGGATACATAGAGCCTGTTCTTTTGTATGGATGTGAAACTTGGACAATAAGCAGTCAAGCTGAAAAACACCTGATGGCTGCAGAAATGTGGTTTCTGAGGAAAATGCAAAGAATACCATGGACATATAGAAAAACCAATGACCAAGTACTACAGGAGACATATGAAAATCGTAGATTGATTAGAGAAATTAGACGTAGACAGTCAAAAATTTTTTGACATGTTATGAGAAGAAATGGACTGGACAACTTAGTGACAACTGGCAAGATCGAAGGGAACAGACCAAGAGGAAGACCGAGAGGAAAATATCTGGATGGCTTGGCCACATGGCATGGACGAGACGGGAACACTGAGCTGATCCACGACTCTGGTGATTGAGTGAAATGGCGAGTCATGACCGCCCACGTTTTCCGGCATGGCACATGATTGATTGATTGTTCTGTATAGTGCTCCACATCTCTTTTTCTCACTGCAGTTGGCAGCATATTGTTGGTGAGTTTATTTTCCATACTGCAAAAAGCTACCTTTGTTATTACGATTCTTGTTATAATCTCTGCAAGGCACGTTCCACAGATGTTATAACTGGTCCGAGATAGTTGTCCTAAAATGTTCCTATTTACTTGGTATCACTTTGTTCTTTGAGATGACTTAATCTCTGTTTTCTTACAATTTAATTATAACCCTAGTTGCTCACTGTGTACACACACACACACACACACACACACACACACACACACACACACACACACACACACGCACGCACGCACGCACACACATCTATATATATATATATATATAAAAGACGATGTATTTATGTGTGTAGGAATGTATTTGATGCGTTCGATAACGGTCCATCCGATTGAGATGAAATTTTCTACATGTATTCTTTTCATTCCCCTGCAGCCAACTGTCATAGTTTGTTAGTGTACAATCAGCTATTTACTTACTAAAATGTAATATTTAAACTTGCATTATCATTTGTATATAGCAAGGGGACTTAACTTAAGAAAAGTTATTTCAAGGGGCATAACTTTTAATAGCATTGCTATATATTTTATATATAGATTGTTCCATTGTTTTCAAAGATGTAAAACTCTTTGTCTACAGTTATTTACAGGCATATGAGTTATAATAAATAATGATATAATCTTTAAGGTATTTTCAAAGTTTTCATAAAAATAATGCATTTATTTAAATAGTGAAAGTTTTCTAACTCATCTTTTTATTTTTCTTCAACAGCACATTAATTTTTTTTTAACATTCTCATATGTATGGCGCGTTACACCCACGCTGGGTATTTATGATACCCATGTTAAACATTTCCTCAACGAGTTACTTTTCATGCATTTTAATGCTTATTATACTTTTGTTGTCAAAGAATTGCTTCATAAGAGATGTTGAATGAAAGAATGTACGAAAGGAAATAGAGAAGAATGGCAGAATGTAGGACGGGCCTGCGAAAGATTTTCGTTCGTTAAAAAAAAAGTAATTTTTTGTGAGAGAAAGTTAGTTGCATATCGTTTGCAGTACTCTGCAGTCAACCCACCGCCCACCATTTATTGGCTGTTCTTGATATCTTGGTAAGTTTGCTTTAGATAGATCTCTTCCAATCATATTTTCTACTATCAATCTATCTATTATTCTATTCTATCTATATTTTTAACGGGAACGGACCGAACATAGATGGATAGATAGATAGATAGGTAGGTAGGTAGGTAGGTAGGTAGGTAGATAGATAGATAGATAGATAGATAGATAGATAGATAGATAGATAGATAGATAGATAGATAGATAGATAGATAGATAGATAGATAGATAGATAGATAGATAGTCGGGAACGGGAACGGGAGCTTTTATGACTACTTATATGAATTAAATGAGATGCTCCCCACCAGGGGCTGGGCGAACCCGGGTCAGACAGACAGACAGATAGTCGGAAACGGGAGCTTATATGACTACTTATATGAATTAAATGAGATGCTCCCCACCAGGGACTGGGTGAAGCCGGGCCGGGTCAGACAGACAGACAGACAGATAGACAGACAGACAGACAGATAGTCGGGAACGGGAACGGGAGCTTATATGACGACTTATATGAATTAAATGAGATGCTCCCCACCAGGGACTGGGTGAAGCCGGGCCGGGTCAGACAGACAGACAGACAGACAGACAGACAGACAGACAGACAGACAGACAGACAGATAGATAGATAGATAGATAGATAGATAGATAGATAGATAGATAGATAGATAGATAGATAGATAGATAGATAGATAGATAGATAGATAGATAGATAGATAGATAGATAGATAGATAGATAGATAGATAGATAGATAGATAGATAGATAAATCCCCGCCAGGAACTGGGCGAAGCCGGGCCGGGTCAGCTAGTACTATATAATTTGTATAAGCGCTTATTGTTTCCAATAAATGTTATTTACAAGTCTAAGGCTTTTCCCATCAATTTTCTGATCAGCAGGCAGCTATATCTTTATGTAGTGAATGAAGCAATTATGTATTCCTTTATTTCTAATGTATTAATGTTCTCAGCAAATACACAACATTTGTTGTACCATTTACTTCTATCAACCCACATTATTCTCTTCCTATTTCGAGTTGTATTTCTTCCCAACTTTGCGTGATATCAAAATATATTTGATGTGGTTCATTATCTCTTCGCAAGTGAGATTATGTATATTACATTTGTGTTAGTGTGTTTGTGATTGTCAGTGGGTATATTTGTATGCGAGGAGGTGTGTATTTGTGAGTTAAGGAGTGAGTGTATAACTGTGAGAGTTTTTGTAAGTGATGTATGAATGTTTTAATGTGTTTATGTAGGTATGCATATATGTGTTTATACACGTGTGAGTGTGTGTGTGTGTGTGTGTGTGTGTGAGTGAGTGTGTGTGTGTGTGCCTATATGCCTGTCTCATAACATGGTAATATGCATTGTTTCTGTTCACAGCATTCCTTCGTTCGTTCGTTCGTTCGTTTGTTCGTTCGTTTGTTCGTTCGTTTACATTACAACGTACTGAAAATTAAGAAGCCGACCGACTGGCAAAGAAAGGTGGAAGATAATTCAGCCTGATACAGACTAACCTATTATGAGGCCAAGAGAAGCAATTATACCAATTATACAATCAAGTGGAAATCAGAACATCCAGGTGACCATAATGATGATGAAAAAAAGCAGTATTGCTTATGTGATGTCTGGGGCTGGCGTCTTGACAGTTTTCATATGGTTAAAATCATTCTGAACTTCCATCTTCACAATTGGTGGTCCGTTATTATATGAAACATCATACAGTTGATCACGTGACTCTTTATATGATGTTTTTTTTTTTTTTTTGCGTATTCTAATCATGCATGTAAAATCATATTCTAGTCCATAATAATGTTACCTTCTTTGGTTTTGAGGCAACTTGTGATAAGTCAGTTCTTTAGTTAGCGAGGTCATGGTGTTCTAGGCATGAGTATTATGACAATAACACATACATTGCCGACTTCTTTGTGACTGCAAAAATAACAATGGTTAGTTAAAGACCTGTCGGTGTGTTATTAGATGTAGCTCAGGTGTTCCCACACCTGTCTACTAAAACATTACGTTGAATATCATTTAATCTCTCTCGTGTTCTGTGTTGTCAAGTTATCCACGCTGTGTGTTTGGTTTTCGCCAGATTATATCATTTCTGACGGACTGGCTTTAGGAATCATCAACCGCATATTCATAAAGAATGTGACAATATTGAGGATGTGGAATGTATGAAATACTGCTAGTATACTGCAAGCTGATGGATAGCTTTGTTAATTCACTATGGTTGGTAAGTCAGCAAGAGTATAATTAGTGGGGACTTGGGGAAGGCAGTTGATGGTTTTGTTATTAATGGAAAAGGTTAAATTTAAGAATGCTCTGCCCAGCTTTGGGGGATTTCTTTCTTGTCGGTGACCAATGTTTTCCCATCTGCACTAAGGAGGGGAGCTATGCCCAGTGATGTAGGGTTACTTTTAGTGAGTCATAGAAGTTTTTCATATCATACTTCTCAGCAAAGCCTTGAATCTCATCAGCTATATTCCTTAGCTGAAGTTTCTGCTGCATGACTCTCCGGATGTTGTTGAAAGCATTTTTTTCATGTTGACTTCGGTCGTTCAAATATGCCTTGTAGAGAAGGTGTTTCTCGGCCAGCAATTGGTTGATGTCTTCGGAATTTTCATCGAACCAGCCTTTAGGTTTTCGGGTGGCTGGACCCAGGATTTCCACAACAGTGTTGTAAAGTGTGTCCTTTAGGGCTATCCACTCTGTTTCCACGTCTTGCTTAACTGCGGACTGGGCTTGATGCGGTCCTCCAACATATTTATAAACGACAGCTGCACTTTCTTACTATTTAGGCGGGTGGCGTTTATTTATTTTCTTTTGCACGTTTCTCCATTGACGACGCTGTGGTGGTGTAATGCTATGCTTATTTTTTGAAACCATCAGACGATGGTCTGTCGGCATTCTGTCTGTCGACATTCGGCACCACGCATGGATTTTGTCACCCGAAGTCAAGACGACTGGAGACGAATGCAGGTGCAGTGGATGACCAAGGCGCTCTACGTGCCTTGCCGTGCTCATTACGTTCTACAATGCTTTGCAGGTTAACGCCGTATTGCCCGTTGAATCATCACTAATTTCTTCCGCGTAGTCTGCCGAATCCTATCTTCACATGATGGATAGGCATACCCTAGTTCACCCATTGCTTTGACGCCGAATCGGTTACCCTCGACTGGTTATGCCGACCTGTCATCGCCGTTGCCCAGGGGGTGGGGGGTGGTGACCGTTTTCACATCCTGAAGACTACTAAAGGTACTACCTATGCCTGTCATCGCAGACCCACAAACATCAAGTTGTTGAGATATTATACTACATCAGATGATTAGTCATCTTCACAATGAAGGTCTGCTGCAATTTATCTCTCTGTAGCACTCAGGATGGTACATTCTGACAACCTATTTCCAGTCCATCAGTTGATGTTCTCTTTCCAATTTAAATCGTGAGTGTCTTTGATACGTTTGTCTCACATCTCTGATTTCCACTCTTCTCTTTGGTATAGTTTTCTTTAGGCTATTATTTCATGTTATGTTGCCTAAATATGTTACATGTCAAAACTTGGTGTTTGATTTGTTAAGTTGTATCTCCATTACATTAAGCATACCGTTTTATATATTCACATACATGCATGTCTATAGAACTTCCACTGTGAGATTCGGCTTATTATATGGCTTTCGTAGGTCGACGTGGCCGAATCGTTTTAAGCGCTCGCGCTTAAATTTCGGATACGCAAATGGCGTTGCAGTGGGTTCTATCCATACACCCGTCAGGTGATTTCTTGTTCTTGAATTGGGGCCGTAAATTACAACTTCTCAGAAATCGGAGTGGGTTCGCCTAGTGTCGTGAGACAATGGTTGTAAGGAAAGATTTCCCACACGTAATAATCAGTCCAGTGCACTACCTAGTAGCATTAACTACTGGCAGTAGTAGCCAGTGAGTGGGCTACACTAGTAGTATTAACTACTGGTAGTAGTAGCCAGTGAGTGGGCTACACTAGTAGTATTATCTACTGGTAGTAGTAGCCAGTGAGTGGGCTACACTAGTAGCATTAACTTCTGGCAGTAGTAGCCAGTGAGTGGGCTACACTAGTAGCATTAACTACTGGTAGTAGTAGCCAGTGAGTGGGCTACACTAGTAGCATTAACTTCTGGTAGTAGTAGCCAGTGAGTGGGCTACACTAGTAGCATTAACTTCTGGCAGTAGTAGCCAGTGAGTGGGCTACACTAGTAGCCTTAACTTCTGGCAGTAGTAGCCAGTGAGTGGGCTACACTAGTAGCATTAACTACTGGTAGTAGTAGCCAGTGAGTGGGCTACACTAGTAGCATTAACTACTGGTAGTAGTAGCCAGTGAGTGGGCTATACTGGTAGCATTAACTTCTGGCTTTAGTAGCCAGTGAGTGGGCTACACTAGTAGCATTAACTACTGGTAGTAGTAGCCAGTGAGTGGGCTACACTAGTAGCATTAACTTCTGGTAGTAGTAGCCAGTGAGTGGGCTATACTGGTAGCATTAACTTCTGGCAGTAGTAGCCAGTGAGAGGGCTACACTCGAGTTCATAGCCAGAGAGAGAAACATTTTCTGGCTTTCGTGTTCCTGAATCTGGATTTGTTATAGGAACAGTAGATGTAAAAATATGGCTTTCGTGTTCCTGAATCTGGATTTGTTATAGGAACAGTAGATGTAAAAATATGGCTTTCGTGTTCCTGAATCTGGATTTATTATAGGAACAGTAGATGTAAAAATATGGCTTTCGTGTTCCTGAATCTGGATTTGTTATAGGAACAGTAGATGTAAAAATATGGCTTTCGTGTTCCTGAATCTGGATTTGTTATAGGAACAGTAGATGTAAATATATGGCTTTCGTGTTCCTGAAACTGGATTTGTTATAGGAACATCATCATCATCAAGTGCCGTGCCGGCTGGCGTAGGCGTTCATGGCTCTCCATAGATCTCGGTCTTTGGTTTTCTGGATCAACTCTGGTGCTGATATTCCTCCATGCCACCGTCTCAATCCATCCAGCATCACTTCTCTTGGTCTACCTCTGCCTCTCTTCCCCTCGATCTTTCCAGTTGTTACGATGTTCTCCAATGCCTCTCTTCTCATCACGTGACCGAAGAAAGATGTTTGTCTCTGTCTTATTGTTGTATATAATGTTCTAGTTTCATTAGCCTGTTTCAGGCAGTCGTCGTTAGTTACTCTGGCAGTCCAAGGAATTCGCAACATTCGTCTCAGGAACCACATCTCTGTTGCTTCTAATTTCTTCTTAATTTGTTCATTTACGTTCCAAGATTCACTGCCATACAGCAAAACTGGTTCTACATAGCATTTCAGCACTCTCTTTCTTACATTCAGTGATAGTGACTTATTGCATAAGATACTCTTCATTTTCTGAAAAGCGGCTTTTGCCTGCCCTATTCTACTCCTAATCTCTGTTGTACATCTTCCATCTGATGTTATAAATGCCCCTAGGTATCTAAAATTATCAACTTGGTTAAGGATTTTCCCTTCTATTTCTATGTCACATTTTGGTGTCACCATTTTCGTTGATATTACCATTGTTACTGTTTTCTTGATATTCAAGGAGAGTCCTTTCCTTGCACTCTCTGTTACTACAACGTCTAATAATTGTTGTAGGTCTGTTGAATTATCCGCCACCAATACAGTGTCAACTGCATAGCGTATATTATTTATATTATAACCTCCAACTAGTATTCCTGGCATCTCTTTGATCTCTCTCATTATTACTTCGCTATACAGGGAGAAAAGATCTGGTGACAAGACACACCCTTGTCGTACTCCTAGCTTTATCCGTTCGTAACTACCCTCTTTATTTCCCATTTTAATTGCTGCTACTTGGTTCCAGTAAACATTCTTTATTATTCTTAAATCTTTTCCATCAATGTTGATATCTTCCAACATTTTAATCAGTTCATCATGTTTTACTTTATCAAATGCCTTAGTATAATCTATGAAGCACAAATATATGTCTCTCTGTTTCTCTATTGACCTTTCTATTAGTGTCCGTAATGTATAAATTGCATTGTTTGTGCCCTTTCCTTCCACAAATCCATACTGTTCTTCACTAATTTCCATTTTTATTTTCTTTTTGATTCTTCTCATTATGATTCTGAGTAGAAGCTTAGTGATATGGTTTATAAGGTTAATTGTACGAAAATCTTCACAATCAATTGCTCCTGGTCTTTTTGGTATAGCTATAAATAAAGATTTCAGCATATCACTGGGTAAATATCCACTGCTGTAAATATAATTCAACATTTTGGTTAATATATCTACTCCAAATTCTCCCAATACTTCTAATTCTTCTATTGTGATTTCATCTGGCCCAGCTGTTTTTCCTTTCTTCATACGTTCATAGCGTCAGCGACTTCTTCTTTCAGAATAGGTGGACCTTCTAAGTTACTATCTTCTGTTAATTCTCCCCTTTCTCCTTCATATAATTCTCTTATATACTCATTCCACCTCTTCATTATAGCATCTTCCTCTAATATTATCTTTCCTGTTTTTGATTTCAAACACCCTGTATTTATTCTTATTTTTCTTCCTGTAAGCTCACTGATTTTTCTGTGCATATTTTTTGTATCTTTAATGGAATTTAATTCAATTTTTTTGCATTGCTCGTTTAACCAACTTTCTTTAGCCTTCCCACATTCATCTTTTATTTCTTTATTTATCTTAGCGTATTCTTGTTTGTCATTTTTACTCTGTTTTCTTTTGTCCATCAGTTTTAAGATATCTTCATTCATCCATTTTTTCTTAGCTATTTTGCCTCTCTCCGGTAATACTTCTTTGTTAGTTTGATGAATGGAGTCCCTTAACATTTCCCATTGTTCATCTATACTCTGTATTTTAGTTATTGCATTGTACCTATTTTTCACAGTCACTCTGTATTGTTCTTGCATTTCTTTATCTATTTTCAGAACCTCTTTATTAAGTCTCATGTTCTTAACCATTTTTTTCCCTCTCTTTAATCTTACTTTTATTTTTCCACATAGTGGTACATGATCACTATTACAGTCAGCACCAGGCATTGTCTTTACATTAATTAAAGCATTTCTAAATCTTTTATTAATTAGTATGTAGTCAATTTGGTTGCGTATTTTCTTATCAGGGCTTATCCATGTGTACAGTCGTCTTTTATGGTGTTTAAACCATGTGTTTCCAATTATCATCTCATTGATATTTGCCCATTCTATTAGCATTTCCCCTCTTTCATTTCTTGTACCTAAACCATAATTCCCCACTACATCCTCCATTTTTCCCTTTCCTACTTTTGCATTAAAATCACCAAGTATTATTTTTATTTCTTGTGATCCAATTTGAGCCATCGCCATTTCTATTTCGTCGTAAAAGTGTTGTATTTCTTCATCACTACTGCTTGCTGTTGGTGCATATACTTGTATAATATTTATGTCTATTGGTTTGCCTTTGATTTTTACCATAATAACTCTATCTGAAATACACCAGTATCCATTAATTGACTTGGCTGTTTTTTCGTCTAATATTATTCCTACACCTTTTTCATGTGTTTTCCCTCCAGAATAAATTATTGTGTGATTGTCAGCTATAATTTTGCCCGATCCCTTCCATCTCATCTCACTAACGCCTAGTATATTCATTTTCATGCTATCCATCTCTCTTAGAACATTGGTCAACTTTCCTAGCTCATTTAATGTCCTAACATTCCATGTTCCTACTCTAAATTTATTTATTTTAGTTATGATTTTGCCATCAGTAGCTGGATGACGGTCTGGTGTCACCTGTGGCTCATGACTGTCCCTACCGGACGAGGATGCCCTAAGACAGCCATTAACGTCCTTCACTAACTTTGATTTATGTTTTGCCATGAAGTCTTGGGAAGATAATGTGGTGGTTTCCCCTTGACTTCCACATTCACACGGTGGTCTTTTAACTCTGCCTTTGACAGCCATTTCCGACTGTAAGGACAAGTGAGTGCCCTGCCCTGCTCAGGTGCAGAGTTGTCCACTTATTCCGGTGGATACTCGGTCCCGAGAGCTGTGTTAGCCACACCGTGGTGTGTTTCCATCCTCTACCACGGGGAGGTGCAGTTGGGATTTTCCCTTCATAAAGTTATGGTCTCTGACCAAAACTCTCCAGTACTTTTAGAGGACGTTATAGGAACAGTAGATGTAAAAATATGGCTTTCGTGTTCCTGAAGCTGGATGTGTTATAGGAATAGTAGTTGTAAAAATATGGCTTTCGTGTTCCTGAATCTGGATTTGTTATAGGAACAGTAAATGTAAAAATATGGCTTTCGTGTTCCTGAATCTGGATTTGTTATAGGAACAGTAGATGTAAATATATGGCTTTCGTGTTCCTGAAACTGGATTTGTTATAGGAACAGTAGATGTAAAAATATGGCTTTCGTGTTCCTGAATCTGGATTTATTATAGGAACAGTACATGTAAATTATATGGCTTTCGAATTCCTGAATCTTGATTTATTATAGGAACAGTACTTGTAAAAAATATGGCTTTGGTGTTCCTGAATATATAGCTTTGGTGTTCCCGAATCTGTGTTTATTATAGGAATAGTACATGTAAAAAAATATGGCTTTCGTGTTTCTGAATCTGGATTTATTATAGGAACAGTCCATGCAAACAATATGGCTTTCGTGTTCCTGAATCTGGATTTGTTATAGGAACAGTAGATGTAAAAATATGGCTTTCGTGTTCCTGAAGCTGGATGTGTTATAGGAATAGTAGTTGTAAAAATATGGCTTTCGTGTTCCTGAATCTGGATTTATTATAGGAACAGTACATGTAAATTATATGGCTTTCGAATTCCTGAATCTTGATTTATTATAGGAACAGTACTTGTAAAAAATATGGCTTTCGTGTTCCTGAATCTGGATTTATTATAGGAACAGTACATGTAAAATATATAGCTTTTGTGTTCCAGAATCTGGATTTATTATAGGAACAGTAGATGTGAAAAATATGTCTTTCGTGTTCCTGAATCTGGATTTATTATAAAAAGAGTCGCTTAAAAGTCGACAGGGTCGACTTCATTGCACCGGGTTTTATCCCATATGGCTCGGTCTCTTTCCGTAGCACGGAAAGCGTCCACAAAGCACGAACTCCGTAGCTTTTAGCGACGACCCACAGGAGTCTCCGAAACATTTAATTCGTAAACCGAAGGAC
This sequence comes from Cepaea hortensis, assembly GCA_963921405.1. Lineage (NCBI taxonomy): Eukaryota > Metazoa > Mollusca > Gastropoda > Stylommatophora > Helicidae > Cepaea > Cepaea hortensis. The sequence goes on from OY992885.1 coordinate 72,006,852, forward strand.
GCGGCCCGGAATCGAACCCACAACCTTCAGAACACGAGTCAAACGGCTTAACCACTTCGCCACGGAGGGTCCCGGAGATTCCTTTCTCAGTATCGCCCTCATCGTGAAGCGTCTCACACAACCAGATCTGTGTTGGTTGACTATTCTTCTTTGGCTCCCAGAATGTATATTTAGTGCAAACCGCTTAAAGCGATCTCGGATGTGGCGAATTTCTGTTGTGAAGAACAATATTGTATTGTACGTTGTAAATGTGTTACAATATACTTGAACTCTTATAAGAGGAATTTCTGATAAGAAAAACTATTTCTTGAGTCCCAGGTGAGTACTCCTTAGCAGGTCTGCAGAAGTATAACACCTCTTGGATATCCTGTATTACTCACACACAAACACACACACACACAAACACACACAGACACACACACACACACACACACACACACATATATATATATATATATATATATATATATATATATATATATATATATATATATATATATATATATATATATATATATTACACCTCTCGGCTAAAGTGTATTTGGCATGGATAAAGATATCAATGTAGCAGACATTTTACAAAGGACGAGACATTTGTAATATTTGTAAGGCGGCAGTATGACTACATTAAGGACATCATTCAGCGAACAGTAGGCTAGGGGTCACGTGTGAATGTGGACAATGGAAAATGACTCAATCGTGAACAGCTCATCATAAAATGTGTTAGTAAATAACGTCTTCAGCCTGAAGCTACGTTGTCCAGGTTCTAATGTTGACGAGTGAGTGGACACCTCTAGATCAACTATATATCCCCACTCGCAGCTTGCCATATTTCAGTAACCAATATCCACTACCAGACTTTCAGTAGTCCTCGTATACATTATTTTGACTGCAAGCCCCGTCAAACTATGTTGTGGATCCAAACCTGTCCAATAGTGTATTATCCTCTATCAAAAAGGTGTGAAGTGCTAGGCATTCATTCTAGTCAGGCTCTAATGAGATGGGCAGCCAATTTCCTCCCAGTATTTTATTCTAGCGAATTGCCAAACATGTCTCAGAACTCTACGCTATCCATATCTTTAGGCTGGGTCGTCACCAAAGGATAGTAGAAAGATCCCTGCTCCTGTTGGGGTTTGAACACAGACTACTGTCTTGGTAGGCAAGCACATTATCCACTATGTCTCCTCGCATCTAATGTTTGGTTAGGTGTTGAATAATTTGAGGCATGTTTTAGTTATTGTTTAAATGTTGGCTGATTCTATTACCTTAATGCTGCCGGACATAGTTTCACTGGCATTCTTAAGTTTGTCTGTCATTCTTTGTTGTTAATCTCAGCGGTCCTCTTATATCTCTTGTAATTGTCACCGTGTAATGTCCTGTGTCCATATAAACAGTAATTGTAATTGTAACCGTTTCTGATATTCTAACTCTGCAAGTAATCTGTCACGTCTGCTTCCTCCTGATTGTGTATACAAGCATATTATGAACTGTTTTCCCTTCGCTGTTTGCTCACTATCATGGTAGGCTGTGTTTGAGATGCGTATAATCATGTTTGCACTGGAAACGTTGCGCTGCATCTCTCTGACATTGACAGATTGCTCTAACTTGGTTATGGAGATGTGTTTTGATATTGAGTATTCTGTTTATGAGTGTTGTTTTGTTGCACACGATTTATTTCAAATATATTGGAGGTCACGTGGAGATTGTTAACCATTTACAAAGTATTTGAGCCAGGGCCAGGCAAAATAATTACTCATGTAATTTGACTCTCAGACGACAATCTCACTCTAATTTGAATCCCAGACGACAATCTCACTTTAACCTGAATCTCAGTTGACAATTTCACTTTAATGTGAATCTCATTTGAAAATCTCACTCCAACTTGACTCACATGTGACATCCAGACTCTAATGTTCGTCTCAGATGACAATCTCACTCTACTTAACTCACAGATGAAAGTCTCACTGTAATATGAGTCTTAGGTGACTATCAATCAATCAATCAATCAATCAATCAATCAATCAGTCAATCTATCTATCTATCTATCTATCTATCTATCTATCTATCTATCTATCTATCTATCTATCTATCTATCTATCTGTCTGTCTGTCTGTCTGTCTGTCTGTCTGTCTGTCTGTCTGTCTGTCTGTCTGTCTGTCTGTCTGTCTGTCTATCTATCTATCTATCTATCTATCTATATATCTATCTATCTATCTATCTATCTATCTATCTATCTATCTATCTATCTATCTATCTATCTATCTATCTATCTATCTATCTATCTATCTATCTGGCCTCCAGGCGGCGCTAGTCGCTCTGCTATGCTGGCACGTGGTTATACTTGACGTCCATCTTTGTTGTATTGGAATGTAGTTACTTTAGCTCCTGCAGTTACCGTCCGGTGAGATGCAAGTGTAGAGCTCGCATGGTTGTTGTGCATATGTGATCATTGAAACACTGTTTTCGAGATACAACTCCGTTAGTGTATCTTCTCCGCCATGTCGGTGACTTATACGGATTAGTCTCCTGACCTTGACTTTTGCGGATTAGTCTCCTGACCCTTTCTACTTCCGCTGTTTTCTTTACACCATTTGTCGCGTTGGCATATCCCATGATTACCTCGGCATTTCTTTATTCCCATCATTTAGATCTACGAAATTATATTTGTCTGTTGCAGGCGCACTGCCGGAACTAACTGGATTCTTTCTCACAAGTCTGAACTACTTTGCTGTAGCTCTAAACTTCCATTGTAGGTTGTTTCTTCTTCTTCTTCTTCTGCGTTCATCCGGAGTTTTTTTTCCGGACGTGATTGCGTTGTGCCTGTTTACAGCAGAGCTGCGTTCTTGCGCCGTTAGGCCGACACGTCCGACTTCTGCGGGCATTTGTTGACCGGGTTAACCTTCCCGGGGTAGGGTGTTTTATCTATGAGAATTAATTGTGCCATAGTCTGTCTACAAGACAACACACAGGCGTAAAGTATGGATCTCTTAAAACATGGGGAACCCTGGAAATCACGCGAGCAACAGCGGACAAACCTGGTCTTGGGACAGGATCGTGACCATTCGGGGCCGATCTGCTCTGGTGGACGGACAATGTGTGAGCCCGTTATGTACACGCATGGCGTGTGTGAGTTTAGTTTAGTATAGTTTAATATAAGAATTATTTCTAGGAATAAAATTGTACCGGACTTATGTTATTTCTTGAAATATTCAGTAGTCGGCATACATAGTGTTGTTATCATTCAGGAATGTTCTAGATCTGCGTATAGAGAATGTTGGTAAACAAGTATTCACATAAATCATAACAAGAGGTGACTAGGAAATGGTCACACAGCTGTTATATCCAGTGTTTATTACAGGAATCCCCTCATGTCATCCATGCTGAATAACAAGAGGTGACTAGGAAATGGTCACACAGCTGTTATATCCAGTGTTTATTACAGGAATCACCTCATGTCATCCATGTAACAAGAGGTGACTAGGAAATGGTCACACAGCTGTTATATCCAGTGTTTATTACAGGAATCACCTCATGTCATCCATGTAACAAGAGGTGACTAGGAAATGGTCACACAGCTGTTATATCCAGTGTTTATTACAGGAATCCCCTCATGTCATCCATGCTGAATATCCTACACACACCTTCTCAGTATGTCAGTGAGTTGGGCAGTTAACATCTTCCCCACCTACACCTGAATAAGCAGGGGTGACAGCACACGCCTGAATAGTGTGTAAACAGTTCCATGACGCGCGCATGCGTACCCAGCGTGCATGCGCACATGTGCCAAGCATACAACAATGTCAGGTGTGCCGCTGAATATATCAACGTGTGCAAATCATGACAACTTGTCATCATGTATAATTCTGTCTCTTCTAGTGAAACCCACAGCTGTTCTCAACGATACTGTTGTATATTTTCACAGCTATAAACATAAAGAAATATTTTATCAACTACTATTTCAATGAATTTTAAAAAAAACAAGAGTTATTAATAGACCAAATTGTAACAACTGCTGAATAAATAAGAAATAATTTATTAAATTATTTTAAAATTCAAGAGTAAAGAAGTTCAAACACAAGCCACGAGAGGAAGGCAAATGAATAACAGACATGACGATGATTCAGCCAACATTACCTAAGAAGATATAATATGGAAAATAAAGGGGCGTGTTATCAATGGATCAATAGTCAACATTCCGTGGCTATACGGTGAGATACACAATGTGAAACAGTGGATCAACAGTCAACATTCCGTGACCACATGGTGATAAATACAACGTGGAACAGTGGATCAATAGTCAACATTCCGTAGCTTTATGGTGAAATACACATGGGGGAACAATGGATCAACAGTCAACATTCCGTGGCTATATGGTGAGATACACAATATGGAACAATGGATCAAAAGTCAACATTCCGTGACTATATGGTGAGATACACAATGTGGAACAATGGATCAAGGGACAACATCCCGTGACTATATGGTGAGATACACAATGTGGAACAATGGATTAAGAGTCAACATCCCGTGACTATATGGTGAGATACACAATGTGGAACAATGGATCAAGAGTCAACATCCCGTGACTATATGGTGAGATACACAATGTGGAACAATGGATCAAGAGTCAACATCCCGTGACTATATGGTGAGATACACAATGTGGAACAATGGATCAAGAGTCAACATCCCGTGACTATATGGTGAGATACACAATGTGGAACAATGGATTCAGAGTCAACATCCCGTGACTATATGGTGAGATACACAATGTGGAACAATGGATCAAGAGGCACTTTACGGCTTATTGTCAATAAATAGGATAATATAGTATTATAGTACCACGACTTGGAAAAGTGCAAATTGCTTAATTGAAACATGGTACTAAAGAGAGAGAAGTGTGAAGAGTTGTTATCGTCCACGCCAGTTGAAGCGGTACATGAAGATGATGATGGCAATCGTGCTGATGGTAGTGGTGTTGGTTATTATGCTATAATAATAATAATAATAATAATAATAAAAATAATAATAATAATAATAATAATAATAATGAAGACTGACATTTTGCCATGCTAGAAAACATGTTGAGAACCTGTCGAATCACCGCGGTGGTAGTGTAAGAAGTGCGGGCCGATTAATGAATTATATTGTTAAATATCAATTGGCTAATGTATTGACAAGATGTGGGAGTTTGGCACAAACCGCCACATGGATGTTTGGCCTGCTAATGTTTGCTGTCCTGGCCGCTTGCTATCCCACAGATTGTGCTGATGACATTGTGTAGACTAACTTTCAATTTAAGCCCAGACATATTTAATCGGGGCCACTTGCCTTCACTTGCAAGTACTGAAAACACGGGCTAGTAGCGTGATCAATTCATAATGATGCCATTCACTTCCTGGATACAGTTACAAAACTGAGCAGTATTCCTCTACACAGGAAACCGATTGTAACTTTAAGCACGCGCAACCGGAAACCTGGACACCGTTCATTTTATAAGCCGTCATTATATAAATCTGAACTGTTTAGTTACTACAGTCATTATATAAATCTGAAATGTTCAATTACAGTCATCTTTATATGAATCTGAACAGTTTAGTTACAGACGTTATTATATAAAGTTACAGTCGTCATTATATACATCTGAACTGTTTAGTTACAGTCGTCATTATATAAAGTTACAGTCGTTATTATAAACATCTTAATTGTGGAGTTACTGCAGTAATTATATAGTAGATCTGAACTGTTTGTTTTCCAAAGGACATACAAGCGCCGCAGATGTGATTCGTTTCACAGTAAGGACTATAGTTTTATAATATTAGAAAGCCAATGATTAACCCCCTCCCGACCCCTTTTGTTCTGGGGTTATTGATCGGAAGTCTTATCGACTCGGACAAGAGCGAAAAACTCAGAGGACCAGTAATAGTAATAGTGGTGGTGGTGGTGGTGGTAGTAGTAGTAGTAGTAGTAGTAGTAGTAGTAGTAGTAGTAGTAGTAGTAGTAGTAGTAGTAGTAGTAGTAGTAGTAGTAGTCGTAGTCGTAATAGTAGTAGTAGTAGCAGCAGCAGCAACAGAAGCAGCAGCAGCAGCAGTAGTAGTAGTAGTAGTAGTAGTAGTAGTAGTAGTAGTAGTAGTAGTAGTAGTAGTAGTAGTAGTAGTAGTAGTAGTAGTAGTAGTAGTAGGAGTAGTGCAGTAGTGGTAATTCTAGTACCAGTGGAATCTTCAGCGTGTGCAATTTACATCTATCTATCTATCTATCTATCTATCTATCTATCTATCTATCTATCTATCTATCTATCTATCTATCTATCTATCTATCTATCTATCTATCTATCTATCTATCTATCTATCTATCTATCTATCTATCTATCTATCTATCTATCTATCTATCTATCTATCTATCTAATCTATTTTTCTATCTATCTATCTATCTATCTATCTATCTATCTATCTATCTATCTATCTATCTATCTATCTATCTATCTATCTATCTATCTATCTATCTATCTATCTATCTATCTATCTATCTATCTATCTATCTATCTATCTATCTATCTATCTATCTATCTATCTATCTATCTATCTATGTATGTATCTATCTATCTATATAAATATCTATCTATCTATCTATCTATCTATCTATCTATCTATCTATCTATCTATCTATCTATCTATCTATCTATCTATCTATCTATCTATCTATCTATCTATCTATCTATCTATCTATCCATTCATCCATCCATTCATCCATCCATCCACCCACCCACCCGTCTGTCTGTCTGTCTGTCTGTCGTTCTGTCTGTCTGTCTGTCTGTGGTAAACATTGCCTCAGTGAGACATGTATAATTGATTATTTTTTCATGCGTATTAATGCTTATTGTTCTTTTGTTGTCTAAGATTAGCTTCATATGTGATGTTGAATGAAATAATCTATGAGAGTAATTAGAGAAGGGCAGAAAGTCAGACGGGCCTGCGTGCCCAATTTTTAACCCTTTGAAAATAAAGATTGTTCTGTCTGTCTGTCTGTCTGTCCTATCATGTGTAATTTACCCTTCTATTAATCTATTATAATTATTATCAACTTAATTCCCTTCTGTCTTTCTGTTTATTTATCTGTTTGTCTATGTTGTTTTCTAATCTTATACCTGTTTGCATGTCTTCTTTCAGTTTATCTCTGTTGTCTCCTTATCTGTACAACCATCAACTTGCGTCTGTTATTACTGGGTCAAAATTCTCGTGCTATGTCAAGAAGAGATGGTTAGATACACTATCCAGAGAATTGAGAACAACATCAGCAAAAATGTTGACGTAATTTTGTGAGAACATGTATCTTTTCGGTGGCAACGTGTGAGCCACGGGCCATTTCTCAATCACTAAAGCTGAAAATTGGAGCGTTTGAGCTGTTACATAATATATCTTAGAGTATCCGAGATTGAGGTGTTACATAGTATATCTTAGAGTATCCGAGATTGAGCTGTTACATAATATATATTAGAGTATCCGAGATTGAGCTGTTACATAATATATCTTAGAGTATCCGAGATTGAGCTGTTACATAATATATCTTAGAGTATCCGAGATCAAGAAGAAGAAAAAAATACCGAAATTCTACAAGATTTGAACATGGAAGAAAACTGGCCCATAAACAATATGATTCTCTGAAACCAAAATCATGTAGCCATACTAAGCGTCACAGTTGCTTGGAAATAACATTGATGGGTGACATAGCCCCTGTAACAAGAGGCAGTGGTCGACCAGCAGAAATATAGACACAGGAGATTGCAGACACGTTGGGCAAGGGGTGGACGAGATGGCACGAAACAGAGATTGCAGACACGTTGGGCAAGGGGTGGACGAAATGGCACGAGACAGGGCACGAGACAGAGAGACTTTTCCTTGCCCTATGATGAGCACAACGTTTTGTACAGGACTTTTTATGAGGAGCTTCAATGTGTTATTGTTTATTTTTTAAATATTGAATATATCCCGATACAGTAATGACAATTGTATCAGTTTTGATGTAGTCACCTCAGCGTTCAATACAAATCCTCCAGCATCGATAAAGTGCTTGAATTCCTGTAGAAAAATAATTCTCTTGGTGGCGTGTGTAACCACTCATGCAGCACCTGCTGTACTTCTTCATCATCGGACCGAAAAGTCTTTCCTCCCAATGACGCTTTGAGCTTTCCAAACAGGTGGAAATCTGTTGGGGCTAAGTCTAGCGAGTACGGGGTATGTGGTGCACACTGAAAGTGGATGTCTTCGATGGTTTTAACTGTTGAAAGGGCAGTATTGTGTCGAGAATTGTAATGTTGCAAAATGACATTTTTACTCAGAAATCGACGTCGTATGGATTTGATTGCTGGTCGAAGATGATTCATGAGAAGATCTGTATACTTATCACCGGTGAAAGTTGTCCATCTTGGCGTTTATTGCTCTAAAATAACGCCTCGTTTATCCCAAAAGAGAGTCAGCATAACCTTCCCTGCAGATGGCTGCGCGCGAAAGTTCTTTGGTTTCGGTGAGGAGTAATGGAGCCATTTCTGGCTCGCTCTCTTTGTTTCCGGCTCGTGGTAGTGAACCCAGGTATCATCTCCAGTAACAATTCTTGATAGGAAACCATCACCTTCTGCTTCAAAGCACTGCAACAGTTCTTGACAAGCATCAATGTGTCGTTATTTCAATTCTGGAGTAAGCTGCCGTGGCACCCACCTAACAGACACTTTGCGGTACTGTAGCACATCATGGATGATGTGATGTGCTGAACCTTGACTGATGTCAAGATGTGTGGCAATGTCACTCACAGTCAATCGGCACTTTCCTGTACGAGGCCTTCAACGGCTGCTATCGAATCTGGGATCACTATTTGGCGTGCCTGATCTGGTCGTGAACAGTCTGTTACAGAAGTCACGTCGTTTTGAAACTTTCTTCTCGATTCACATACTTGCTGAACTGACAGGCATGCATCACCATACTGGATCTTCAAACGCCGATGAATTTCTATAGGTTTCACCTCTTCACTTATTTAAAAAAAAACAAAAAACAAAAAAAAACACTGATAACTGAACATTGCTCCTCTTTGGTGCATGTCAAAAGTGGGGCGACCATCTTTAAGCTGTCCAATGACGTCACCATGTTCGCCTACACCTGGATGTCACATGCTTTAAACTCTTGACATCCCTAAAAACAATATTGACAAGTTACAATACAATGATATGATTATTGTAATTTCTGTCACACTTTAAAATTTTTTTATTTAAGTCGTGCACTTCTGGGATCAGGTGGAGAAGGCGGAGAAACAGATTGAGAACCCATATGTGGAAAGAATGAGATTGCGGTGGATCGGCAGGTGTTCTGGAAGAATCTCAAAACTGAGAGGGAAGACCAGGAGAACTTTTAATCAGATAGCGGTGGGAACGATTAGTAGTATGACTCTTCGCTGGCTGTTGAACGAGGGGATGGAGCACGTATAGTAATGTTCTGAGTGCAGTGATGTCGGTTCTTAACTCAACTCAACTCACATCCCCTATTGGTTTGTCAGTTCTTATGGCTTCACTTTGTTGCCATTATATGTTATTTATTATTCTCAGATCTTTGCCATCAATATTTAAACATTTAAGAATATATTGGAATTAACATTTTGCTTTGAATGAGTATTTTGCTGTGATGTATGCTGATATTGTTTCGATAAATTGTTTTAAATGTAGAAACTTTAATATTGGTCTGTGTTCATATTTGTATTGACTGGTATACTTCTTCCCTATATGCAACCTATCTCATGTTACCGTTTATGATACTGTCAGTGTAATAAGGACAACGAAGGGCTATGTGGTCATAATAAAATAAACAAATATAGCGAAGTTTCATGTGTCAAGTCTCGTGACATAGAAGAAGAGAATAGGAACGTGACTGTTTGCTCTATTGTCGTCGTCACTGCAGAGTCCAACATCGTCTTTACATAAACAATGGAACAGCCACAGAAGTGTCCTCGACAGTACTGTCATTGTGTTATCTTGTACCTGTCATCCCCCCAGGGCAGCACATTCCCTCAGCCAGCCAGCTCACTCAAAGACTTTTGTAGACATGTTCATCAGTGCCCTGACTGTGCAGCTAAGGTTGTCTACGGGATGAGGTAGCCAGTCTGAGGCCAACCCTCCATAGTCACGTCTGACAACATGTGTGGTGGGCTACAGTGTAACTATTCGTTGCGGCCCTTGAAGGCCCCGGTGTCACATCACACAGGCCGTCATGTTTTACAGTACGCAAATTGTTGAGAAAATCATTCATATTTTAACTCAAAAAATTCCAGAAGAATACGCTGAAACTGCGGTTTAAAAGCGAAACTGATGTATTATACATATGTGTTGCGTTTTAACATAGAATATAACTTAATAATTATATCTTACTGTGAGAAAGATCAATGTCGATATAATTTTCTAGGCATGGCCGGCCAGAAAGACTACAGTCTCTCATATATACCCTTGTTCAAAATAAGGGCCATAAGCGAAAACCCAGAAAACAGACCTAATGACGTGCACGATCGATTGGGAAACCAGATACAATCGTCCATTACCATTCAGTCTGGCGACATCTCTATAATCACAAGCCCGACAGATACCGTCATGAAGAATGATAAACATCCCATAAATAAAGAAAGCCCTTTGTCATCAGTGCAGCGTTCGAAGACGATTCCGTATCTGGACATTAGAACAAATCCAACGGATGAATCCGCGTGTATGTTGGATGGACAGACGTTAACGCACTCGTCAAACATCTACATGAGTTTTGTTAGCAAGATCAGAGCGCTCTCAAAACTGAGAGATAACTTTATCCACACTAAATCAGACATCAGTGATTCTTATGTTGTGGACAGTCACGAGAACGGGCCGGTGTGCATGCTCCATGACAGTCCGCTAAGAATCTTTAAGGTAAGTTGACAATCAACCATTTATTGTGATGATGAATTCATGTTTACTAGAGTTTTTATTTATGTAAGTCACCTCAGTCAAGGTGGAGCGGCTGGCCGAGTGGCTAGAATGCCGGATTCTCCTTCGGGAGACCCGGGTTCGAATCCTCGGTAAGGTATGGATTTTTTCCTGTCGGGGGTAAAAAGAAAACCCCAACCTGCACAGTTCGCGGCGACTGCACTAGCCAGACGGCCTTAATTACCCAGGCCCAAGGTTGGCAGTTAATGACAGTGACCTCAATCAAATCAGTTATTTTTACTTGATTAGTCTTTTTAAACGACTAAAGATTTAACATAACGCCAAAGCTTCCAAACGTCCTGACCGTGTAATCTATTTATAGGTATATGTACATATGGACTGAGAGAGAAAGACGATAGGTAGGCCTGTGGTAGAAAGACGATAGAAAGAAGGTAGGCAGTTAATGACAGTGATCTCAGTCAAATCAGCTATTTTTACTTGATTAGTCTTTTCCAGCCGGTCTCTCTGGCCGAGGGGTTACACCACTTTCCCCGTAATCCCGTTTATCACGCAGAGTCTCGTAGCGGGCGAGAACTGGGAGCGATTCGTCCCTCGCTGGTGATTTGCGGGATAACTGAGCCGGCCGCTCAGAAAGCAATGACAAACTATTGAGCGTAATCTTGCCAAGAAATCAACAGACAGCTGAAAGATGCTGCTGTTGACAGCGATGTCCTGTAAAAGGATATGCGAATTTAAAAAAAAAAGTCTTTTCCAACGACTAAAGATTTAACATAACGCCAATGCTTCCAAACGTCCTGACCGTGCAATCTGTTTATATGTATATGTACATATGCACTGAGAGAAAAAGACGAAAAAATAATTAAGTCCTTTTCATCATCATCATCCCAGAAAAACATACACGGGGGACTTACTCGGCTTACATTTCGTCAACTCAAAACATAGGACTCATATGACGTCTAGTGATCGAGAGTTTAAACATTAGCGACATGGTCTTTACAGGGTGTTGCAATTAACCCCAGTATTTATTAGTTGCTTATAATTCGCTGGGCGATAACTACCGAACGTAAAACTTGCCAAGACATCAACAACTTCAGTAAAATGCTGGTGTTGACTGCAAGGTCCTGTAAAGGATATGCAACTATAAAAAAAAATAGTTTGCAGTTGCTTTCTGAACTGTCGACGCCTTATACTATGGAAATCAACGAAGAGCGCCCAGCTATAAAATCCCACGCACACGATTTCTAACCGTCGACCAGGTATGTCAGGGAATTGAGAAATGCAGTTTCATTATCTCATGGGCCACAAAAGACGGCAGTAGACGCTCGGGAGTAACCAGCAGTATAAAACAACTAATCTGAGTCTTATTTCTTGTTACGCATTGAATAAATCTGACACAGTTGTCTGTTTAGTACTTCGCCACTCAAACAGGGTTTTCACGCAAGACAGTTGTCAGAGAAACACAGCCAAGAGAAAGTATAAATGCGAGAAAATTATCTTCTATTTCGCAGCTGACATCATGTCTTCTGTAAAATGTTACTGTCATTGTAATTGGTAACCATTCTACGCATTCTGGTGCATTTTTATGTATCTTCTTCTTCTTCTTTCGTTCGCCTGTTATGTATCTGATAGTGGTATGAAAAATATAAGGGGCGTTCAATTGAAATCCGTTCGTGCCGCACCGCGCGTAATTGCGTATGTTGAACATGATCATGTCATAGTCATGTGATAGTTAGTTAGTTAGTTAGTCGACAGATCATCCTCATTGCACATCGAACCATTCAGTTCATAAGTGCTCGGATCCCCTCCTCAGCAAATCCCGCAGCGTGTAGCGGCTAACGACACCAGTTCTGTGTTGGTTTATCAGTCTTCTTTGGCTTCCTGCGTAGTGTTCTTGTTTGGCCACCCCTCTTTTAATTCGCTGTTCTTGCAGTCAGGCCATGGTTCTAGATTCACAGTCATCACTTGGTTCACGCAAAAGTCTTACTTCTCGTAGAGCATTCAGAATGTCAGCCTGGTCCATGGCGCGTCCGCCCTCCACTGTAGCCTCACCTGCGAGCTTGTCAGCCCTCTCATTTCCTTGTACTCACTCATGCCCTGGCATGAAGATGAAACTAATGTTTGCCAGCCGAGACCACTCCAGAGACAGCAACCATTCTCTTCGGATCCACACAACCTCTATCCTCTTGATTATGTTCATTGAGTCGCTAAGGAAACATGCCCTAGTGAATGTCTGTGTCTCGAGTCATGTTATTGCTTTACTTGTGGATTCAGTGAAAGCACCAGTCTTCCTTCACAATTCTCCCTCCGGCCCGAGCCGTAAAGGCCCATGAGCTTCTCACATGTCGGACGACCAACCCATCTGTGTAGATGACAGCATCACCGTCAGTCATGAACAAAAGAGCACGTGCTTATCGTCCCATGATGGATAGGTTCTGTTTCTGACCGTTGAGAAAATGGCCGGTTTGATCCAAAATACGTCCAAAGAAGCTCAAAGAGCGGTGATTCAGTTTCTTTCATTTGAAGGATGTCGCCCTTTGGACATTCATCGAAGAATGCAGGCAGCGTACGGTAACAAATGTGTGTCGAAGTCAACAGTGACAGACTGGGCACGAATGTTTCGGAAAGGACGTCAGTTTATGACAGATCTTCGACGGCCGGGTCAAGCACATATTGTTGCAACAGAAAAAAAAACCATCGCCAAAATTGATGCAGCAGTACAGATGAACCGTTGTCGAAGTATACGTTCGCTAGCGAAAGAATTTGATGTGTCAGTTGGGACAATTCAAAAGGTCGTTCGTAAGAAACTGCAATGTCGGAAGGTGTGTTCACAGTGGGTACCACGGATATTGACCGATCACCAAAAAGAGGAACGCATGGGATGGTGTTTGAACCACTTGTTGCGTTACAGAGTGGAAGATGATGCATTTCTCTTCCGCATAGTGGCAGGCGATGAATCATGGTGTCACCACTTTGAGCCGAGCAGCAAAAGAGAGAGCATGCAATGGAAGCATGCTGGATCACCAAAAGCCAAAAAATATTCAAGTTACAGGTGTTCGCTGGTAAGGTTATGCTGAGCGCATTCTTTTACCATGAAGGGCTATTGTTGGCCCACTTTAAAGAACCTGTTGTCAAAATCAAGTCTACCCACTGCTTGCAAACACTAGATGAGCTGCAAAAAGCCATCAAGAATAAACGACCTGGCATGTTTTCTCGCGGTGTGATTTTGCTGCACGATAATGCTCGTCCGCATGTCGCAAAGATTGTGCAGGAAGCATTAGCAAGGAAGAAGTGGGAAATTCTGCAACATCCAGCCTATAGTCCTGATTTGTCACCGTGTGATTTTCATTTGTTCGATCTCTAAAAAAAAGCTCTCAAGGGGCAACGATTTCACACAGATGCAGACTTAATGAACACAGCTAGCAAATAATGTGCTATTACACACGGGCATAAGCACGGACAAGGATGACATAACCAAAGTAGTACGGACTAGGTTGGCGGATAGCGACGAGACTACGACGCTAGATCGAGTACATGATCTGGGGGTGAAGTCTAGTCAGGCAATTCAGTGCCGCCTTCGAGGGAAACAGAGGAGTTACCATAACCAAATCCTGGCGAGAACAGTCAGCAGAAATATGGTTGTTGCATCGGAGGACTGTGCACACATGGGAATTGCTAGTGTGCAGTGACGTTGTTCGACATAGCATAACGTAACATAACTACTCCAGATAATTCAGAGCATTGCACGTAAAATCTCGTCTTGCAGAAGACTATCGTACATGGCAGTAGACTTATTCTTGAGGTGCCTGTCTGGACAGACTTCGGCGATCATGTCCCACCAAACATTTCTGTCATCTGGTACATTTGTTGTGCTTATGTTATTATTTGTTACCAAGATGTTGAAGCTTTTCAAATACATCATTGTCTTGTTGTCTTCCTCTGCCTCTCTTGTCTATTAGTCGTATTTTACCCACATCAGACTAATTTATTTATTCCACCTCTTCTGTTGACGTGCCTCATACATGTCATGTCTTCATCTGTTGACGTGCCTCATACATGTCATGTGTTCATCTGTTGACGTGCCTCATACGTGTCATGTGTTCATCTGTTGACGTGCCTCATACATGTCATGTCTTCATCTGTTGACGTGCCTCATACATGTCATGTCTTCATCTGTTGACGTGCCTCATACATGTCATGTCTTCATCTGTTGACGTGCCTCATACATGTCATGTGTTCATCTGTTGACGTGCCTCATACATGTCATGTCTTCATCTGTTGACGTGCCTCATACATGTCATTATTTAGGCTACTCTTTTTCGATTTCCAACTGCCAAGGGATTTTTTACGTGCGTAATAATACACACGGGCGTCCGATCTCACTACCCGGAGACCAGGAGAAATTTTATTACTGGAAGTCCAGGTGGATTTTTTAAATAAATCCCTGTCCTCACCGGGGTCTGAACCCGGGACCTCCAGCACTCGAGGCGGACCCCATACCTCGAGACCACTCAGCCCCCTAGAAGCCATCTGTTGACGTGCCTCATACATGTCATGTCCTCTTCTGTTGACGTGCCTCATACATGTCATATCCTCTTCTGTTGACGTGCCTCATACATGTCATGTCCTCTTCTGTTGACGTGCCTCATACATGTCATGTCTTCATCTGTTGTCGTGCCTCATACATGTCATCTCTTCTTCTGATGGGTTTTTAACACCTGTAACTCTCAATGCCTCGGTGTTCTACCCTTCCACGATGTTTTCAACATTTCATAAACAAACACATCTTCATTGTATCCAGTTGTTTCGCCATTTCGTAACTCACCGCTCAGCATTGGCAACCATACTATCCATCTTTTAACTCACATTATAGAATTCGCTGTGCAACATTCGCAACCATACATCATCATCAGTGTTTGTCCAAAGTCGGCAATCTAGCACATTATCATAACACACTAACAGCGCACTCACCTGACCACAAGGTAATAAACTGCTGCTACGGGCCTAATTTTACTGATGGCTTCTTGATAAGCTGGTGCATTTTGTTACTGTAATAAAGAACCTAATTTTTTTATTTCCTCCTAGATGATGCGATGCACCATTGCATTAATGTGGTTTGCCAAGGATCATTATCACTGCACGCATACACATCATTGATTCAGTCTGCATGCATAGATCACACAAAATAGTTCTTAAAACAGTGCAGGAACATCAAGGTACCAGCACACATTTGTGTAACTAATTACACATAATAGCACTATTTTACTATTGTGGTGGCTTTTATAAGTTTAGAATTTAACATAGCAGACCGTTCTGTTCTCCCCACTCCGACCCTTTTTTTTTTGGGGGGGGGGGGGGGGGGGGGTGCGACAATTACGAGATTGTAACGTGTTAGGTGCATGCGGGTTCTGATTATTATTCATGATGTTCAGACTGATTCATTTATTGTGAGCCATCCCTGTTGTTAATTGCTTGCAAAGTCTGAGTCATAGGTGCTAACTACTCTTACACTGATTGTGTGTATGACAATGTGTTCTCACATGACATCGTCAGTGCCATAACATGTCTTATACTTGTCTATTGCTCCCTGTCTTACACAAGCTACAACTGTAATCTCAGCCTGTCTTAAGCAATTGTTACAATACTCCAGTCTGTACTGGTTATTAGTGAACTCCTTCTGTTCTAGAGAAATGTGACAACAAACACCAATCTTTCAGATATCCGTTACACTAACTCGCTCTGTTCTAGCTATTACTTTATACGAGGAAAAGTAATTAAGTAACAGGCATTTTACGAATAACTGTTGACCAATAGTGCGAACCAGAAACTGTGTGTGCATTATTTCTAAACATAGTCACTCTGTCTTGCAACACACTTAATACATATGTCCACTAGCCTTCTAGGAACAACATGTTTGGATGTGGCATTAAACCAATGTTGCACCGCTTCCATTAGCTCGTTGTCATCTTCAAATCGCTGACCCCGCAAATGTTCTTTCATATGTTCTAACAAATGATAGCCTCAATCCTCATGACCTATGTGTCCTGAAATAAGATTCTCAATTTTCCGTACTCCTCCATGCACTTTATAATGTAATTCCTGTTACTTAACGACTTTCCCTAATACATTTTTAATTCTTACACTTACTACTTGCTAGTAGCAACTGGCTGATATAGAAAAGGTTAATACGTAGTGGTTAGAGCTCTTGTTACTGTCGACTAGAACAATCTATGTAACCCTTTAGCAGATAATTGAAGGGGAGAGACATCTCATAAGCATGTACTAAGATACTGCAACGATATCTGTCACCTCCAAATTACGGCAGCTCCGAACTTCGACGCACGACCAGCTAGACACACCTGGAAAGGTGTTTTCACCTCGAAGTACACCTGTTCCTGCAGCCAGGTGGTATCGTAATTTGGAGGTGACAGGTTCAGATCCCGGTCGGTAACTACAGCTTTCAATATTTATGTTGTCTAGCGAGTCCTCCAGTCTCTACTTCTAATAGTGCCAACATATGTGTTTATTTATGTTGTCTAGCGAGTCCTCTAGTCTCTACTTCTGATAGTGCCAACATATGTGTTTATTTATGTTGTCTAGCGAGTCCTCCAGTCTCTACTTCTGATAGTGCCAACATATGTGTTTATTTATGTTGTCTAGCGAGTCCTCTAGTCTCTACTTCTGATAGTGCCAACATATGTGTTTATTTATGTTGTC
Source organism: Cepaea hortensis (assembly GCA_963921405.1). NCBI lineage: Eukaryota > Metazoa > Mollusca > Gastropoda > Stylommatophora > Helicidae > Cepaea > Cepaea hortensis. The sequence continues at coordinate 72,024,511 of OY992885.1, forward strand.
TAGCGAGTCCTCTAGTCTCTACTTCTGATAGTGCCAACATATGTGTTTATTTATGTTGTCTAGCGAGTCCTCTAGTCTCTACTTCTGATAGTGCCAACATATGTGTTTATTTATGTTGTCTAGCGAGTCCTCTAGTCTCTACTTCTGATAGTGCCAACATATGTGTTTATTTATGTTGTCTAGCGAGTCCTCCAGTCTCTACTTCTGATAGTGCCAACATATGTGTTTATTTATGTTGTCTAGCGAGTCCTCCAGTCTCTACTTCTGATAGTGCCAACATATGTGTTTATTTATGTTGTCTAGCGAGTCCTCCAGTCTCTACTTCTGATAGTGCCAACATATGTGTTTATTTATGTTGTCTAGCGCGTCCTCCAGTCTCTACTTCTGATAGTGCCAACATATGTGTTTATTTATGTTGTCTAGCGCGTCCTCCAGTCTCTACTTCTGATAGTGCCAACATATGTGTTTATTTATGTTGTCTAGTGCGTCCTCCAGTCTCTACTTCTGATAGCGCCAACATATGTGTTTATTTATGTTGTCTAGCGCGTCCTCCAGTCTCTACTTCTGATAGTGCCAACATATGTGTTTATTTATGTTGTCTAGCGCGTCCTCCAGTCTCTACTTCTGATAGTGCCAACATATGTGTTTATTTATGTTGTCTAGCGCGTCCTCCAGTCTCTACTTCTAATAGTGCCAACATATGTGTTTATTTATGTTGTCTAGCGCGTCCTCCAGTCTCTACTTCTGATAGTGCCAACATATGTGTTTATTTATGTTGTCTAGCGAGTCCTCCAGTCTCTACTTCTAATAGTGCCAACATATGTGTTTATTTATGTTGTCTAGCGCGTCCTCCAGTCTCTACTTCTAATAGTGCCAACATATGTGTTTATTTATGTTGTCTAGCGCGTCCTCCAGTCTCTACTTCTAATAGTGCCAACATATGTGTTTATTTATGTTGTCTAGCGCGTCCTCCAGTCTCTACTTCTAATAGTGCCAACATATGTGTTTATTTATGTTGTCTAGCGAGTCCTCCAGTCTCTACTTCTAATAGTGCCAACATATGTGTTTATTTATGTTGTCTAGCGCGTCCTCCAGTCTCTACTTCTAATAGTGCCAACATATGTGTTTATTTATGTTGTCTAGCGCGTCCTCCAGTCTCTACTTCTGATAGTGCCAACATATGTGTTTATTTATGTTGTCTAGCGCGTCCTCCAGTCTCTACTTCTGATAGTGCCAACATATGTGTTTATTTATGTTGTCTAGTGCGTCCTCCAGTCTCTACTTCTAATAGTGCCAACATATGTGTTTATGTATGTTGTCTAGTGCGTCCTCCAGTCTCTACTTCTGATAGTGCCAACATATGTGTTTATTTATGTTGTCTAGCGCGTCCTCCAGTCTCTACTTCTAATAGTGCCAACATATGTGTTTATTTATGTTGTCTAGCGAGTCCTCCAGTCTCTACTTCTGATAGTGCCAACATATGTGTTTATTTATGTTGTCTAGCGAGTCCTCCAGTCTCTACTTCTAATAGTGCCAACATATGTGTTTATTTATGTTGTCTAGCGCGTCCTCCAGTCTCTACTTCTGATAGTGCCAACATATGTGTTTATTTATGTTGTCTAGTGCGTCCTCCAGTCTCTACTTCTGATAGTGCCAACATATGTGTTTATTTATGTTGTCTAGCGCGTCCTCCAGTCTCTACTTCTGATAGTGCCAACATATGTGTTTATTTATGTTGTCTAGCGAGTCCTCCAGTCTCTACTTCTGATAGTGCCAACATATGTGTTTATTTATGTTGTCTAGCGCGTCCTCCAGTCTCTACTTCTGATAGTGCCAACATATGTGTTTATTTATGTTGTCTAGTGCGTCCTCCAGTCTCTACTTCTGATAGTGCCAACATATGTGTTTATTTATGTTGTCTAGCGCGTCCTCCAGTCTCTACTTCTAATAGTGCCAACATATGTGTTTATTTATGTTGTCTAGCGAGTCCTCCAGTCTCTACTTCTAATAGTGCCAACATATGTGTTTATTTATGTTGTCTAGCGCGTCCTCCAGTCTCTACTTCTGATAGTGCCAACATATGTGTTTATTTATGTTGTCTAGCGCGTCCTCCAGTCTCTACTTCTGATAGTGCCAACATATGTGTTTATTTATGTTGTCTAGCGCGTCCTCCAGTCTCTACTTCTGATAGTGCCAACATATGTGTTTATTTATGTTGTCTAGTGCGTCCTCCAGTCTCTACTTCTGATAGTGCCAACATATGTGTTTATTTATGTTGTCTAGCGAGTCCTCCAGTCTCTACTTCTAATAGTGCCAACATATGTGTTTATTTATGTTGTCTAGCGAGTCCTCCAGTCTCTACTTCTAATAGTGCCAACATATGTGTTTATTTATGAATTGCAACGATATCTGGACCTGGTTTCTCCCAGCCACACCGTGAATGCAACCATGAACAATTATAGAATGCTATAAAAACGATGAATAGCAATCCTGTCCCTACCCACAGTTGTGGGTTCAGGTAGATGATAGACATCGCAAATGATGACATAGTCTGAAGTACACTTGGTCCTGCTTGGTAGGATTGTCGTCATGCAAAGGCTGCTGGTGTGAACCCTGGTGTGTTTCATTCATTCAACTGATCAATCAGTCTGAATATTGATGTTAAAGTTGTCTGATAATAATCTCCCACTGTCTCCTTTTCGCAGCAGCTCTCTTCAACTTAGCACACGTCTGTAACCTAACGTTCTTGCATGCTTGAGTGATGTAGTGTTTCCTAGCATATCCTATTTTTTTATATCTTTTACACTGTCTTGCTCACCAGTATTTTCAGAAATAGATCTCTAGTATCATATTGTGATCAAACTATGGTTGCCTTCTTCTTGGTCTGCTGTTTCACAGTTGTCTATTTTCATCAAGTCACTTCAGAATTTCTTTTACATTTGATCTCTTTTCTCTCCAGCTTATTTTTTTCATCCTGGGTTAAGGCAACATCTGAAATGCTTCTACGTTCTTGTCATATCTTTTGATGGATACCATATTTCAGAACCATTTAGTGCTATTGGCCAATTAGGGTTGCGATTATTTCTTTTCATAGTTCAATTTGGATTGTCTCTAGAAAGGCATTTTTGGCTACTGCAGTCTTTGTCTTATTTTAGTTTCACATCAAGCATCTTCTGAAGATAGGAAATAGTGTTTGTTCAATACCATTACCTCCGATATCGATTTTAATAAATATGTTTTTCTGTGGTAATTTATATAACTGTTGTCTTACTAGCGTTTGTCTTCATGTTAAATGTCTTAGTCATCACATCAATTCTGGTGAATAGCTGCTGTGATGCTTTTCCCCTTCCGCCTATAGTGGCTTGATTCTTTTTTATTATCTGCGAACGTATGTGCCACATTTCACTTCATCCGCCTTCTTTTCCAAATAAGCGTTGAACAGTTCTTGTGACGTTGGGACCGACAGTTTTTTTTTTTTTTTTTCTTTTTCTAGTGATATATTGGCCATTTTGATGTGGTTATAACTGTCAATGTTTATATTGTCTAGTGTGCCTTCTAACATCGTCTTCTTTCTTTAGCTTTATGAGTATTTCTGCATACGTGTAAATCATTTCTCATGTTTCACCAGTTTAATAACTTCCAATAAATCAGCTATGTTACTGCATCTTTCGACTTGCATACTAACAGAAGGAAACCGGAGAAGATAAACAATGTAGAATTAGATATTTACCAAACACAGAAAGTCAACAACGGAAGAGACTGGTAAAAGCCAGTTTTGGTGGGTGTGCAGTGAGTACATGCAACGTAAACGTCCAGATCCCTAGGGCGGCAGTGGTTGAGGTTTCATTACAAAAGCTAATGGACGAGTCTTAAAAAAGGAGAGTCTGGCATATGAGACTACGACCTCCAGCATGCGAATGGAGGTGGAATCAATAACAGCGGCATTCCGTTGGTTAGAGGAGACTACTGCAACACACATTGTATCAATTACGGATTCAAAGAGGATGCTTAGTAAGGTGGAGAAAGGAATGTTTCGTGTGGAATGGCTATCGTCGCTTTAAAGGTCACATATTGTGAGAAATGTATGGATATTTTGCCCTGACCATGCGTTAGTGCGAGCGAATGAACAGGCTGATAGGCTAGTAGGGAATGTACCTCTTGGTGGTAGATTGCCTATGGACAAGGGGGAGGTGGTAGTACGCTGGTGCGACCAGGTGGAGAAGGCGGGGAACAGACTGAGAACACATATGTGGAAAGAATGAGATTGCGGGGGATCGGCAGGGGTTCTGGAAGAATCTCAAAACTGAGAGGGAAGACCAGTAGAACTTTAAATTAGATAGCGGTGGAAACGATTAGTAGTATGACTCTTCGCTGGCTGTTGAACGAGGGGATGGAGCACCTATAGTAATGTTCTGAGTGCAGTGATGTCGGTTCTTAACTCAACTCAACTAAGTTTCTTTCTGAATTTCGAAACATGGCTGAAGAAGGCTATAGTAACAGTTACATGAAATGTCGTAATTCATAAGTAATATAGACATGAAATCTAGTAATTGTAAAAGAGCAAAGACACGACATTTAATCATTATACAGTTGCACTAAATTTAGTAATTGTATAGTAACAATTACTTGAAATTGTGTATTACTTAGTAAAAATCATATGAAATTCATTATTTGAATAGGAGCAAAGGCATGACAATTAGTAATTATATAGAAACAATGGCACGAAAGTTAGTAATTTATATAGTAACAATGATGAAATGTACTGCTGAAACAGGCTGAAGCCGGGCAGACAAATTTAAACAGCATCCACTTCGAAAGTTGCTGCCACAGTTCAACAACACCCGGCTGTTAACACTGTACTACCGAATGTGAAAATAGTATATGCATGGAGCAAGATTGGTGTGTTAACACTGTGCTACCGAATGTGAAAAAAGTATATGCATTTAACAAGATTGGTGTGTTAACACTGTGCTACCGAATGTGACAACAATATATGCATGTAACAAGAATGGTGTGTTAACACTATGCTACCGAATGTGAAAACAGTTTTTGCTTGTAACAAAATTGATGTGTTAACACTGTGCTACCGAATGTGAAAACAATATATGCATGTAACAAGATTGGTGTGTTAACACTAAGCTACCGAGTGTGAAAACAATATATGCATGTAGCGAGGCTGGTCTGTTAACACTGTATTACCGAATGTGTATACAACATTGGCAACTGGATTCTTTGACATTTCCTTCCACTAATATCCATTTTCCGGCTTCCTGGCCTAGAGGTTAGCGACTCTCGTAAGTAACGTGACGACGGTGAGAATCAGCAGTGGTTCGAATCGCGTCGGTAACTTACGGGGTATGTGAGCCCGCCGCTCAGAAAGCAATAGCAAACTACTGAGCGTAATCTTGCCAAAGAAATCAACAATCAGCTGAAAGATGCTGATGTTGACAGCGATGTCCTGTAAAGGATATGCAAACAAAATATCCATTTGCTCCCTGCTGAGGTGTAATATGTTTTTTTTTTGACTCTGCTCCCATGTATTGCAAGTAATGAGGGATATCAAAAATGATGAATATCAAACGAAAACATTAAAACAATCTTGTCCTGCACAGTCTGCAGCATGTCCAGTGAATGACATCTTTAGTGGTAACAAACATACGAGAGCTGTACCACAAGCAATGTAGTTGAACAGCTGGACTTAAGCAATGATAAGTGAACATTACACAGAAATGGACTTTGCGTAATATAGAGACTACTTGTACAAGCTATAGATAAAACATTAATGTTTCTGGGTGGTCTAGTGTTTCTAGGTGGTCTAGTGTTTCTAGGTGGTCTAGTGTTTCTAGGTGGTCTAATGTTTCTATGTGGTCTAGTGTTTCTAGGTGGTCTAGTGTTTCTAGGTGGTCTAGAGTTTCTAAGGTCTAGTGTTTCTGGGTGGTCTAGTGTTTCTATGTGGTCTAGTGTTTCTATGTGGTCTAGTGATCCTAAATGGTCTAGTGTTTCTAGGTGGTCTAGTGTTACTATGTGGTCTAGTGTTTCTAGGTGGTCTAGTGTTTCTATGTGGTCTAGTGTTTCTAGGTGGTCTAGTGTTTCTATGTGGTCTAGTGTTTCTATGTGGTCTAGTGTTTCTAGGTGGTCTAGTGTTTCTAGGAGGTCTAGTGTTTCTATGTGGTCTAGTGTTTCTAGGTGGTCTAGTGTTTCTATGTGGTCTAGTGTTTCTAGGTGGTCTAGTGTTTCTAGGAGGTCTAGTGTTTCTATGTGGTCTAGTGTTTCTAGGTGGTCTAGTGTTTCTATGTGGTCTAGTGTTTTTAGGTGGTCTTGTATTCCTAAATGGTCTAGCGCTTCTGGACGGTCTATCACTCATATTTGGATGGATTTCCTCATTACGTCGGTCCAACATCACAATGGAACTACTATGAATATTTCATCATGACCTTTAATGCCAAGTTTACTGGACCATGCAGCTCTTCTGTTGATTACAGTTCGGGGAATACATATGACTTCTGTTAAGCCTAGAACCTCCAGTTTGCTTTCGTTTATCTGAATTGTTTGTTATTGATCTTCATTTTTTATGTTATGAATGACTAATTCGGTTTTGCTATCATTTATTTTCTCCTATCAATATTATTTATTTACTAATTTATGTTATTTTAAGTTGTGTTTTGATCCTCATTTCTTTTCTAAACTATCGTTTCCACCATTAATGTTAATATTTGATCATGTATTTCTCCAGACTGCGGAACCGTGCGTTATTACCTGTTATAATATGTCTTTTGTTGGGCACTTTTGTGGGCTATTTCTCTTGGCATTGCACCACAACCACAGAGTGTCTCTTGGCTTTGTGCCACAACCACAGTGTCTCTTGGCATTGTGACACAACCACAGAGTGTCTCTTGGCATTGTGACACGACCACAGAGTGTCTCTTGGCTGTGTGCCACAACCACAGTGTCTCTTGGCATTGTGACACGACCACAGAGTGTTTCTTGGCATTGTGACACGACCACAGAGTCTCTCTTGGCATTGTGACACAACCACAGAGTGTCTCTTGGCATTGTGACACGACCACAGAGTGTCTCTTGGCTGTGTGCCACAACCACAGTGTCTCTTGGCATTGTGACACAACCACAGAGTGTCTCTTGGCATTGTGCCACAACCACAGTGTCGCTTGGCATTGTGCCACAACGACAGAGTGTCTCTTGGCATTGTGACACAACCACAGAGTGTCTCTTGGCATTGTGACACAACCACAGAGTGTCGCTTGGCTTTGTGCCACAACCACAGAGTGTCTCTTGGCATTGTGACACAACCACAGAGTGTCGCTTGGCTGTGTGCCACAACCACAGTGTCTCTTGGCATTGTGACACAACCACAGAGTGTCTCTTGGCATTGTGCCACAATCACAGAGTGTCTCTTGGCATTGTGCCACAACGACAGAGTGTCTTTTGGCATTGTGCCACAAACACAGAGTGTCTCTTGGCATTGTGCTACAATCACGGAGTGTGGCTTGGTATTGTGCCACAACCACAGATTGTCTCTTGGCATTGTGCCACAATCACGGAGTGTGGCTTGGTATTGTGCCACAACCACAGACTGTCTCCTGGCATTGTGCCACAATCACGGAGTGTGGCTTGGTATTGTGCCACAACCACAGAGTGTCTCTTGGCATTGTGCCACAATCGCGGAGTGTGGCTTGGTATTGTGCCACAACCACAGACTGCCTCTTGGCATTGTGCCACAATCACGGAGTGTGGCTTGGTATTGTGCCACAACCACAAAGTGTTCGTGCTGCTAAGATTGTGCATCATGTAGTGGATAAACCACTAAAATCTAGGAGCCTTTCCGCATTGAAGGTCACTTGCAGACAATTTCCACCAGCCTAAGTCTTCATTATACGCTCATACAGGCCTCCTCCGGTCCGCCTCTCGATGTTATCCCCGCAGTGGTAACGTTGTGTTTCTTCTGTACGCTTTTTCTCCGCTGTTTCCCCCAGCACATCCTTAGAAACGAGCTTTATCGTGTTATAAAGCTGACGCGCCCTAATGATCTTACCTTGAGATTATTCAATATGTTTTGCAATCTCAGTTTTTTAAAGTTCTTTGTGCGTGCGTGCGTGCGTGCGTGCGTGTGTGTGTGTGTGTGCGTGCGTGCGTGTGTGTGTGTGTGTGGGTGTGGGTGTGGGTGTGTGTGTGTGTGGGTGTGGGTGTGTGTGTGTGTGTATGTGTGTGTGTGTGTGTGTGTGTTCTTCTCGTGTTTAATATTCACCCTGTTAGAATACATAACTACCTGTGAAAAGGTTCGGTTCATCTGCTAACATTGCTTATTTAATGTCCATGTTTCTGCGCCATACAGCTTCTTCCTTAGTACTTTATCCCCCATTGAGGTCCTATCTTTTCCCGTCTCAGGACCATCCGTCCATGTCCTCCCCATATCATTCATTTCTGCTTTTACGTCTGTTCTCCGTGTCAATATAGGTCGTCCCTATTGCGCGGTTGCCCTGGGGGTTCCAGACAAAAGACTGTCTAGTTATACTATTCTCAGGCTTTCTAAGTGTATGTCCTATGCACAGCCAGAGTCTTGTCCTTGACGTTTGATTCACTGCTGTTTGTTTAGTTCTCTCCATAAACTTCCAATTGGTGCTTCTCACATCCGTTTTTAGTCCTTATATTCCGCACATCTAGTTAAGGAAGTTTCTAATCTATTGGTAATCGTTTTAGTTGTTCTCCACATCTTTGTCTATCTTGCCGTCAAAACAGGTGTAATGTGTTAGGAATGTTCATTTGAAACCAGTTCCAATGGCTTTATTATACAAGTACGAAAAAAATATTAACAGGTGTGGTAGAATTAAACAAAGCATTCATTTTGAATGAGTTATGCGCCGTGGGTTGGTCAGAAGACGTCGCCGTAGGCATTCAGGCAAGCATCCCATTGCTTAGGTAGGCGGCGAATGCCGTCCGCAAAAAAAGGATTGGGGTTGCTCACTGAACCAAGTGACTTCCTTCTCTGCTACCCATGCACATTTTCTTAGCACGCCATCCACATTTATTTCGTCATGTTACCTCTACCCTAGTCAACATCAGAAGAGAAGTTATAATTAGGGCCCATCCCAGACTCAGATGAATAATTTTGTGACCTAATTAGCCACATTTCGGAACTTAATTTAAAAAGGATTGCTGTCTATAGAAGGTAATGTGTGATCTTAACACATCATCCGCCTTTACTTCCCCAAACAATTGCATTTATACATTTTCAACTTTATCGCTTTGCCAGTCCATGTTCATTTTTGTTAACAAATCCCTGTCACACAGGGCATATACCACGTGACCACAGAACTGGCAGACAAGTATGCTTAGGTACTACGTTTTCAGTTACCGAACGTTGCTGGAGATGTTTTTAACGGCGATTTTCGCTTTACTTGTTCTTGCTCCCCGATATTAAGGATATATGGAGTACTTGTTATGTTAAATTCCCCGATTATTTCAAGATTGCGTTAAAAAAAAGGACCGATTACTTTATAAAGATTCTCCAACACCGGTTTACGTGTGTACGTCTCGTTTTTCTGAAATTCGCGTCCGACACAGAAATACAGAGTGACATTTTCAGACATAAGTAGACCCATAAATCACGTTTTATGTAGATGTCTGTGTTTGTTCTTAGATGTATTATTAGATCAACCATCCATTTGTACATAAATTGTGTTATTTTTGACTATTAAAGTCGGAGAGCACATCATCATCAACAAGTGCCGTGCCGGCTGGCGTAGGCGTTCATGGCTCTCCACAGATCTCGGTCTTTGGTTTTCTGGATCAACTCTGCTGATGATATTCCTCCATGCCACCGTCTCAATCCGTCCAGCATCATTTCTCTTGGTCTGCCTCTGCCTCCCTTCCCCTCGATCTTTCCAGTTGTCACGATGTTCTCCAATGCCTCTCTTCTCATCACATGACTGAAGAAAGCTGTTTGTCTCTTTCTTATTGTTGTATATAGTGTTCTAGTTTCATTAGCCTCTTTCAGGCAATCGTTGTTAGTTACTCTGGCTGTCCAAGGAATTCGCAACATTCGTCTTAAAAACCACATCTCTGTTGCTTCTAAGTTCTTCCTAATGTGTTCATTTACATTCCAAAATTTGCTGCCATACAGCAAAACTGGTTCTATATAGCATTAATCAGCTCATCATGTTTTACTTTATCAAATGTCTTGGTATAATCTATGAAGCATAAATATATGTCCCTCTGTTTCTCTATTGACCTTTCTATTAGTGTTCGTAATATATATATATATATATATATATATATATATATATATATATATATATATATATATATATATATATATATATATATATATATATATATATATATATTGCATTGTTTGTACCCTTTCCTTCCATAAAACCGTACTGTTCTTCACTAATTTCCATTTTTATTTTCTTTCTTGTTCTTCTCATTATAATTCTGAGTAGAAGCATATTGACATGGTTTATGAGGTTAATTGTACGAAAATCTTCACATTCAATTGCTCCTGGTCTCTTTGGTATTGCTATAAATACAGATTTTACTTTATCGCTCGGCAAATATCCACTGTTGTAAATATCATTTAGCATTGTGGTTAATATATCTACCCCAAATTATTCCAATACTTCTAATTCTTCTACTGTGATTTCATCTGGCCCAGCTGTTTTTCCTTTCTTCATATGTTTCACAGCGTCAGCGACTTCTTCTTTTAGAATAGGTGGGCCTTCTAAGTTACTTTCTTCTGCTAATTCTTCCATGTGATGTGCGGGTGGGGGATTGTGTGGTGGGGGATTAGGTTAAGGCATGTGTGGGTGGGTGGAAGTTGTATGTGTGGGTGGTGGGGTGTGTGTGAGTGGATTGGGGATGTATGGGTGGTTAGGGAGATGTGTGTGTGGGGGGGGGGGGGCAGGGACATGTCAGTTGGTGGGGATGTGTGTGTATGGTTTGGCGATGTGTGAGTGGATGTGCGATGTGTGGGTTGGTGGGGGATTGTGTGCATGGGTGGGGAATATGTTGTCGATGGAGATGTGGTTGGGGGATGGGTGGTTTGAGGTGTGGGTGGGGAGAGGATGTGTGGGTTAGGATGTGTATGTGGGTGGGATGTGTGGGTTGGTGGGGGAATGTTTGTGGGTGGCGAGTGTGTTTTGGTTGGGGGATCAGGTGAGGGCAGTGTGTGTGGGTGGGGATGTGCGGGCGGGGGATGGGTCGGTTTGTGGGGTATGTATGTGTCCGTTGGTGTGCGTGTGTGTGGGTAGGTGGGGGTGTGTATGTGTCCCTTGGTGCGCGTGTGTGTGGGTAGGTGGGGGTGTTGTGTGGGTGGGGTGATGTATGGATAGGTGGGAAATGGGCTTCATAACATGGTAATTAGCCTTGTTTATGTTTACAACATTCATTTCACAATGTTTATTTTTCTTCCTATGTAAATGTATAATGCTCTTGATGAACGAAAGACGAGTGATTGGAAGGGCCGAATGTAAGACGGGCCTGCGCGCCCAATTTGTAACCCTAATAAAGTTGATTTGATTTGATTTGATTTGATTTTCTCCATTATATAATTCTCTTATATACTCATTCCACCTCTTCATTATAGCACCTTCCTCCAATAATATCTTTCCTGTTTTTGATTTCAAACACTCTGTATTTATTCTTATTTTTCTTCCTGTGAGCTCACTGATTTGTCTGTGTATACTTTTTTTTATTATCTTTAATGGAATTTAATTCAATTTTTTTTTTTTGCATTGCTCGTTTAACCAACTTTCTTTTATCTCTTATTTCTTTATTTATCTTAGCATACTCTTGTTTGTCACTTTTATTCTGTTTCCTTTTGTCCATCAGCATTGACAGTGATGTCCTGTAAATGTGTGTGTATATATATATGTGTGTGCCTTTTTTTGGCGTATTCCTTACGGGACGTTGCAGTCAACACCAACATTTTCAGCTGCTGTTGATGCACTAGGCAAGTGTTATGTTCAGTAGTTTGCCATTGCTTTCTGAACGACCGGTTCCCTTACCAGCACGTTATAACACAACGCCACACGGTCTGCTGCACAAATCAGTCTCAGCTGAGCTTCGAACGCCTGGTACCCGGCTCACGAACGCGTTCGCAAGCCTTTGGCCACGGAGACCGGTATATATATATATATATATATATATATATATATATATATATATATATATATATATATATATATATATTGATATCCACGGGGCAAGGAAACAGAACAGATGGTGTCACTATTTTATTAATATCATATGATTTGAATCCATGAAAGATTTAATTAGTTGCATATCCTTTACAGGATGTCACAGTCAATACCAGCATATTTTACTGTTGTGATCTCTTGGCAAGTTTATATTCAATAGTTTATCATTGCTTTCTGAATGACCGGCCCCCATACCATTTAAAAAAAAAAAAACAACGCATGGCAGTCTGCTGCCAAATCGCCCACAGCTGTTTTTTGAACGCGGGTTTGCGGGGTTACGAACTGCGTCCATTACCTCTTTGCCAATGAGCTGGCTTTAATAATGTAGTTGATTAATAACAATTACTCAATTAATATAACTCAGAATAATATTTTTGTATATGCAGACTATCAACCTCCGTGGCGAAGGGGTTACAGACACGATTCGTAATCCTGTATACCCAGGTTCAAAACACAGCGGTGCTGTTTTTTTTCTTCGAAAATTTATTGGTGCCAGTCATTCAGAAAGCAATGACAAACTACTGACTATAAGATTTGCCTAGGAGTCACGAACAGCCAAAAATGCTGCGGTTGACTGCTACGTCCAGTGAAGGACATGCAACTAAAGAATATGCAGACTAAATAACTCATGGTTTTGTTATTTACTTTTTCTAAAGTGCATGATTTGGCATTTTATAAAAGTTGAAAGTCACCATAAATCCTTAGGCTTATTACATTATTCACAATTTTTATTATTGCATGACAGTCGTGGTGCATATTTTTGCATTTGCAAAAATGTGCCATATTATTAAAATGGCTTTAGGAGGAAGGAGGAGGAGGAAGAATGAGAAGGTGTAGGCGGAGGAGGGGTTGGAATGGAGGAAGAGGCAGGAGGAAGAGGGAGTTTAAGGTTTTCATTTAAATTTTGCGTTCTGACGGTGGCTCTCAAAATAACAACCTGAGTTATCTCCCTTAGCGAGAAAAAAAACCAAGAGCAGTTATCTGCCCTTAGCTTATGTGTTTTGTGGTCACACTTTTCCAAATGGGATCCCAATATGTCAATGTGAAATAATAAACTGACATACAAAAATTAATATAAATATTCAGCACAACCCACTACTGGCAACGCTGATCGTATTCTGGTATAAACCTAAGGCCTATCCACGTCAATATGGAAGCACTATACTCGAGTTTCGCCCTCGTTTGAGCTCGTCAGTAGTGCATATCCCTGACCGGATCCGGAAACAGTCCCGGATCACGCGTGTGAAGGGGGTGTGTAACCAATCTTGAGCATAGCCTACGATGGGTAGCGTTGTGATATTCTGTTGTGATAATTTGGTGTGTCCAGTGTGTGCTGCGTGGTTACACACCCGATTCACACGCGTGATCCGGGACTGTTTCCGGATCCGGTCAGTGATATGCACTACTGACGAGCTCAAACGAGGGCGAAACTCGAGTATAGTGCTTCCATATTGACGTGGATAGGCCTTAGGTTTATACCAGAATACGATCAGCGTTGCCAGTAGTGGGTTGTGCTGAATATTTAAATTTCAAATCCCGAAACAACCACATAATCAATTGACTATTGCTCACTGGATTTAGGAGGCCTGGTGTTCCTTGCCAATGAGAAGTCCTGATCGTTCGGGTCCCGTCGATTGACGGACGTCGGTTGCGGCGATTGGGCAATCTTGAGCATAGCCTACGATGGGTAGCGTTGTGATATTCTGTTGTGATAATTTGGTGTGTCCAGTGTGTGCTGCGTGGTTACACACCCGCTTCACACGCGTGATCCGGGACTGTTTCCGGATCCGGTCAGGGATATGCACTACTGACGAGCTCAAACGAGGGCGAAACTCGAGTATAGTGCTTCCATATTGACGTGGATAGGCCTTAGGTTTATACCAGAATACGATCAGCGTTGCCAGTAGTGGGTTGTGCTGAATATTTAAATTTCATATCCCGAAACAACCACATAATCAAAAATTAATATCTCAGCTTATAATTGACCTACAAACTTGAATAACGTACCGTTGGATTTGTTTTTTCAAGAGGTATCCAACTATGCAGCTTATATAAATTAAAAAGCAATTTAGAAAATGTTACTAAAGTACCCAAGTAAGCTAGTCACTGCGCTATCGAAGAGTAAAGATGACTTCTGGATAAATCATTGCTTACCGTTTGTCTTCATCTCCCTGATAAATCAATATTTTTTTCTGTTGGCTTATTGTGTTCATCTCTCTGATAAATCACAGTCTGCATGTTAGCGGTTTGTCTTCTTCTCCTTCGTAAATCACTGTTTGCCTGTTGTCATATTGTGTTCATCTCCCTGATAAATCACTCTTTGCCTCTTGGCGCTTTTGTCTTCATCTCACGGATAAATCACTGTTTGCCTATTGGCGCATTGTGTTCATATCCTGTAAAATCGCCCGTCATGTGTAAAAATGCTCCGAGATATTTGAACTCGGAGACTTGTTTTGTTTTAGTGTATTTGCGGGCCTGCTACTTGCTGTTTTTCACCGTTTTTTCCACATGATGTTGAAAGTAAACATGGCTTTACCATTGTTCTTCATCTGTCATATCAATTCTTCAGTTATTCAAGATAGAAACAAGGACAAGAAAATAAGCTGCTCTTCTGCATTGTTCGTATGCCCGTAATACGTATCTGAGTTATCTCACAGTCAACATTAAATGAATCAGCCGGAGTAAACAACGTAGATGCCACCAGAAAAACAAGTAAATGAAAACCGTTGGTTACCTAGCATGCATCGCGCGTGACAAACCAGCCCTTCGGACTATTCTGCAGGCGTAGTGACACAGTAGTAAACCGATTTTACTGTGGATATACACTGCTTCCGATTTAATTGCTAAGCCATTACTCACAGTTCATCTGGCAGGGGACATACATTATAGCATTCTGATTATTTATTAAGTGTAATATCCAACAAAGGGCAGACTCAATGTGACTTTGGATTACCATACAAGTCTGGATGAAGAGATGTTTGTCCATATTTGAAAGATGTTCTGGAGTCGTCTACTGTAGTGTTTCATTTATTGTCACTGCCAGTTGCAAAAACGATTTTTAAAAACAGTTAGTTGCATGTCCTTTATAGGACGTCGTAATCAACTTCAGCATTTTTGGCAGTTTGTGATATATAAGGCAAATTTTACCTTCAGTATGTTTATATTGCTTTCGGGACGATTGACGCTCATAATCAGTGAGAATCGGACTGGTTCTAAATCGTCTGCAGCTGAATTAAATCCATAACTTCCATGTGTTGGGGAAATGTGATAAGTGTTCGCTATGTTTATGCCACAGCGCCGACTATATATAAATGTTATTATAGTGTTTTGTGTAGCTAACATTTCACAAATATTGACTTGTAAAACTACATGTTGATAACGCGTGTGTGATATTCTGGGGACATATTGCTGTCAAAATGTTGACTTTGAAGATGAGAACTGCCGCCCTTGGTCATCGGCTGGTTTCCGAGCTTGAGATCCTAGCACGGGAGCTGAATCATGTTCACAGCCAGAGGTCAACAACTCTAGACTCTATTTTTCAGTGCGCTCAAAATGGAAATGCCAAAGAGGTTGCCCGCATCATTGAGAGTGATCCGACTCGCCTCACGGCCAGGAATCCACAAGGACAGACGCCTTTGCACGTGGCAGCATCCAAAGGACACCTGTCAGTTGTGGAGGTCATTGTCGGCGAAAGAATTGGTAAGAATGATACTGTCTTTCTTGTCCTAACCATGACCTGTTATCCCCAGCTGTAGAAACCTTCCAGCTTCATTCTTTAGGACATGTCACGTTGTGAACATAAGACCAAACGGCTTGTACCGTAGGGATGTGAACGATCACATCAGACGAATCAATCCTCACAGCCTAAGAATACCGCCATGTATCTGTCAATACTCTCTGCGTCTCGCCAAGATGGACCAGGCAGAGACATTCTCTCTAATTGCCAGCACTCGCTGTGTCTCGCTAAGATGGGCCAAGCAGAGACATTCTCTCTAATTGCCAGCACTCGCTGTGTCTCGCTAAGATGGACCAGGCAGAGACATTCTCTCTAATTGCCAGCACTCGCTGTGTCTCGCTAAGATGGGCCAAGCAGAGACATTCTCTCTAATTGCCAGCACTCGCTGCGTCTCGCCAAGATGGGCCAGGCAGAGATATTCTCTCTAATTGCCAGCACTCGCTGTGTCTCGCTAAGATGGGCCAGGCAGAGACATTCTCTCTAATTGCCAGCACTCGCTGTGTCTCGCCAAGATGGGCCAGGCAGAAACATTCTCCCTAATCGCCAGCACTCGCTGTGTCTCGCCAAGATGGACCAGGCAGAGACATTCTCTCTAATTGCCAACACTCGCTGCGTCTCGCCAAGATGGACCAGGCAGAGACATTCTCTCTAATTGCCAGCACTCGCTGTGTCTCGCTAAGATGGACCAGGCAGAGACATTCTCTCTAATTGCCAGCACTCGCTGTGTCTCACCAAGATGGACCAGGCAGAGACATTCTCTCTAATTGCCAGCACTCGCTGTGTCTCGCTAAGATGGTCCAGGCAGAGACATTCTCTCTAATTGCCAGCACTCGCTGTGTTTCGCTAAGATGGACCAGGCAGAGACATTCTCTCTAATTGCCAGCACTCGCTGTGTCTCGCTAAGATGGTCCCGCCTCAGATGTTCTCTCTAATTACAAGCGCTCGTTGTAACACACACACACACACACACACACACACACACACACACACACACACACACACACACACACACACACACACACGCACACACACACACACCCCACCACACTATAAGTCGAAAAGTTTTAAAAATCCAGGGTCGACTTAATTGCACCGGGTTTTATCCCATATGGCTCAGTCTCTGTCCACAGCGCGGGATGCCGGAAGCGTTGCACAAAGCACAAACTCCGTAGCTCCAGCGATGACTCACAGAAGTCTCCGAAAAAATGCACCCGTGAACAGAAGGACGCGGCCCGGAATCGAACCTACAACCTTTGGAGCCCGAGGCAGGCGGCTTGACCACTTCGCCGTGGAGACAGATGAAACAGACTAACTCTTCAGTCCATCTACTATATTGATGATATCCTTCCATCTAAACCGTTGCCTTCCTTTTGTACTTTTGCCTTCCATCTTTTCCTCTATCACAGTGTTCAGTAGGTTATTGTGTTTTGTTGTGTATGTAACATATCATATTTCAAATAATGTCCAGTGTAGCAATTGTCCCTTATTTACTCAATGTTTTTGCGTATCCTTTTACAGGACTTAGCTGTCAACAGCAGCATCTTTCAGCTGTCTGTTGATCTCTTGGCAAGATTACGCTCAGTAGTTTGCCATTGCTTTCTGAGCGGCCGGCTCAGTATCCGCAAGTCACGAGCGGGGGTCGAACCACCTCAGTTCTCGCTCCGCTGCGAGACTCTGCGTGATAAACGGGATTACAGAGAGAAAGTGTTGTAACCCCACAGCCAGAGAGACCGGCCCCTTATTTACTAGTTCTTTTAAAAGGTCAAATAAAGTGATTTATCTCACCTTTACCTGTGAACGATATTATGAGCTAGATAACCAGTGCCCTTCTTCACTGAAAAGCATATATGTGCGGGTGAATATAAGTGTTATAGAAGAGTGTTACGAATTAACTGGACATAAAGAAAACAAACAGATCTATTTAGCAAAAACTCTTTACTGAAGAAAACTGGTATTTAATACACGTGCATTTGAGGGAAATTAAATATATTGGGCTGTAAAATGCATGCATGCCTGGAAAAATAACTAAGGAAACAAGTCTAACAGAGAAGAGGGGAAGAGGGAAATCACAGCGTAAATGGCTTCATGAGATAGATATTTTACAAGACAGCAACAGAGGCAGAATGTATTGCTTTTTACAGAAAGAAATCTCGAAACACTTATGGGGGAAAGTTCTCTAAAGGACAAGACACTAGAAGATGGTGATTATGAGAATAAAATGTGACAACCATTTACGCTTTTGATATCAACCAAACTGCGGTTGCATAGCATAACAACATTACTCAAAACTAACCATTATATGCCATTATAACTTGACTGGGATCTGTGAACATCGTGTGTTCATTGTCTGCTTGGCGCTTAACCTCACAGACAGCAGCCACAAATTACTGCGACTTGTTTAGTTATGATGATGAATTATGTGGCACTTAGTTATTATATTGCAATGCCGAGATGATTAAATCAATTGATTACGAATGTTATATGGCTCTCCAATTACATCCCCAATGTCTCCATCATATATATGTCTGTGTTGCAGATCTCTCCAGGAAGACTTCCCTTTGCTAGACACTTACCTGTTTGTTTTTGCTGCTGAGTTTTGTTGTTTATTGTTATAAGATCTTTCTTTATTAGCAATGTTTACAATTTTCAACATTTTAATTATTTCGTCTTTGTTGTATTTTTGTTTTACCCCCCCCCCCCCCCTTTTCCACCTTAGCAAGTGCTTTAGTTTCGTTAATAAAGCACGCATATTAATCTATATTAATTTCAATTTGTTCTTTCTGTTAATGTCCTTAAGATGTATATGACGTTGTTTCCACCTTTTAAAGTTAGTTGCATATCCTTTACATAGTGTCGCAGTCAACCCCACAATTTTTCGTCTATGATTTCTTGACAAGTTTATGTTCAGTAGTCACTGCTTTCTGAACGACTGGCACTCAGACCATTGAATGAAAACCAACACAAGGTAATGTGCTGCTAAATCGTCCGCAGCTGTGTTTCGAACGCTTTATCCGGGATTGCGACTTGCCTCCGTAACTCCTTCGCCACAGACCCGGTGTTTGTGACTTTATCCTCCACAAATCCACACTGTGCATCTCCAATGTCTGGTTTTATTTATTTTTGATTCTTTTCACTATAATTATCATCAGTATTTTAATTAATATTAGACGCAGACAGTCAAAATTTTTTGGACATGTTAGAAGAAATGGATTGGAGAACTTAGTGACAACTCGCAAGATCGAAGGGAACAGACCAAGAGGAAGACCGAGAGAAAAATACCTGGATGGCTTGGCCACATGGCATGGACGAGACAGGAACACTGAGCTGATCCACGACGCTGGTGATCGAGTGAAATGGCGAGTCATGACCGCCCACGCTTTCCGGCATGGCACATTATTGATTAATTTTAATTACATGGCTCATTCAAATAATTTTTTCGATGTTCTTTACAATCCGTTGCACCAGATTTCTTTGGTAGAACTATGATAATAGATTTCAAGAGATCATCAGATATAAATTCACTGTTGTATATATTATTCAACAGTTTCTTTTCGTACATATATTTCGTGTCTTCTAGTTGCTCCCAGCCGTCTCCGTGGCTAAGAGTTTACGGACGCGACTCGTAAGACCCGAGACCGAAACATAGCGGCGACCGATTTGGCAGCAGACCGCGTCGCGCTGGGGTTTTAAAGTTTTGGTATGGGAGCCGGTCGTTCAGAAAGCAATGGCAAAGTATTGAACGTAAACTTGCCAAGATATCAACAACAGCAGTAAAATGCTGGTGTTGACAGCGATGTCCTGTAAATAGGATATGCCAGAAAAGGTTGCTCCCCATACCCCATACACTGACTGTTTAGTCTTCTATATTTCTGGTATTATATCATTGAATGTCTGTTGTATTTGACCTAGTTGATATTTGCCATTATTCGTCTATACTGCTTATTTCTCTATACCATTGTACCCATTCTGTATTCATCATCTCTTATCATCTTATTCCTCTTGTATCGTGTGGTGTCGAGGTGATGCATAAACAGCGGGAGAGTGCCCGTTTATGGGCTTCATATATCGAGATTCCCATGGACTCTGTTATTCCCTCTGTCCATCGTTTACATGGTCGGCCTCTTCCTCTGCTTCCATCTGGTCTGTACATCATTGCTTGTTGTAGTATACTGTTACATTGGCACCTTGCCGTCTTGACAGACGATAGTTTGTGCTTTAAAAAGGCATAATAACTTTTACCTATGGCGGTAGCGAGTGTGACTGATAAGGCCAATTCGCGCTGTAAATGTCCGTTCACAGTGGGTGCATGTGAACACGTGGTCATTTCCACCATCATGCATCATCTTACGTCTCACACGCTCGGTGTGTGACTTATCTGCAATAATTTTCTCCTTTGTCTTTATTCCATTTCTGATGTTTGCCCTCCATGCAACACGTTCAGCCGCGACTTGCTCCCAATGTGCGTTATCAATGCCTGTATCAATCATGTCCCGCTTACACACATCTTTGTATTGTAGTAGAGGCCGACCCTGAGATCTCTTACCCATCTGTAATTCACCAAAAAAGATGTCCTTTGGTATTCTACCATCATCCATCCTCCTAAGATGTCCTATCCATCTAAGTCTACGAAGACTGAGCATGGAATAAACCGTCACACAACCTGATCTTTCCAATACTTCAGTATTTGTGATTTTGTCTTGCCACTTAATACCAAGAATTCTTCGCAGACACCGCATATGAAAGCTGTTTAAACGTTTCTCTTGGTGTGAGTAAGTTGTCCAGGTTTCACTGCCATAAAGAAGAGTACTAAGGACACAGGCTTGATAGACAAGGACTTTTGTTTTGGCAGAAAGCTTCCTGTTCTCCCAGACTCTTTTTCTTAACCTGTTCATTGTTGTTGCTGCCTTACCAATCCGGATGTTGATTTCCTGATCTAGGGATAATTTGCTATTTACCACTGATCCTAGATATGTAAAATGGTCTACCATCTCTAGTTCGGCGTCGTCAATAAAGATTGATGGTACCCCATGTGCACCTTGTGGCATAATCTGTATCTTCTGTTTGCTAATTGTTAAACCAAATTCAGAACAAGCATTGGAGAATGCAGATAGTAGACATTGCAATTCTTCCTCAGAGTGGGTCGTAACTGCAGCATCATCTGCAAAAAGCAACTCTCTGATCAGTATCCTCCTAATTTTGGTCATGGCCTTCAATCTCTGAGCATTGTAGAGGCCGCCATCTGAGCGTCAGTGAATGTATATACCACCATCCTGATCACGAAAGGCATATTTCAGTAGAAGTGAAAAGTATATTCCAAAGAGGGTGGGAGCTAGTACACAACCTTGCTTAACTCCATTCTTGATTTCAAACTCTTCAGAAGTTGCACCATCAAACTTGATTATACGCTTCATGCCTGTGTGGAACGATTTCACAATGGACAGAAGAGTTGGTGAACAGCCAATCTTCTTTAGTGCCTTGAACAGACTCTCACGACTGACCAAATCAAATGCCTTTGTGAGGTAGATGAAGGCAATAAACAGTGGTTGATTCTGTTCACGGCATTTTTCTTGCATTTGTCGCAATGAGAATATCATTTCAGTGGTAGACTGGTTCTTTCGAAAGCCACACTGTGATTCGGGGTAGACTTGATCTCCTAGGACTTGAAGTCTGCGCAGAATAATTCTGGCAAATACTTTTCCAACAATACACAGAAGTGAGATACCCCTATAGGTGTTGCTGTCACTCCGATCGCACTTGTTCTTGTACAGTGTTATGATGCTTGAATCTTTGAAATCCTGTGGGGTTGTCCTTCTCGCCAGCATAGCTCTATCAGCTGTGGATCTGTAGAGTGAGTGTTTATGCCCACTCCTGATAACCTCTATTGGAATCCCATTCTTACCTGGAGCCTTGCCAGATGCAAGTTCATTTATAGCACACTTAACTTCTGTTATGGTGGGATGTGTGTCCAGGTGGTAAAGAGTTGGTAGAGCCTCTATGGCGTTGAGGGCATCATCCGCTAGTTTGGTCTCACTTGAGTAAAGCTCCAAATAGTGCTCTACCCATCTGTCCATCTGCTGTTTTTTATCAGTTATGATTTCTCCAGTCAAGGTTTTCAATGGTGCACTTCTTTTGATCATTGGACCACAGGCTTTATTTATTCCTTCATACATGCTTCTTATGTTTCCCTTATCACTTGCGATTTGAATGGACTCACATAACTTGATCCAATAATCATTTGTACACTGCCTGGCAGCCTTTTGCACATCCTTCCTAGCTTGCCTTAGCTCACTCAGAGTGTTACGCGTTGGTCTTTCCTTGTTTCTTAAGAGAGCTATCTTCTTCTTATCAATCAAGGGCTGCGGAGCCTCGCTGTTTGCCGTAAACCAGTCCTGCCTCTTATGATCCACAGTGCCGTAAACTCCTACGGCAGTTTTATAAAGAGTTTCCTTAAATTGACCCCGCATTTCATTTACTGTACAATTTTCTGCTGTATCAGTGAAAGCGTCTTCAAGTTGCTGTTGAAACTGAAAGTACTTTTCAGGATCGGGAGTGTTAATAATATTAATCCTGGGGTTAGATTTGTGTTCAGCTGTGTAGATTCTCTTTGGTCTCAGTCTAACCCTTGCAACAACCAAAGAGTGATCCGTACCACAGTCAGCACTGTAGTAACTTCGAGTCAATGATATATGGTTCAGATGTTGTCTCCGTGTGACGATGAAGTCCAGCTTGGCCCGATCTTGGATGTTTCCATATGACCTTATGCATCTCTTTTGTTTTAAAAAAGGAGTTTGTAATACATAGGTCATTTCTGGTGCAATCCTCCAGCAACTTTTGCCCATTTTCATTCATGCGACCGATGTTGTATTTTCCAAGGCACACTGGCCATGAACTCGAGTCCTTGCCCACACGAGCATTGAGATCACCGAGCATATAAATGTAGTCAGATTTTGGAATTGCCTTGATCACGGAGTCTAACTCCTCATAGAACGAATCCTTCACATCATCAGAAGAATCGAGTGTCGGTGCATATGCAGTAATAATGGTGGCAAAACCACAAGAGGTTGCCAAGCGCAGGGATAATAGTCTTTCATTTCCTCCTGCTGGAATTTCAATCATTCCCAGCAGCGAATTCTTCACTGCAAAGCCCACACCGTGTTGCCTTTTTTCTGCCTGCCCTCTACCCTTCCAAAAAAAAGGTGTAATTGTTTTTCCTGAGTGACCCTTCTTCAGCGAGGCGAGTCTCCTGCAGGTCAGCAATATCAATGTTAAGACGATTGAGTTCGGCATCAATCACAGCCGTTTTTCTAACATCGTCAGTATTGGTCAAGTCAGTGGAAAATCCTGGACACATGGTTCGGACGTTCCAGGTTGCAAGCCGTAGCTTGAGGTTTCTATTTTATTTTTATTTGCACCTGGTGCATTGGTTTTACAGCCTACGATTCAGATTTTGTCCTAGCCCCAAACACCCATTGAAGCAGACAGGCTGTGGCGGATCAGCACCCAATTGACCGGGGGCTGCCCAGCTTGAGGCGGGCGGTAGCTGATCAGTGACACTTGTAGGTGTCTCCCACCGTCAGAGGCAACGCGTGGCGCCCCATGTCTACACCAATTGGAATGGACTTATAACCCGTAACCGTTGCCTCTCGCTTTGATTCCGAGACCAGTTAAGACCAGAGATGGAGTTATTGCCTCTCCATAGCACAAAGCCTGGACTAAAATATAGAGATCATGTGTTGCCCATGCAGCATGATCCCTCTCTCGGCCTGCCTAGTTCACTCCAGAGGAAAGGTAACACCTCTACATCTGGAACAAGACAAGCTGCAGAAGCTGCCGGATCAGCAAAGTAACGCTCTAACTGTCCGCTTGTCGGAGCTTCGATCCTAGACCAGCCGCCAACCAAGGCTTAGGGCCTGGTATGCCCTGCCACAACATTTTGTCTTTAGGTTGCATTTCCTCGCACCAGGGTAAGACTTGTACCCTCCCAATTGCGCTCTTCCGCCCGAAGCCGTTGGCACAATGTGGGGTGTCGGGTTTGGTAAGCGCCGCCCAACGTTCGGCGCTAACAGAAAGCAGGTAGTACCGTCTACTGTTATACGGTAGCTCAGTCATATCTGACTAAGACCTGACACAGAGTATACTGTTAGTTGGTATCTTACTTATATGCCCAAACAATTTAACTTGCTGTTTTCTGATTAAATACAGCGCTAAATCCCCACTTTAGTCCTGATTTCATCATAGTTTGTCCTCTTATTAATACGTTGAATAATCTTCTAAGGAATCCCATTTCCTGTGTTGTAATTTTTCTTTTCTCTTTTTCTGCCATTGTCCATTTTTGGCATTTGTAGCATAGAGTTGGTAGGAAGATTGTGTTGTAAGGTGCTTTTTAGTACCCATTGATACGTGTTTGTTCTTTATTATTGGTGCCATTTATCCAGTGAGTTGGTTTGCCTTATGGCATCTATTTTCGATCTTGTCTTCTGATTTGCCATTTGATAATATTATACTTCATAAATACTTGAAGCTTTTTACTTGTTTCAAGGGATGCTCTTTTAGATTCTTCTTCTTCTTTCGTTCGCTTGAAATACATCTATAACTGCAATGTTGTCTCCTGTATGAATCTAACAGTCTTTTTTAGTTCACTCAGCGGTCCATTGAGTTTATCTTCCACTGTTGTCTCTCTAGGCCAGAAGGTATGCCTGGTAATGTTGTACCTTGGGCAGGCCTGGAGTATGTGCTCTGCTGTCTGCGGCGCCAAACCACATGTGCACATGGCTGAGTCACCAATCTTCAATTATGTATACATGTGGTTGCGCAATCTTTTGTGTCCTGTTCTAAGGAGCAGAATAATGACTTGTTCTGGCCTGTCCATAACGTGGTAGTCGTCTTGAGCAGGTTTTGGTGGCTTTCTGACTGATTTGATCATTCTTTTCTTTTGGTGGTATGTAATGGGCACATCAGGCTGTTCTTCTTTTGCTCCTTCCTTAGCCAATTGATCAGCTCTGTCGTTTCCGGGGACTCCACGGTGGGATGGTATCCACTGCATGGTGATCTTATGCTGATTGCTAAGTTCAGAAAGTAGTGTCCTTAGTACTGGCAATTTCCCAGACAGGAGCGCCTCGAGTACTGATTTTGCATATGTCAACAGCACCACAGGTTGTGTACCATGGCTGGTATTTAGTAATTTATCTGTTGCTATCTTGATTGCCTCAATTTCAGCATCATAGCTATGGCAGTACTTTCCTGTTGGAACCCTGGCCGTGTCCCTAGTATTATTTGGGTATTCTATGTACACTCCCGCTCCTCCATTATGGACAGCATTTTGTGCTGACCCATCTGTGTAGACTCTGATCCAGCGGTGCTGTTGGTATTCGTCATCAAGGAAGCTGAGAGTGGCTGTTCTGCGCTGTACACTGTTCTGTTTGTCCTGTTAGATGATTCTTTGTTGTTTTTCTTCTTTGGTAATAGTCACTACCTCTGTTTTACTGATGCTATTTGTCATGTTATGTTCCTTATACACTTTGTTTAGACTATGTATTGTAATGGGGAATTTCTTTCATTTTCTGATGTGATTCAAGCATTGCCAACTATGGCTTGTTATATCCTGGAGCGGCTGAGTTTCACTAATTCTGTGTGTTGTTGCTCATTACGATCATCTTCCACTTCTACTTTCAAGCGTCGAGGAGAGTTGCAGCTAACCACACGTAGATAATTAGCAAGCACCAGATTGTTCAATGACTCTACAGGTGAGGATAGATGCCACGTATGACCACCAGGCTGCCAACATGCGCAATCAGCATCCGCATCCGTCCACTTCTGCAAGGAGAGACGGCACACTTATAGACTTGTCCCACACTGCTATATGCTTGTGAAACCTGGACTGTTTATCAGCAACACGCTAGGAAATTAAACCACTTTCACACAGTCTGCCTAAGGAAGCTACTGAAGATTAAAATGGCAAGACAAGATTCCAGACACTGAAGTCCTAGAAAGAGCATCCATGCCCAGTATCCACACTAACTTATGAAGAATCAGATTCGTTGGGCTGGTCACTTGACTCGCATGCCAGATCACAGGCTCCCTAAACAAATTTTTTACAGCGAACTGCGTTGTGGTAAACGCTCCCAAGGTGGCCAGAGGAAACGCTTTAAAGATACTCTGAAAATTTCACTGAATGCTTTTGGAATTCATCATGACACCTGGGAGACTGCAGCCAGAGACCGAAATTCGTGGCGTGCATCATTACGCAAAGGTGCAGTCATATGTGAGGCAACCAGGACTGCAAGAGCTGTGAAGAAAATGCAGGACAGAAAAACCACTGCAGGAAATCCTCCTCCAGAGACGTCAAGCATTCTTTGCCCACATTGTCAAAGAAAATTTCGAGCCAAAATAGGCCTTATCAGCAATCTTAGAATCCACGGCTCCACACCTTCAACCCCACTGGATGAAATGAATGGTCATCATCATTCTTGATGGACAAACAACAGAACAGAACAGACTTGTCCTAAGTGTCGCCTACTCTTCATGATACATATCAAACTAATATAGTGTTTGTTGTGAAAGGAGACGCTTATCTATGTATAGTTATTTACAATTAACTGAATGAGTTAGTGTATCATGGTGAATTAGATAAATGTTTCAATTGATCTTTGAAGTCATGATGTGATCAGTCTATCCAACATTGTCATCAAACATACATTTCATTGGTTACAAACTGATTCAGTTCTGCAGAGCAACTGTAGGAAAATTTGACATATGCTAAACGTTTTGGCTCCTTCAGATCTTGATGCTGTGGACAAGCAAGGGAACACAGCCCTTCATCTTGCAGTCTTGGCCGAGTCACCTGATATCGTAGAATTGTTGTTGAAGAAAGGAGCTAACTCCGCGATCCGGAACAACTGTCAGATGATGCCGGTCCACCTGGCGGCAGAGACCAACAACCTGGACGTGATGGAGGTCAGCAGATGGTCAAACCACACACACACACACACACACACACACACACACTCTCTCTCTCTCTCTGTCTCTGTCTCTCTCTCTCTCTCTCTCTCATCCACCAGTGGTGGAGCTTGCCCTATGACAAGTTGGCCCTGAGGGCCTCTAATAAAGAGGACCCCCTTAAACATTCGACAATATGTTAACATTATTAATGCTCTTTTAGTAGCTTTCTCTCCTGGCAGCTAATATTTTTAGACCTAGTCCGCCACTAAGTGCTACTATCCTCCTCCCTAGTGTAACTATACTGATTTAACCTGAACAAATGAGTTCATTAGACATACTGACTGGCACCTTGCCGTCTTGACAGACGATAGTTTGTAAAATGTAGTTACACCTCGCCATAACATAAAGCCTGGGCTGAATTTAGAGACTATGTGTTGCCCATGCAGCATGATCCCTCTCGTCGGCCTGTCTAGTTTACCCCATAGGAAAAGCAACACCAATACGTCTGGAAGAAGACAAGCTGCAGAAGCTGACGGAACGGCAAAGAAATTCTTTAACTGCCCGCATATCGGAGCTTGCCGGTCTCTCTGGCTGTGGGGTTACAACACTTTCTCTCTGTAATCCCGTTTATCACGCAGAGTCTCGTAGCGGAGCGAGAGCTGAGGCGGTTCGACCCCCGCTCGTGACTTGCGGGATACTGAGCCGGCCGCTCAGAAAGCAATGGCAAACTACTGAGCGTAATCTTGCCAAGAGATCAACATACAGCTGAAAGATGCTGGTGTTGACAGCTAAGTCCTGTAAAGGATATTCTAAAAAAAAAATATCGGAGCTTCCATCATAGATCAGTTGCCGACCAAGTCTCAGGGCCTGGTCTGCCCTTGTCATGACATTTAGTCTTTAGTTTGCGTTTCCTCGCACTAGGGTAAAAAAGGATAAAAAATGGGTAAGGCTTGTACCCTCCCAATTGCACTCCTCCGCCCGAATCCGTTGGCACAGTGTGGGTTTAGTGTTTACGTTAATGAAATATACATGTGCCATGTCTGGTTAAGCATTTCGAGAGTGACATGCCAATCCGCCATTCTTCTTGCTTTGAGACTGTGCACATACTTATTTTTGACAAATTAATATTCTGGTTTCCCCATGCTTCCATGCTTTACATGTAGCGACGTTAATTCTATGGTCACCAGGTCTATTACATTGTAAATGCTGGGAGCATGAAAGAAATCATAGATATATGTCTGCAGTGATATTGTAAACATAATTACACTTGTGAGCGTCTGTGTTTGTCAGTGTGATCAGTGCTACAAGTAAGCCCCATGCTTGTAATTACGGACGGGAATAACCAAGAACAGTTTGATGTGTATGGACATGTTAGCGCATCTCGAGGTATTGGGGCTGTTGTCAAGCTTAATCTCATGACACTACTAATCCAGAAAATGATAACTTGATATGAACTAATTATAAGAATAATTCGTATGTGTACTAGGTGGACGTAGAGAGAATACAGAGTGCCGTCAGGAACATTCCACTATCGACATCATCTCCCAACACGACAATCTGATATGGTAGTTTTGTGTCATTGGTAGTTATGAACTGAAAACTATAAACTATAGGGTGTGTGTATTCTGGAGGTCGGTGTCCACAAATCTACAATCGTGTCACAACTGCCGGCATCTTCACCTTGTATTCTGGAGGTCGGTGTCCACAAATCTACAATCGTGTCACAACTGCCGGCATCTTCACCTTGTATTCTGGAGGTCGGTGTCCACAAATCTACAATCGTGTCACAACTGCCGTCATCTTCGCCTTGTATTCTAGAGGTCGGTGTCCACAAATCTACAATCGTGTCACAACTGCCGGCATCTTCGCCTTGTATTCTAGAGGTCGGTGTCCACAAATCTACAATCGTGTCACAACTGCCGGCATCTTTACCTTGTATTCTGGAGGTCGGTGTCCACAAATCTACAATCGTGTCACAACTGCCGTCATCTTCGCCTTGTATTCTAGAGGTCGGTGTCCACAAATCTACAATCGTGTCACAACTGCCGTCATCTTTGCCTTGTATTCTAGAGGTCGGTGTCCACAAATCTACAATCGTGTCACAACTGCCGTCATCTTCGCCTTGTATTCTAGAGGTCGGTGTCCACAAATCTACAATCGTGTCACAACTGCCGTCATCTTCGCCTTGTATTCTAGAGGTCGGTGTCCACAAATCTACAATCGTGTCACAACTGCCGTCATCTTCGCCTTGTATTCTAGAGGTCGGTGTCCACAAATCAACAATCGTGTCACAACTGCCGTCATCTTCGCCTTGTATTTTCCAGTTTCCAGTATAGGCCCTCAACCAACTCAGCCCAGCTCTCTTTATTTTGTTGTCCCCGTACCTCCTTTCATGCCTCTACAATATTATGCATCTCTGTCTCTAATTCTATTCCTCGTTATTTTGTGTTTGTTCTCTGGGTGTCAGAGGATGTGACAATGTGTTTCAACTGTTAGCAGGTTTTCTCAGCATGTGTCCTGTCCAACGTGTTTACCTCACTTCTTGATTAATTAAAATTTCTTAGTTCCTCTCCATGATCTCCCTGTTGGTGATTCTGTCATACTATTTTAGTTTTTTTATTCTGCGTACGCAGCAGTTAATCAATGTATGTAGTATTTCAGAAATTGTTAATAACAGCAATTGTTTGTTATTTCAGGCGCTCCTAGATAATGGAGTAGATCCAAACCTGACTGGAGAAAGTGGCTCCACTGTACTTCATTATGCAGTTCCCAAGGATAATGGTGACATGATCAGATTAATTGTAGGTTGACACCACGCTGTTTTTATAGGCTTTTACACATGTATATTCTAAAGGCTTTTACATTTGTGTATTCTAAAGGTTTTTACACTTGTGTATTCTAAAGGCTTTTACATTTGTGTATTCTAAAGGCTTTTACATTTGTGTATTCTAAAGGCTTTTACATTTGTGTATTCTAAAGGCTTTTACATTTGTGTATTCTAAAGGCTTTTACATTTGTGTATTCTAAAGGCTTTTACACAGGTGCATGTAAAACAATAAATAATTTACGTGATGTCACTTGGACATTGATAGACATGACGGTGCCAATGTTAAAGGAATGAGCTGTAGAAATGCTCCACAGTAGTAACTGTTAAGTCAATGTATTTGTCATGTTTGAGAACAGTTGATGTAGGTCCAGGGTGCTACATAACCTCTCTGACGCTGGTTTAATCTCCTGGTTTCTTCAGTTATTCTGTGTATCTTTTTCTTAACTCGTGGTTTATTTTTCGGAGCATATTTATTTGCTTCTCATTGGTTTATATTCGTGTGTACACTATTTACTTTGTTAATTTCACTTTGGCCGGTAGATGAGGGACTTGTAAGGCATCGAAAAAGCTTAAGAAATAATTTCATGGGTCTTGATGGGCACTCATAAAAGTAGATGAAAGAAATACTGGTCAGAGGTCACACTGGACAATACAACATGTGAAACATGTCCGCACCGGGATTCGAACCTGCCACTCCAATTGACGACAGCGTCTCACTGAAGGAACACGTTTACTTTGACATTCAAGAAACTAGACACCCTAAAAAGGTGTCATCAAATGCTAGCTTTGTTGGCCGCCATGGTTCGCATGTCTTCTTATGACACAAATCGAGTCCCATTCAGCAGCATTTCAGCATGTGGGACAGTCAAACATCGCAAGGCACTATTTCGGGGTAGTAGGGACTCTGATGAATTGTGTTTGGCCATGAAAGTCTGCATCCTATGTGAGGGTCCGTTCGCCTTGTTCATGACCACGAGGGCGATAGATAATCTTCATGTAGTACTCGTTGTTTGAGTGTTGGCCTTGTCGTGCGTACTCGTGCTGCGTCACCCCACGGGAGTCAAAGACAACAGTTAACAAGGCGTGGCCTTGCCTGTGCTGCGCACCTTCGTCGTTTGCTTGGCCTCGGGGATGCCTCCACTCTGACGACTGGGTCTTACCATAAGCCAACGACTCAACACCAGTTGTCAGGGTGTTCGGGAAGTCGGGACAGACATCTCAGCAGTCAAGCAGGTTCCCTGACACTTCAAGACTTCAAAGACTTCGGCTCCATCCATCCACCCATCATGTGCCATGCCGGTAAGCGTGGCCGGTCATGTTCTACCATCTCACTCGATCACCAGAGTCGTGGATCAGCTCCGTGTTTCTGTCTCGACCATGCCACGTGGCCAAGCCATCCAGGTATTTACTTCTCGGTCTTCCCCTTGGTCTGTTCCCTTCGATCTTGCCAGTTGTCACCAAGTTCTCCATTTCTTCTCATAACATGCCCAAAAAATTTTGACTGTCTACGTCTAATGTATCTAATCAGTTTACGATCTTCATTTGTTTCCTGAAGGACTTGTTCATTGGTCTTTCTGGCTGTCCATGGTATTCTTTGCATTTTCCTCAGAAACCACATTTCCACAGCCATCAGATGTTTTTCAGCCCGACTGCTCATTGTCCAAGCTTCACATCCATATAAAAGTACAGGTTCTATGTAGCATCTCAACACTCTTTTTCTCGTTTCAATTGACATCTTTTTATTGGTCAGTATGTTTTTCATCTTGCTAAAGGCTACTTTTGCCATGGCGATTCTTGTTCTAATCTCTTCAAGGCATCTCCCATCAGATGTTATTACTGTTCCGAGATAATTGTACCTATTCACTTGTTGAAGAATATTCCCATTTACTTGTATATTACATTGTGGTATTTCGTTCTTCCTAGTGATGACCATAATCTGTGTCCTTTTACAATTTAATTCTAACCCTAGTTGTTCACTGTGTGTAACAACCGCATCTACTAAATCGGCTCCATCATTAATCAATAAATCATGTGCCATGCCGGAAAGAGTGGGCGGTCATGACTCGCCATTTCACTCGATCACCAGCATCGTCGGTCAGCTCAGGGTTTCTGTCTCGTCTATGCCATGTGGCCAAGCCATCCAGGTATTTTCCTCTCGGTCTTTCTCTTGGTCTGTTCCCTTCGATCTTGCCAGTTGTCACTAAGTTCTCCATTTCTTCTCATAACATGTCCAAAACATTTTGACTGTCTGCGTCTAATTTCTTTAATCAATTTACGATTTTCATTTGTCTCCTGTAGTACTTCGTCATTGGTTTTTCTGGCTGTCCATGGTATTCTTTGCATTTTCCTCAGAAACCACATTTCTGCAGCCATCAGATGTTTTTCAGCTTGACTGCACATTATCCAAGTTTCACATCCATACAAAAGAACTCTAGAATGTTTTTCATCTTGCTAAAGGCTACTTTCGCCATGGCGATTCTTGTTCTAACCTCTTCAAGGCATCTCCCATCAGATGTTATGACTGTTATGACTGTTGCCAGTTGTCACCAAGTTCTCAATTTCTTCTCATAACATGCCCAAAAAATTTTGACTGTAAATTTACTTGTAAACTAGAGTGTTAAGTATATCGGGAGCCAATGCTTATTAACCACCTTATTTTCGTGTACTCGGATGTTTACACAATGGGTCTGCAATAACAAAGTCCACATTCCACACAGCTGGGATGTTTACACAATGGGTCTGCAATAACAAAGTCCACATTCCACACAGCTGACGATCTCAACATGTTGGCTTGCTTAGGTTGACCAGATGGTGGTCCGCTCACCACCAATGTAAGCCATCTTGGAAGCGATTCTATCGATCCTTAATTTATGAGTTGCTCGTGGCTGAACGTTTATTGAATCCTCCGAATAGTTTTCACTCGGGTATCGTTAAGTTTTTGACAAAATGTGAAGCAATAACGCTGCTTAAGTATTTCCGTCATCTCGAGGCAAATGAAATTCCGACAGGTGTTCAGTACACTGACTCACTCACTGAAAGCTGACTGTCAGTGACCGATGCTCTCTGTGGGTGGGACAAAATTAACGCTTGCACATGAAGGTCCCCTACATATTTCCACCTGAAAACACATCCTGTCCTGCATTTGTTAATGCGGTGGCTTGGGTGAAATTAAGAACTGGTTCCTTTGTTTGTTGAATCACAGAACTGACATATTCTTCCAGATCACATACGAGAGAATTCATAATAACAATGATAAGGTAATAGCTGAAACACAGTTTTCTTTCCTTAGTGTGGCACATACTCATCAATTAAGCAAAAACTGTCCGTTTCAGTCAAAACAAGAGTGTTGAAAGGCTATATGGAACCTATAACGTTATATTCTTGCCAAACATAGACAATATGCAGACCAGATGTTTAATGGCAGTAAACATATGGTTTCTGAGGGAAATGCAAATAATATCATGGACGGACAGAACAAACAAATCAGACAGTCCTTCAAGAAACAAATAAACACAAATCATTGATTTGTAGAACGAGACGTAGACTGTCAAGATTATTTGTTACATTATGAAGGAAAAAGACAACTTGATAACTTCGTGACATCTGGCAAAATTGATGGGAAAAGAACCAAAAGGAGACAAAGACGTGAATTAGTAATAAAACAGATAATAGGAATGACAAAAACATTTTTAACACTTTGGAAAAGTAAATGCTAATATCCAAAGAGATAAACTCTTTAAAATGAGAATTTTCAAATGGTATAAATTTGCAACAATATAGTGCGGAATCTGGACAATAAACAAACAATTGAAAAGTCGAATTGGGTCCCCAGGGATGTGACTACACAGAAGAATATGTGGATTTTCATGGTACAAAACAATCAAATGCAGAGGTTTTGGACAGGCTGGGAATGACAATGGAATTGATGAAAGAAATAACAAAGAGACAAGCTAAATAGTTCGGCCACATTAAAAGACTTAGCACTTTTGTAAACACAATACTAGAGGGAAGGGTTGAAGGTAGGAGAGCAAGAGGTAGATAATAATAAAAGTCGGAAATAACATCAACAGATGCACGAACAGCGTTCTGTCAGAGTGTACAACCAGGGAGAGAAAAGAGTGTTAAAGATCCATTTAAGCCAACCTTCTTTGGGGAGACGACACCCAAGTGATTGATTGTTTAGACGGCAGTGTGTTAAAGACCATGTATTCCTTCAGTAATGCGCGATAGTGATTTGGAGGCGGCAGGTTCGAATCCAGGTTTGTCAACTAGTATGTTGTCTATTGATACTGTCTATTGTGCCCTATGAGGTCTCCTTCTGTGCTGGACTTCCAGCATTGCCAACGAATACCTGTGACTGTATCTCTCGTGCTGTTTCAGCTCGACCAGCTGTGCAATAGCCCGCTCTATTTGCTGCTACAGTGCTTTCATTATCCGCAGTGCGTCTGTGGTAACACGTTTACAGCTGACAGCGCTAGTGGTATTTCTGTTGCTGATCTGCTGCAAGCAAAGGACACTTCTTCGCGATTTGCGGGCTACTGGGTATATGGTGCTACTCTCGTAGTGTTATAGACAAATCAACACTAGATGAGTCATGTGGTCAGTATCAGGCTTGACACCTCTATAGAGTATTTCATAGTATCCATTTTATTACAGGGTCAACATGGTGGCCCAGGTCAATTATACAATTATCCCCGCCTCTAAGAGGATTCGTACATACGAGCACTCGGTCGGCTGGCATATGTGCTAGCCACTGCGCCACCGTGGCTCCTGGATCTGGTATAGAATAACATGTATTTGTGTTTTAGCTGGCTGAATGGGCTATTGTCTGATTTGTCCCACATGTGGAATCCTGTAGGCTGCATTGTTCTGCATTATTGTCTCCTGGAGGCTTATTGGTGCTGTTTGACTATTTGCATTGTTTGCTTAGCCTTTCAGATAGGGCCATCCCAGATATCTAGCCCCATAGTTTACCAAAGCCACTGACACATCTGATTTCGCCTGCTGCATTTGAGCAAATGGTGATGCTCTGAATACACTACATGAAGATGCATACCCTGCTTTAACAGCTGGCAGATGGCGTGCCGAAATATTTGCCACTGAATACTTGAACAACACTTTGAATGTGATGTTCCGTCAGAACATTCGGAATGTGATGTACTTTTTCTTGGCATCTTTTATTCATCATTGGACTCCCATTTTCACTAAAACATTAAGATATTGCTGTTGCGATTGTTCTCGAAGATGAACACAACAATGCGAGTTATTTTCTCTAACGATTGGTCTGCAAAAGTTTGGTGTTAATCCGTTGCGTGTGAAATGGAAAGAGGCGGAAATGGTAGCGAGATCAATCGCTTCAACTTCGGGCACTGAACATGGATCCGTTATGCATATGGTTTGTTTTATCCCCGGGTCCTCACGTGGATATACGGGATTACGAACAATGCTGCTAACACCTTGGCCAGGGAGACCGGTCACGACTGGGAAAACAATTGATTAGGACATTAGTATCTGTCGCATCGACATCAGTCATGACTAGGTCAGTATCTGAGTGCAGGTCAAGGACCTTTTCAGACGTCTTGAGGAGTATTGGCACACGGCCAGCCCCATGTCTCATAGACCAATCTGCACTCAGCGAATGACGTGGTCAATATCCCGCCGACCGCCTCTCCTTCCCATCACATTCTATGAAACTCAATAAGATTATGTTGACGCGGGAGCTCAGGTTCAGTTTAAAACTCCGTCTCGGTGCGAATTCCAACCCATGACAACGGGCTGGCAGACAAGCGTCTAGCCACTACACCACCGCGCCTCCCCCAGATCGGTTTGAGCTCAGCAAACATACAGGGCTAGCTAGCACTATGTAGCCAACACGCCTCAAGGCATGGCACTGGATCCCTCACTCCGCATGTTACTTGTGAGCTACACAAAGCCTAAGTAATGTTACGTTCACTTCACCCTTGACAAGGAATACAGCAACTAGTTCTGTGGAGGAATGGGATTAAAAGTGCAACAATTCATAGATGACAACTCAGGTGATAATTGTATAAGTGTTCACACCACTAACTATGTCCTTCGTTGCAAGAAGTCAGGACTGGGCTCGCTAATTATCTTCGGATTTATTTTCATTGTGTCTTCCTGTAAGTCTGTCTAGTTTGTTGCAAATATAAATAAAACAGAATTGGTGTTTGTTGATGAAGAGTGTCGTCGCAACGTCTTCTATCTTTTGTTGTTGTGTGATTGAATTTTGTAAGGCAGCGCTACACGTTGTTATTGTAGCTAGTCTAGTTTGTTGAACGTTTTAGAATTATGAATTCGTCAGGAACAAGCTTGATGGGCTTTGATTGGTTCTTTTATTTGCTTCATTTTCGTTTATTCTACTATACTCCCGTGCCAACATATCTTCTATGTAACTATCTTAATGGGTACGTTTCATGAAACTGCACTAATGAAAACTGACGACTTACAGTAATACATTGTACAAACGATGTTGACTTTTCTCAGCTGGCAAAAGGAGGCAAGCCATGTGAAAAATGCGATTATGGTTACTACCCAATTCACATTGCTGCCAGAAGTGCATCGGCTAATGCAATGGAGGCTATTATTGAACAAGGTAATATGTGTATCTGTTTAGAAGTGATTTACTTCACATAAATATTCACAATAGACACACACACACACACACATATATATATATATATATATATATATATATATATATATATATATATATATGTGTGTGTGTGTGTGTGTGTGTGTGTGTGTGTGTGTGTGTGTGTGTGTGTGTTAGTAGTATGTCAGGTCCTAATCAAGTCAGAAATGGGCTCCGTTTATGTGGTCCGCTGGTCGTATTTCCTTAGATGTTTGTTATCCCGCCCCCAGCGGACCCCGCAAAGCGGACCTCATTTTCAAAGGATATAACTCATGAATAAAAAATGGAATGATGTTTGCACTGTTACCTCCCGTTTTGTTGTTGTTGAGAATGCCATTTTATTAAATCTAAAAATTACTTTTATTTTTGGTTGTAGCAGGGCGGGGCTTAAAAGACTATCATCATACGAGTGATGGTGTGTTATGGTTACAGTGCCCTGCCTCCTCGGTTTCCTCCTCCTTTATTCTTGTCTTTTCATTTTCTTTAGTGGACCGGGTGTAAACACTATCATAATTCCATTCGTGGTGTGTAAGGGTTAGGGTTACAGTGCATTTCCTCGGGCTGGTCTAGGGGGCGGGCGGACGTGGGGTGGGCGCAGGGGTGGGTGTGGGGTGTCGGCACATGGGGTGTGGCGATGGGGTTTGAACCCGCGAGATGCGACGAGTGTCACAGGAAAACCTTAATAAGTAAAACTGTAAATATGGTGGGTATATGGTATGTAGAGAACCGTAGTGGCTTATTCACTATCATCACAGGGGTTAAAAATAAAAACCTTAAAAATTAAAGATTACCAGTTATACTGGATGTAGTGTGTATGGCTTAGTGAAATTCGTTGATAAGGTGTGGGTAGCGGTTCTTAGTGATATGTAGAAGGTTTTAGTGGCTTATTCCCTATCATCGTAACGTTACAAATGAAAATCTTAAAAAATAAAGATGGTCGGTATTATTGGCTGTAGTGGGTATGGCTTTGTGTTATTCATGGTTAAGGATGGATGAGTGGATCAGTAGCTAGCTAAGTGCTTCCAAACACTCTCATCGTAAGGTTTCAGAGCTTCAAATGGAAACCTTATAAAGGTAAAGATGGCCGGTATTATCGGATGTAGTGGGTATGGCTTAGTGAAATTCGCTGGTAAGGGGTGGGTGAGTGGAGGGGTAGCTAGATAATTGCTTCTGATCGTCATTAAGGGGTGAGCGAGTGGTGGCGTGGCTAGATAAATACGTAAGGTCCTTGTTAAGAGCCAGAGGAGGTGCTAGATAAAGACTCTAAGTCGTTGTTAAAGGGTGGGCGAGTGGAGGAAGGCTAGATGGGTACTCCTAATCATTGTTAAGGGGTGTTCGAGTGGTGGGGTGGCTAGATAAATACGTCCCTTCCTTGTTACGGGCAGGGGGTAGGTTAAGTTGAGGGTGACAGCCTGGGTGACTCATTACAGGGCTATGTCGGCGGGGGTGAATGTACATGGACGTGTCCATCCTGTATTTTCGGAAAAAACCAGGGGTGACTCACACCGACCCAACAGATGTGAAATCGCGTCAACTTGCCAGAACCTGTTTTGAGGAAAATTTCTTGGGGGTGGGACTGTGAACACTCGAAAACAACTGGAAGTACGACTACGGTATAACGGTACACATACTTACAAATTGCTGTCTAGACATGTTTTAATAAGAATATCTAGAGGGATTATAGTATAAAATTAACCGACTGAACTACCCACAAAAAGTATTCACACATAGCATGACACAGCATTACCTACATCCTCCATTCCATTATAGTCAACACCTGAAGCACTACAAAACTGTGACGACTAAACACAGTCAGCGAGGCAAGCCACAGGCATGTTTTCTGCTCTAAAAGGTTTCTGTTGGTGGTATGTAACGAGCACATCAGACTTTTAATCTGTTGCTCCTACCTTAACTAATCGATCACCGCTGTCGTTTCCGGGTACTCCACAGTGGGATTGTATCCACTGTATGGCGATCACATGCCGACTGCTAATTTCAGAGAGTAGTGTCTTTAGTATTGGCAATTTCCCAGACAGGAGTGTCTCCAGCACTGATTTTGCATCGGTCAATAGCACCTGATGGTACAGTCGAGACACGTAGACAATAGTTACATCCTGTCAAAGATGGCGTCGCACCCGATCACACGTGGTTAAATGGTTACAACAAGACCACGTGCTCACTGGCTAAAGCCGATCAAAGATGGCGATGCTTCTTATCAAACGCATAAGGACACAACCAAACAACGTGGGTCATAATTACAGCCGGTCAAAGATAACGTCGCATCCGGTCACTTATATAATGATACATCCGAGACACGAGGGTATTGGCTACGACTGGACAACGTGGGGCGCTGCTTCCGGTCATATGTTTCAGGGTACATCCGAGACATGTGGTTAAGAAGGATACTACAGAAAAAGATTTTCCTGTCGGTTATCGAGCCAGAGGACATAACTCATGATGATCACCATATATGGGAGTGATTCCACTAAATCGTCACCATTGCATCTCAAGGGTAAAATGGTCACCCTTCTATCTCTCTTGTCTATATCCGTTAGGATGGTCCACCGAGTAACACCAAAGAACATCCCGACATCAATAAACATATGACACGTTCGATTGTAGTATACACAACTATATCCAAGTATTACATTGTACTACTAAGCCTTTCTCATACTCATACTCGTGGTGCAGAGATGTGATCACCGATGCTAGTCGCGGAAGACGTATCTGTATGTAACAGCTATCGGGTCATACAGCGACGAGTGGCTAGTGCATCATAACAGATGTATAATATTACATACGAACACCACAAACTGTCCCACTCAACCTTACACATTGCATGTAACATGACATGTCACGTGTCCGCTGTCATAACCGGCGACGTTATCACGTAGCAAATTAGACATCTACACTTTCATTACCTCTCTATGTGTACATATGGGTCTTTACATCTTTCTCCAGAAACCAATTTCCAAGACCAGTATATGTTTTTCAGTGTGCCTGCTCAGTACCACTCTTCACAGTCAGACAAAAGTACAGCTTCTATAAACAACGTAACCAGTCAAATAAGAAATATGTTAGACAAAGTATTAAAAATATTGGTCAAATACAGAAATAGCTCGTCCCAACTTATAAAAAGTAGGAACATTTGTTAACCTATTGGGAAAAATATCAACCAAGTAGGAAAATGTATTAGTCAAATAGGAAACATATTGACAACGTAACGAAATATCTTGTCCAAACTTATTAAAAGTAGGAAAATTGTCAGAAATGGAAAAAAGATTGACCATGTAACGAAATATCTCCGCCAAACTTAAGAAAAGTAGGAAACTTTGTTAACCAAGTGTGAAAAGTATCAGCCAAAGAGAGAAATATCTCACCCAAACTAATAAGAAGTAGGAAAATCTGTTAGCCAAATGGGAAAAATGTCGGTCAAATACAGAAATAGCTCAACCAAATTTATAAAAAGAAGGAAAAAGATTGACCAAGTAACGAAATATCTCGTCAAAACTTATGAAAAGTAGGAACAATTGTTAACAAGATGGCAAAAATCTTGGCCAAGTAAGAAATTTTTTTAAGCCAAATGGGAAAAATATTGTCCAAGTAACGAAATACATCGTCCAAACTTATGAAAGTAGGAAACTTTGTTAACCAAATGGGAAAAAATGTTGACCAAAATAGGAAATATTGTGCCTAAACTTATAAAAAGTAGGAAACGTTTGTTAACCAAAGGCAAAAATTCTTGACCAAGTAAAGAAATATCGCATCCAAACCTATAAAAAGTAGGAAACTTTGTTAACAAAATGGGAAAAATGTCGATCAAAATAGGAAATAGTTAGTCCAAACTTATGAAAAGTAGAAACATTTGTTAACCAAATGGGAGAAATCTTGACCAAGTAAGGAAATTTGTTAGCCAATTGGGAAAAATATTGACAAAGTAACGGCCACATTTATGGAAAGGCGGAAACTTTGTTAACAAAGGGTGAAAAAATATCGACCAAAGAGAGAAATATTTCAACTAATCTTAACAAAAGTAGGGAAATTTGCTGACCAAAGGAGAAAAACGTTGGCCAAATACATAAATATCTCGACCAAACTTATAAATATCTCAACCAAACTTATAAAAAGTAGGAACCTTTGTTAACCAAATGTGAAAAGTTTGGCAAAATTTCAACCAAAATTATAAAAAGTAGGAAACTTTGTTAACCAAATATGAAAACTTTTGGCCACATTTCAACCAAACTTAAACATATCGCAGCCAACTTTATAAAAAGTAGGATAATATGTTGACCAAAGGAGAAAAACGTTGGCCAAATACAGAAATATCTCGACCAAACTTATAAATATCTCAACCAAACTTATAAAAAGTAAAAAACTTTCTTAACCAAAAGGGAAAAAAATATCTCACGTTGTCATTTCATATCTACAATAGCGTCAAGTCTCCAACCAACCAGCAGTGTCTGTTATGAAGTCGATCTTTTCTTAACACCACGTCTGCCTGATTGACCCCTCGAATGCCATCTAACTCATCTTCTAACTGACTTTCAACGTTTCACTTTTTTTTTTGTTTCATACCACTTAACACTAACATTCTCTTTGATTACACCACAACCCGTTTTCTGCTTACTGGGCACATTTTCAACCTAATAGAGATATTCATCTGTCCCCTATGCAAACAACAGCTATATTTCAGAAAATTAAAAGCATCTTATGCAATATGTCACTATCGTCAAATGGGAAAAAATTAAATTACAACAATAAAATTGTACAAAAATTAATAATTAAATTTCTCTTGGTTGTTTCCAAATTGAATGTCTCATGTAGAAACTTATTTGTTAATTTTTGTACAATTTTATTGTTGAAATTTAATTTTTTAACACTGATACTCACCAACTGTTGTCATTGTGTGTAATAAACATTATCTTGTATGATTAGAAAGTGCCGATAGCGTTAAATAGATTTTGACTCTGTTGTCATTAGTCTTCTCTATTACATATTTTGCCTAACAGTGACCTGTATTATGACAAGGTGTACACCCTTTGTGCTTGTTGTACTGTTAAGTTTTCAGTGTTCATACACTCTGACACCAACCCCCCAACAACAATACAACAATGCCCAATCCTTATTCTTCTTAAGAGTCCGTCGAATATCATCTCCTGCTTGCTCTTAAACGTCTGGTTCGCTGATAGCCAGGTAGGCTGTTTAAACCCTACACCACCATTAAGTTGGACTTCAACGTTGATCTCTAGTTCAGAAAGCAATGGCAAACTACTGAACATACAATTGCTTAGACAATTATCGTCCTGCAAAAAACATGCAACGTATTTTGATCTAAGCGAGCAACGACAAGAACAACAACAACAACAACAACAACAACAACAACAACAACAACAACAACAACAACAAGCACTACCACCACCATCGCCACCACCACCACCACCACAACAACAACGTGTGTATTTACAAACATATTTTAGCAGAGATGACGCAACTGTATGAATCGATGTTCTGTGTGTAGTGGAGACATTTGGGCGTTCTCAGGTACAGACTGGAAAGTTCGTTGCTGAACAAAAAGGAGTGCATACTTCTACAACCTCAAATATAAAATGGAAGTTTCTGCGATCATTGTGGACTTGATGTGGCTTCCAGTTGCTAGAGGTACCCGAACAATCGTCAGTCCGTGTTTGTGGACAGTTCCAAGGGGACAGCTGTGCCAGTTCTGGGCAGTAAACATTGGCACTCCTCTCTTACAAAGACTGGCATGGATTTACCGCCTGCGCCATGCTGAAGTACGAAGTACTTCATCATCGGATCTGCTGGCTTCAGAAGTGATGGACACGGAACATAGTGTGAAGACTATCTATAAACGACTGCTGGATAAAGACACGATAACAGACGACGCAACACATATAAGGAATCTCGAGTTTTAATTCTAGTGTTGTTCCAGCAGGGAATTACGCACGAGAGGACGAATTCTGCGTGTTTACCATCAATGTGTTACTGAAAGGATCAATATTTACACCTTGCGACCTTGGCTGTGGGAGACGGAGTATTCGTGGATTTTCCCGGAGTAATGTGACATCGATCTTTAAAACCGAGAAACCACACCAGTGTAATTACACTTTGATTTGTTTTTCTTACGCCTAGGTTGTATAATTGTTGCTACCATGTGAATTGTGTCCTTGATTGCTACACTGTTTGGCAGACAATGTTGATTGTAATTCCTCTTTCCTTCTTTTACAGCGTTGAAACTTGGGTACACAAGGGAGAAAATTTTGAATTTCAGAGACAGGGAGAATAATCTGCCCCTGCACTCCGCGGTCAATGGTGGCAACTTGAAGG
This sequence comes from Cepaea hortensis, assembly GCA_963921405.1. NCBI lineage: Eukaryota > Metazoa > Mollusca > Gastropoda > Stylommatophora > Helicidae > Cepaea > Cepaea hortensis. Next base: position 72,067,221 of record OY992885.1, read on the forward strand.
TTATAGCTGTTATTGTAATTTGTACCGGAACAGTTTTATGTCATATAAATAACTCAATGAATCAAGTATCGTCACCTCAATTATGGTTGCTGCAGTGGATATCCATCTGTGTCTATCCCTGGCTTTAGTTGTACTCTCTAACAGAATTATTCCGTCTGTTAACATTTTATCTTCTCACTTGTATCGTTGACTGTCTATTGCCCACATGCTTTGCCCACATCTTCCAAAGCATGGTCTTTACAAGCGATTATGTTATGTGATGTCATCAAAAGTATTTGACTTGTGCCATGTGTATTTCTGCCATCAGCTCTTTTCGTCCCAGAATCCCAAAAACGTGTACATCTGTTTGTTTTTGTTTGCCGGCAATACCAGTCACGACCTATTCGTCTTAAAATCCAGATTTCTAATGCCCAAGTTCGATATTCCAATTGCTTTTACACATATGTAATTACTTGATTCCGACTTGTGTGTTTCCTGGCTGGAAAACAAGATTCACATGTATATGTGATCATTAAAAGGTTAGCTTTAGGAAAACTCTAGACCCATTTTCATTTTTAAGAAATAATGAAAATAGTTTAGGCAAGCATTTAACAACAGAATCTATGATAATTATCAACAAAGATAGTGCCAAGCCAATTTTGACAATTACAGTGATTGAAAAGACACTTTAACATCACTAATATTGTGTTGTTGATTTTTTTTAAATATGCCTAAGACAATTAATGGCAGATGATGGATAGTGTGAGGTAGAAATAAGAAAGATAAAAGGAATGGCCAAAACAAAATACAAGACTTCCCTAAACAGCTGAGTGAGCGGACGCCTTAGCCTGGTTGATAGGGGAGGAGAGCTACGCTGGTAATGTCATGGTTGCTTCCCTTAATCCAATATGGCTGCGCCCATTGTTGATATTGTTTAGAACGGTTTTGAGCTTGTTTCTAGTGAAATTTTGTTAATTTATGCTGCAAGTGAATATTCAGCATTTTCATCATGTCTGATGGCGAAAACCAGGCTAGTAGTAAAGAGGATTCTGACTTGCCAGGGAATTTGGAGCTGAAAGCGATGATTCCTGGCTAATTAGAGATGCAGAAGTGAATGATATGGCGACTGACAGTAGCGAATACTATGTTGAAATTGATGACGGCGGTAATGAAGGTACTTCTGAAGAAAGAAGTGGGCGTTGCACAAGAGACCAGAACATTTCTACAGCTGAAAATTTTGTTTGGAAACGGAGAAAGGCTCCTCATAATGAACTTAGGGAGCTTGGCAATCATCCTCCATACATAGAACACCAGGTTGTCACATCAGACACAACTGGGTTTATGCCCATTGATTTTTTCAATTAATGAATCACCCCCTCCCCCTCCCCCCCCCCCAAAGAGAAGTAGATTGTGAGTTTTACTAAAACAAGATTACAAGAAACAAATTGGACGTTGCAGCCAAAGCCTTCGTCAGCACAGAACAAACAAACACAAACCGACACAAAACTACATGAAACACACTACATGACAATATTAAGGGTACTTATCTGAATCTGTATCCTAGCTTAAATTGACTGACGACTGACACGCGTTCGATAGCTATCAGTGGATTGTATGGACCGGATGTATGGTCAACGGGTCAAACGTCAATACCGTCAGAAAGGTATTGGCTAAACAACTCAGTGGGTAGGGGTTGGGTGGAGATGAGCCCACGTGGGAAAAAATTAAAAATAAGGATTGGTGAAGATGTCGCGGACACACTATGCAATTGGCAATTCCTCATTCCGCGTTCGAAACACGGCTGCGGAAGATTTCATTGCGTTTGTCCTTACAGAGGGGCATAAGTGGCGGCCGCTCAGAAAACGATTGTAAACCACTGAAAGCAAAACTGCCAATAAATCCCAAACAGCAAAAATTATGCTGGGGTTGACTGCGTCGTCCTGCAAAGGACATGCAAATACATATTGGTGGACTGTACACCTGGGGGGTGGGGTATGGAAGTTAAATGAAACTGTGTTGGACATATAGGCCGTGAGGGGTGAATGAACCCAACTGGAAGATGATACGGTTTTCCAATGTTTTACGATCCCATTCTTGGGATGCGCACGATTTGATCAGCCACGCCACAGTGGTCAGGACTTTTGAAGTGCATGGATACTGGTTTCTGGGCGCCACTACTAATATCAGATAGGTGTTGTCTAAATCTGTCAGCAAGACGTAAACCTATTTTCCCAACATATCTCATGTCACAACGTGTGCAAATAATCGCATAAATAACATTGCGACTCGTGCATGAGAAAACCTCGCGGATGTGGAAAGTCGTCTTAGGGAATGTCAGACTCTAGGTTTGAAGTACATGTGGGCGAGTCTTGCAACGCGATCGAAGACAAGCCACCGTGCCAGGAAGAGACTTGTGAGATTGGGGTAGATTGGTATGGACCAGCACATCCCTGAGGTTGCGATCCTGCCTCAACACCACCAGGGGGGCCTCTGAAAAGACATCGCGAGTGGTCGGGTCTGCCTGGAGAATGGATAGATGTCTCAGGAGGATGTTCTTGGTAGCAATATTGTGAGGATGGTAGGTTCGTGAGAGGACAGGTCTATTATTTCGTGGTTTCGGCCTGGAGGAGAGAGCCTCAGCACGACTGATAGACTGGCAACGGTGAAGAGCTGTAGACAGAACATTCTCAGGATAGCCTCGAAAGCGAAAGATGTTATCCTGACAAAGCTGTCGGAGACGTAATAATTACCCATGGCCACCCTGCTAATCTGGTCGAAATAGTCCCCATTGAACTCAAACGAATTGAGGCTGAGGACTAATTATGCAAGGCGCAGCAATGGTCCACTGGCTATGGTGGGGTTGTGTCTTTTCTCCAAGAAAAATTCCATGACTTTGAGGTCGTCAGAGTGGGAAATGGATGAATAGAGTGAAGTCACATCTAAAGTGAAGATGTGATATTGAGAAAGGGGTGTAAAGTAGGACAAGAGCAGGCCGAGACGATAGGTCTGCCTGGGTTTCAACTGTGTGAGTGCCCGTTGTTCCGTCGTAATAAGGTTGGGGTGACTTATTGGCTGGAATTTTAATTGTTGTATGTCGAAAAGTGATTTTTCTATATAAAGGTCCAGGGCGTTAGATACCCCTGGATTGGGAACTCAAGGGGAACTGCGTTTGGAGAGGTGAGAGAAGTGGTCGGTGTGATCCGAAAGTTTTCACTTTGAAGTTGATTAGTAGCGCGGATCTGTTGCCAGAGGGACGCAGAGATATGAACAGGAGCCCTTTACTGAGGACCTATTTCTCCAGTGCCGATAGGGGAAGATCGGGAGGTATGCACACAACTAAGTTATCGGAGCCGGTGGTAGGATGAGGCGGGAGAGGGGATGGGGAGGGAATAGGGATATGGGCACGGAGTTGAGCTAACTTGGCGTTGTTGGCCGTGGAAAGACACTTATATAAATGGTGGTTGGTGCTGTTGATGATACTCCGTATAACACAGTTACCTGAGGTAAGATTTTAAGTCCTTGATCGAGGGTGGTAATAATCGAGCTAAGGTCAGACAATAGTCGCGAGTAGTTGTCTGCAATACACCGCATGCGAAGAGTAGCACTCTTAAACTCAACTTTAGATAGACGTGTACTACAACTGTCATAAAGAGGGCCAGCCGAAGGGTCAAATCAAACGCATGGCGTGATATGAAGCCGAAGGCAGTTCTTGAAAACATTAAAATGGCATGTGGTGCGGGTCTTTTTGTAGATGTTAAAAGACTGAAGCAGAAAATGACATATGATCTCAACTGTTGTAATAACTGAGGTGAGTGGGGGGGGGGGGGGGGGGGGCAAGGCGGTATAAGTGTAACGGAGTTAGGGATGAAAGACTGGTGTAACGAACTTGGGTATAGCGGCCTGGCGAGGGGGGGGGGAAACACACCTGTGTGCGGGCGGTAAGGTGGATTGAATTGCCGTGGGAAGGAGAGTAGCACGCCGCGTAGAATACACACCCCACGCGCGCGCAACATGGACTGTAAAAATCACCAAAAATCTGATAGACTACGAAGGCGAAACATGAAATATATAGTAGCAGTTCATGGGAGTGGGCAATGGTTAACAAGAATAAGGGGAACAGCATGCAGTAAAGCAATGAATGAATCACCGAAAAACGAGAAGTAGATTGTGAGCTTTACTGAAACAAATTGGACGTTGCGGCCAAAGCGTTCGCCAGACACTGACACAGCCATAAATCTGGTCATGTATGAAGTCAACAGGTATTGTGAAAATCACTTCTCTCAGTACACAGGAAAGATAGTTAACCTTATATCTACGGTTCACTCCAATGAAGGTATGGACAAGAGAGTTAGAAAAAGGGGAATTCCTTAGGACATAATAATAAACAAGCCAGTGCTTGCAGAAAAATACAACAAATGTATGGGCGTTGTCGACCACTTCGGCCAACTGAGTGTAAGCTACCCATACCCACATAGATCCTATAAATGGTAGTGGCATAATATAATTTTTTAGTTGAAACTGCTCTGATCAATGGGCATATAAGCTACAACACTGCCAACTCTACAAATAAGATCACTGCAAAGAGGTTCAGGCAGGATGTCAGTATTGCTCTTATTGGACCTGCTATTCTTCGGCGTAGTGTAACACCTTCAAGACCACAAGTTACAACACCACAACATACTTATTGACAAATATGAAAGGCCAAGATACAAACCAGACTTTAAAGTATGTAAGACTGCAGGTAAAAGAAGCCAGACTTGCATGTACTGCCCAGATTGCAATACACCTCTATGCCTGACACCATGTTTCAAGCTATACCCCACGGTTGAGGATTATCAATGTCCCAGACCAAGACTCTTGCAGAGGTCTACGGCTACGACTTCAACCCCAGTTAATGAAGGAAGTAACTCAGACTTAAACTAGAGGTAAGCATTCACAAATAATCATTGTAACATATCACAAACACAACACACTGAGGAAATAACCACAATACTCTGTAGAAATTTAAAAATAATTTTTCACTTTATTTACTTTTTTAGTTAGTTTATAACGGTGTAACATTTGGTCAATCGTTAAATAAATGCTCCTATTGAGCTTATTTTATTCATCGCCAACCATGTCCCTAACATTGTATCGCTTTGACATTGAACAAATTCACTAAAACTAGGAAAAGATGATGGTTTTAAAACAGCTTCTAAAATTTGTATAAATAGCCAAGCAAATTCAAGATGGTCACCATGATCATGTGACAAATTTGCATAAAATATATTTTTTCATGTGTATCAACCATTCATAATGGTGTTCTGAAAATTTGAAAACCCTACGTTCGTTTTCAATTTTTTAATGATGTTAATTAAAAAACCAGTAATTTTTAAATAAATCCGCTAACACCCTTGGTAATGGGAGACAATAATGCTCCGGATTGTTGGTCAGCAAAGTGTGTCTGTATGTGGTATGGGCTTATAATGTTAATGATCCAACTAACTACAATGTATCAATGAGTGTTGAGATATCATTCTCGCCCCTGCCACATGAAGTACACAACTAATATTACCCGTGAATTATTTCATATTCCCAGGCTGTCTCCGTGTGTCTGAAAGCTGGCGCATCTGTCAACGCACAGCAGGTAACATTGCAAACATGTGTCTTGCCTGTCTGTGTCACTTGTACCCCGCCTTACTTTACTACGTAGTTAGTTCTGTGCGTCTCTGTTAAGTAGCCACCATGTGCATGTCTGTTTATCAGCTATTAGTCGTGCATCTTGTCATATATTTAACTCCCGCTGGTCATTAACTTGGAGTCTCTTGACAATGAAATACATAAGGCCCGTGGAGGATACATGACCATCCTAGGCCTGGTCTGTGCTAGACCGTATTTGGTGTGCTGAATTGTGGCCTGGTCATCCCCCCTCTCTCCAACTTGCCTCTCCAAGGATTGAAGTCCCAGTACCGGGATTGGAATCTCCACCAGTGTCTCATCTGGTAGTTGAGATGTACAACGCTGTGACACCGGTGTCTCAACTGGTAGTTGAGATGTACCGCTCTGTAACAGTTGTGTCTCAACTGGTAGCTGAGATGTACCGCTCTGCGACATCGGTGTCTCAACTTGTAGTTGAGATGTACCGCTCTGAGACACAGTTCCCTCTGAGATGCTACTCTGATACCGTGGTGGGAGGAGAGACTACACGAACATCACTCCGACAGATGTCAGCACTACCTAGATTTCACACAAATGGGACTTATGAGTTAACTCCACGTCTGCCAGAGGATTCGCCACCCTGTCTGGTTTATTTCTCGAGTTTAGTTTTCTAGTTTATTCTTCTAAACATTCATGACTCTTGGTACACAATTAATTTATTTACTGCTAAGTTGCAGATCTGCAAGTATTGTTAATCATGTCGACACGCCGTACTCTGCGAAAGCCTTTGTGCAGTCAATAACGCAAAGATGTCTGTGTATAATTCAAGCAAACGCTCTATTTGTGTTTTCAGCAAATACACAGCATGTGAAGTACCCTTGACTTTTGGAAAACTACATTACTCTCCCTTATTTCTGGTTCTATTTTCTACTTAACAGTCTACGCGATTCTTAACACAATCTTTATGATATGACTCAGTATGCTATTTGTTGGATGTTGATCACAATCTAAGGCTTCTGATTTCTTCCAAATTGCAGTAAACATTGATTTACGTAATTCAACAGTAATATCTCCAGTATGATCTATTGTGTTCAGCAGTCTAGTGACCTAGTCGGTTCCATATTCTTCAATGGCATTGATAATTTCAGTTGTGATGTTATCTAAACTCTGAGTCGTGCCGACTTGCATATGTTTAATTAAGGACTTTCTGAATTTCCATCTTCAAAATTGATAGTCCTTCATTGTTTCATTGCTTTTGGGAATATACATCTTTTGCTATTGTTGATCATCGTAAAGGTCTGTCCCATACACAGGCCATATATCTACACCCAGATCCTTGGCCATTATTATGTTGCCTTTATTCACCCCTCCCTCCCCCAGACATCCCGTTGACGGGAGTGTTATTTTATTAGTAGGACATTTAATTATGTATGAATTATTTGCTATTTAGGATGGTGCGCCCTTTGTTTTAACGTTGCCTGCTATTTTATTCATGCCAGACTTCTCATTATATAATGTTAAATTTTTATTTGAATCTCTTCATATTTTTCATGGTTAATTTTGTTGCTGTTTTTTTTTTTTAAATCTTCCAAACAAGTAAAATTACTTCAGTCATCCATTCCCTACGACTTATCGACTTCGGTTTAGGAGTACTTGTTTTTGCACCCTGCTTTTTTAACTATTTCCCTTTGGTCATTAATATATTCATATATAATTTCTAGATCACGTAATATATAAAACATGTTCTTCATTTCTGTGGGACCAGGTAGAGAAAGCGGAAGAACAGACTGCGAACCCGTATGAGGAGAGAATGATATGGCAGGGATTGGCAGGGGTTCTGGAAGAATTTCACAACTGAGAGAGAAGACCAGGATAACTTTCAATCAGATGGAAATTTGAACGATTAGCGGAGTGACTCTTCGCTGGCTGTTGAATAAGGAGACGGAGCGCATGTAGGAATTTCCTGAGTGTAATGATGTCAGTTCTTAGCTCAATTCAACTCAAGTCTTCATTTTATATGTTGAATACGTCGTTTATCTCTTTCTTATTTTTCAGTATGTGTCGCGTAGCGCTAGCTATTTGATAGATTTCACATTCAAAGTAGCAAACAGTAGACTTTCAGAAATATAAAGACTATTCACTGCCGAAGACAAAATTAAATGGCTCGTGAATCTAGGCCATATGAAATTATCGACCCAAGAAATTATCAAGTATTCTAACAGTGACCAGGCTAAGGAAGGTTAGGTTGACAGCAATACTTTAAATACAGATTGCGGCTCCTATTTATCCTGCTACATGTGCCTGGGAAGTAAAGAATCCACAAAGTCTTGCACTATCTCGCAACACAGAGATAGACAGAATGTATAGATAAGTACAATATTTTGCTCTGTCACTCAATAGCTATGTCTGGTCTTAAGAAAACTTATGACAGAGCCATTTGTTAGATATTTCAACTACTTTCAAATGGTCTAATTATTATATAATCCGCATATTTTTTTTTTAATTATATCCTATTCTTGAGGGGGGGGGGGGAAACTATTATTACTGAGCCAAAATGTTCGGTCTCTAAATACTATAGGGTCCAATGATGCAATGGTCCAATGTAGGTCTCCTAGCATAGGAAGTGGCTTGCTAGGCACTTAGATGCTTCTCTCCTATTCCCAAGATCGTCTGTTCCAGCTGCTGCTTCGCTTCTCGTGTGCTGGGCAGGGTGGTCCACTACGATTTGTCCTTGAGAATGGCGTCGTGGCTAGTGCTGGGTTTATACTTAATTTTTTGTCTTTCACTATTATTTATTGTTCAGCATCGAAAGTTTGTTGCACTGTGTTCTCACAGAACCTATTAAATTCTACTGGTAATTCTGTGCTGTTACGTTAGAGAGATCACATGTGTTGTTGCTGCTCTCTGGCAGATAAGTTTAGTCCTATTTATTTGTAAAATATTGTTATTATATGGCTTATTCGTCGGTTGGATGGTTCTCGTGGTGGGTGTGGCGATGACGGCATTGGTGTTGACACAACAATCTGTGGACGAGGTTCGGCAAAACGAGATTGTGTGAATGATGATCAGGTGGTAGGTTGTCCATTTAAAAATCTAGCATGGCATCATAACATCCTACTCATCTTAAGATTATCTGCCCTATCAGTATACCATTGACAGTACACCGAAGAAGACCTATACACCACTCTCCTTCCACATCCCAATACTCTTATTAAGACATATCAGTATTATTTAAAAAAGACATATACGAATTTCTCTTACAACCCTATACGAATTTCCCAATGGGAACTTAGCGTGGCTAGAGAATATCAAGCACACATAATAATTATTAAAGATCGGTAAGAAATAGGAATATTCCCTCGCGAGAAAGCTATCTTGATAGACTAGTAACTATACACACTCCAAGATGATGACGAGTCTAGAACAGTACAGGATGCTGGCCCATGTGGTGCTTGAATAACCTTGAGCCACCTACGCGGCATTATTACTAACCGTTTGAATAGCTATGCTATTAATATTGTTTTACTCTAGCTTTAACTTGCTATACAACCATCACCCTTAGTATTCTAACAGAGAGATATTTATATATAATTAACGGATCCCATTCCGGGCATACAAGACCCGCGTGATTGGTTTCACGCACACGTGTCGGATTTTCTATGTTTGCAGTCGACTTCTATTTTCCGACACAGAATGGGCACGAATATTCTAGAACAGGTTGTTCTATTAAGTCCGGTTTTGTTATGTGTTATTATAATATTTAGTTAGTATCCCTTCCTTGGAATACGTTAAAGCGCGGGATTGATCATCCCTGCTTTGTTTGAGATAGCCAGCCGGGTTCCCGTTTCCAATGCTCGGTGTGGCCTGAATATATTTGGTGTTAGTTCTTTCCTTTCGGAATATAATATTAATCTAAGCTTTGTGCTTAGTTCGCTGCCCTCATTCTCTTGTCTCCTTTGTGACAAGCGATTAAACTGATGTGTCAGGCTTCCCGCGTGGTGGTATCTTTTTCACAACACATTCAGAAATCTTACGGCATAAATATATACCCATGTTATAATTATTGATTGCAACTCACCAAGTTCCGCACGTGTCTTTCTCAAAACGATAGTCGGAGTCTGCTTAGTATTACCAAATAATGGCGACTATTGTTATTGTGTTTTTTTCTTTTTTTTTTTGAAAGAGTCCTAAACTTTGGACAATTCTAACACATAAAGTCTTGCCGATCTATTGTCCCACCAGTCAGTAAGAAAGCCAGGCTCGGAACTCGACGGAAATCCGCATAGTAAAGCTTTAGCCGGAATTGAGCTAAACCCGGCCAAACTCCGCTACTTTTAGCAACACACTAGCCAAATGCCGCTAAGATACATACAACAATTAATTGCGGTATACATCCAAACTGCTTTGTTATGCAGATGATATAGATATTATAGGGGAAAATGAACAAAAGACATTGGAAATATTGACTCACTTAAAGGTAAAAGCTCAACAAATGGGGCTGGTTATCAACCAAGATAAGACAGAATATATGGTAATTTCAAGAGAAGGAACGGCTAAAAACTCTGACCACATACAAATAGATAATATGACCATTAAAAGAACGGAACCATACAAATACTTGGGTACAATCTTCAACTGCTCCAACAGAATAAGGGAAGAAATACAAGATAGAATCAACTCTGGAAATAAGATATACTATGCACTACAACATCTGCTAAAATCAAATGCGCTATCTCGTAACACCAAGATCACAATATACAAAACACTGCTGTATGGCTGTGAAACCTGGAGTACAACTAAAGGAGACGAGCCTTGTTACAAACCTTTGAGAACAAAGTCTTAAGAAGCATCTTTGGGCCCATTAGGGATACACAAAGTGGAGAGTGGAAAAGAAGAGCCAACAAAGACATTTATGATCTGTTTAAGTCCCCGCTAATCACTGGTATCATAAAGGCTAATAGACTGCAATGGCTGGGACATATAGAAAGAATGGAAGATAATAGGGAAACAAAACTCGCTTACACTCAGGAAATAAATGACCGTAGACCTCGATGTAGACCAAGAAGACGGTGGAGAGATAATATACTTACAGACTTACAAGCACTTGGAATCAGCGACTGGCAAGAGAAGGTCAACCAGAGAGACTAATTGAGACGGCTTGTATCTGCAGCAAAGGACCTCAATGGCTCGGAATGCTGAAGAAGAAGAAGAAGAAGAAGAAGAAGAAGAAGAAGAAGAAGAAGAAGAAGAAGAAGAAGAAGAAGAAGAAGAAGAAGAATACGTGTAACTACTTAAATTAATTAACCTAGTTATTTTAATTACATGCAAGACGCGGCGGTTTTCCAAACCCCCTTTGCTACAGTATGCACAGATCTAAGTACATATTTCTTTGTTTACAGTTGACTTTTACTTGTATATGTATTTTGTCTAGGATCTCTGTAGCAGTCTGCATGTGGTACAGTTCTTGCAACTTTTAAAGAATTTCGAAATGTCCTATCAATGAACATATAGTCACTGTAACTTCTGGTCTTATTGTCTGCACTCTTATTGTTTCACTGGGCTGTGTGTCAAATGTGTGTATGTTTAGTATGCCCTTGCCCCATGGCGGAGTTTGTATTTCTATACGCATCCACTACCTGGGCTTCCAACATCTTTATGACCTTTCACCTTTGGACGCAGACACAACACGGCAGTGGGCAGATCTCCTTTTGCCAATGTCCGAACAACTCAACGTGTTATCGCTCTACAAATTCAGTGCAGGAAGTTAAACCCTCTGTTTCAATGTTCTTATATTCTCAATCCTTGTCGCCGGCCAGTGAAGTCAGCAGTACTGCCAGACATCCAGATGGCGTTCGCGTTTGTCATCAACAACAGGGTGAGCTTGACTTATGTAATGGTTGTATTTAATTGATCCAGATATGATCAGCTGAGTTGGCTTGAGTTAAGAACCGATATCGTAGTACTTGGGACATTCTCATTGGAGCTACGTCCTCAACTTCAACAACCAGCGAAGAGTCCCAATACTATTGATACCAGCTGCAGCCTGATTATGTGTGCGTCTGGCTTTCGCTCTTTACTGAGCAAGATCTTCTGGTTACTACCTGAAGCACCATTCTCTATAAGCCGTGGTAATTTATCTGTCTCCTACTACACACATAATCCAAATTGGCGCATGCCATTTATATATATAAATAAACAATGAATTCCAGTTAAACATTGTCTAATTCTGACATTAATTAATGTCTTCCAATGTTATTCACTACCAGGAAGACGGCTCCACGCCCCTGCATTTTGCCTGCTCCCAGGGAAACATGGATATGATCAAACTAATGAAAGAAGCACAACCAGAGAATTTTATGAATGCTGTTCATGCCCAGGACTCCATGAAAATGACGCCTCTGCACAGAGCTGCTCTCTTCAACCACAAATCAGTCATTGAATATCTTCTCAGCATGGTAATATTGCAGCAGAAATCACAAACACTTGCTGCTGTAGTTGGTGAACTCATTGCATGCATTGTTGTTATTCAAGATTCTTTATACATTTTCTTTCTCTTTTTCGTGGTTATGAATGGTTCTGTTTATTATTATCTTTCTTCAGATCCAAAGAATTCTTGTTACATTGAAACTTGCTGTACTGCTGATTGAATAGTTTGACATGTTAGTGAGAATTATTTTATGTGTCATCTCCTTTCTTCTCCTTATTCCTCTTCCTTTTCTTCGTAGTGTTTTTCTTCCTCCCCTTCCTCTTCTTCTTTGTCATTCTTCTTCGTCTTCATGTTCCTTCTTCTTCTTCTTCTTCTTCTTCTTCTTCTTCTTCTTCTTCTTCTTCTTCTTCTTCTTCTTCTTCATTTCTTTCCTCCTCCTCCTGCTTCTCCTGCTCCTCCTGCTCCTGCTGCTCCTCCTCCTCCTCTTTTCTTCTTCAACCTTTTTTCTGTCTTTCTTTATTTTTCTCGTTCGCTGGCTTTGAACTCAAGCGTAGTACATACACCTGCTACTACTTCTAGTTCACTGGACTGGTTAATACTTTCCCTAGTGCCAGTGTCCATAGCCATCAGGCGAACCCACTCCGACTTCTGAGGTCCTTATAATTTACGTCCCAAAGGCAAGGGCGATAAGTCAACATGTTAGTCCAACTGTCCGATGTAGGGGTTGAACTGCCGCCTCGGCATCAGCACACCGGAAGTTTAAGAGCTAGCGCTCATTTCCATTAGGCCATACTGACCTCCTTTCTCTCTGTCTTTCTTTCTCTTTCTTTATTTCTTAGTTTCTTTCTTTCTTTGTGTCTTTCAGTCTTTCTTCTTCCTCTTCTTCTTCTGATAGGATTTATTTATGATTAGTGGTTTTGACGATTTCCATTCTGGTTTTAATATGAGTATGTGTATTTATCCATGAAATTATTTTATCACACATGTAATTGAAACGAAACAAACTTCAACTGGCTGTGTGAAAATGCAATGCACAATGGAGTGTTTTGTCATAATTATCGATTCAATAAGATAGTGAAGATGTTCAGAACCTGTCTAAGGTCAGCAGAGAAAGTTGAAACACATGTCTAGTCGTGCTATTTAGGGCGTCACGACTGCTGTAGGTACGACCTGGTTCTATGTATGTCTGTAATATTTCAGTTTCTTCCATGGTTTATCCTGTCCGTGTTTTGTTTCATGTGTCCGACCCTGAGACATGACAATATTATTTGCGTGTTGGTGTTTTACAGTTGTTAAGAAATCTGTATATGCACCCCAACCCCTACACAGATCGACTGAGGTCATCTGTACACTGTCATATGGGACTTGATATGCACATGTCATTCCGAGCATGTCTCCTAAGTTCCTAAGTATCTGATCCCCATTACTCGGATGTCCAATCCTTGTTCAGCGTTTCATGTCCGTGTTTCACGTGTTTACAGATATGTGAATGTCAATATTTTTAGGGCAGACTACAACATCATATTAATAATCTGAGTTCAACCTGCAGCGGATACATTATGAGTATAAACACAGTCAAAACCGAAGTAATGCAAGTTAGCAGATGGCCGGGCCCATTAAGTATACAGATAAATAGTACAACTCTGAAACAAGTTAAAGAATTCAAATATCTTGGAAGTATGATCACCGAAGATGGCAGATTGGACAGAGAAATCGAAATCAGATGTCAAAAAGCTAGTGCACTTACATTTCAACTATCACCCTTACTGAAACATCCAAATATACCCATGTCCGCAAAACGACAGATAATAAACAACATATTCACACTAATCCTATGCTACCAATCTCAAACTTGGACTTTATCAAAATCACACCTTCGCAAAATCAATACCTGCGAGATGAGATGCCTGAGGAGAGCTGCCAACCTAACATTCCGAGACCGAGTACGAAATGCTGTTATCAGACAGACTGTGGGATCAACACCTTGTGCCACATATTGAAAGGCAGAAGGTCAAGTGGTTTGGCCATGTCGTTAGAATGCAACACCAACAACTACCATCACTGGCTGTGGGATGTGGATTTTAATTCCTAAGAATAATTCGTTAAAATGTCTAGGGGGTATTATTGATTCTCTGGTCACTGGTCAGAATGCAGGGTGATCAGGGATATTTACCACAAATCCCAGGAGAAAAGAGTTCAATCCTTGAAACAATGGCATCTGTGTGTAGGTTTCCCTTCCCACTTCACCCTTAAATTAACTATAGATGCTAGAAGGATATTGATTGCTCACAACATATAAACAACCACTTGTTGGACACCACATTTACTTGATGTACACAACACTTTTGGACAAACAGTTCAGGTATTAACTCAAGATCTGTAGTTACATATATATATAGGTGTAATAAACACTATGCATTTTCATACAGGCATGGGAATGATATGCAGTATTACAACATAGTACCCAGTGACCCCAGAAAAAAACAAGGTTATTACAAACAACACAACAACCACAAATTGGTTCTGCTAACTTGACTCATTGTACCTAGATAAAATCACATTGGTCTAGGTGCAGAAACCCAACCTACATACATTTATTTCTGACACCATGTACAATTCTCATATTTAAAAATAATGAGTGGGTGTCAAAATATTATACATATATGTCATAACATAACCCTTTAGGTGTACACCATTACAATGTAAAACAATCTTTACCCTTTTCCTGTCATTGAAGAAAACCACACTCATGAAAACAGTTGATACTAATAATTAAATTAATTAATTATAGTGTTCATTTAGGCGTTGCGGATGGGCATTCTTCTCCAGTGCAAAGCAGTTAATGTCCATAATTATCCGTGCAGAATTATACTCACAGTCATTTTCTACTCACAGTATGTCCACCGAAGTTGGCTGGCGAATGTTTCTAATCCATAATCCAAGAATAGAATTATACATAAGCACATATTCTCTCCATGAGACTGAATTTAAGAATACTCGGTTGCCATTTGGGTTGTGTTCCAATTGAAATTGATGCCTAGGTCTGTCATACTTTCAGGAGATGCAACTTAAGCTCTGCAGAAGGTTCTTCCCTATATCATCTTATCGATGAAAAGATGACGACTGTCCAACAGCTCGGTTTATGTTAACCGTTTCCCAATTTAGTTCAAAAGGCTTTGTCACACACCCGGTTCATGTTGATAGGCCATCCCACACTTGATGATGGGCAGTTAGGCTGACATGGGACCAGCATAGAGTTCTCATTCATTCCATTTCTGTGTAGAACATACAGTGGTGAATCATTCATGTGGTTTCATCTGAAGATTCTGCTGCAGGCATGTAACTGAAGAATATTACTCCACCACATATCCAGGTTTGCAAGCCATCAGGTGATTCCTTTGGTTGCAGGCGTAAAGGCATTTACTCATCTAGCTGCTTTCATATGGTTCTTTTGATGGTGTTCAGGTTTTGGACCTTGAGGTAATCTGGTGTAGTTATGGTTCAGATGTTCTGAAGTTGGTACATTTGTTTGTATTGGCTATAATGTTGTTTCAGTGTCTCTTCCCATTTGGTTGAGTTGGTGTCTAGTATTCTAGACTTTGGTGTTGCATGGCTGGAACCTTATTTTTGACTGTTGCAGCTGTGAGATGTTCTTTCGAAGTTCTATCCATTGTGGATATTAACTTGGTAATCCAACCAACAGTTGAAGGTTACTCACTGTTGTTAGTTTTAGTAACTCGAAGAAGGATTGTCCCAGTTTCACTGACTTGGTTGAATGATGAGGCCATTGGTGATACTTCTCAGAAGTAACGCAAACGATACACTGTTGTCAGTACTCTGATGATCTTCATCTTTGTAGATTATTAGATCTTGAAGTCCATCCTGGATATTCCTACTAAAATAGGACTTAATCACTCACCCAGTCAGTTGTCTTCTAATTTATCTGTTGCTCGCTATGGAGCTATTGAGTGCCGCAGTAAACATTGAGGTATTGCTAGATCCAGACTATGGTTTTGGACATTCACTTTATGGCTGTTTACCCAGGATCCAGTGTTAGTGATATAGTCCCACCAAATTCAACCACCACCTGTTTCTCTTCTATAGAAAAGGGATGACAAAGAATACAACACTAGCATTAACCTACTGTGTTATGATAAAAGGTTTACAACACAATTACAAACACAAATACAAAACAACAAGGGGAGAAGGGGAAAGGAGTGGGTGTCCATGTTCCACTGTCCCTCATTGCTGAGTTGAGCCATTCTGACTCTTCATAGTGAGTAAGATATTTTCTCACTTATATTTTGTTCTGTTGTTACTGGGACTATTAGATGGGTGAAGTCATTCTGTCCATCCAACATGTTGATATTGTCTCTCTCATTACTTGAAGAGAATAGCCTATACAGAATCCCTGTGGTTTCTAATGCCGCGTCTTCCTTTCGGCACTATAATCATCATTAGGTCAAGACTATTCAACCTTGGCTTCTTAAAGTACTGACAAACACATGGATTCTTACATCAACATCCTCTAATCCCAAGGTGCAACATTAAAATGTATCTTCCCACAGTAAAAAGTAACAATCAGAACAGAGAAAATTCTCATACCAAAAAAAAACATACATGTACATTTCTCTGATATTAAGTACATGATAATCATACATAATAATCATAATGATGATGCAGGGAGCCTAGGTTTTTGAATTATCTTCATGAACTAAAACATCCATTGTTTTCCCCCACTGCGTACAGCACATGAGGATAGTAATCGCTGTGATATGTTTTGCCAATGACTGCTATTATTCGGAGGGTATTTATAAGAATAACTTATGCCGCATGGTCCAGTCTTCTGAATATTGCAAGCAATTTATTCACATCAATCTTCGCTTCTGTTTCTACTACGGTGAGGCGATGCGGAGTGAATCCTATCCGAACATGCACTTACATCACGCGTTTAATTGTTCATGAATTTATATTCAACCATGGCCTGTCCCTAACACTATTTTATGAAATGATTATATGTTCACCCTCATATGGAGTGGTTACTAATCTGTTAACAAAAGAATGGTACTAAAATTTAGCACTATATTTCCAAGTTACAGATTATAATGTGGCAAAATATTTTATCCCCTGACTAAGTAAGAGTCAGGAATATGCGTAATCATTTGTATGTCCCCGCATGGATAAAACAAGTTCAGAGACATCCTTACCAGTGCATTTACACTACATAGGATATTTGAAGGTGGCAGACACCAGTTCTCTACTTGTGCAGTATGAAATCAAGAGTCTGCTCCTACATTGAGAAAATGTTTCTTTAAAGTCCAATCTCTACAGTACATAAATTATTTGCAGATTTCTAAGCATTGATAGGGATATATAGTTCCATTGCATAGAAGTTATTTTTCATAGGACTATGAAATTGGCAGAAACGAGTTTTCTTCTCTGAAGTATGAATCAGGAGTCTTTCCTAAATTGAAAAGAGTTTCTGACATGAGAGTTGATACTCTATGTACTACAGTACACATACTATTCATAGGTTATAAACACCATTTAGTTAGATATAAGTTCATAATGCCTATAAAAGATATTAACATAGGGATTTGAAGACATAGGAAAAATTACAGCGTGGCGCCCACCTGTGTTTCCTTAGTAAACATCATCCAGCCTGGTTTAAGAGAATTGTAACTAATTCTTAATTAAACATACTGGTCAATGTAATACATACATATATCTTAATAATGTAGATAACATACCAATAGCTTGAAGAGAATCATGTTTTTAAGGCAAAATACCTTTTCCCCGAAGGGAAAGGTCGACTTTCTTGCGTGGTGTCTTGACTAGAAATGGCCGCTTCAGTCTTTGTTTTCCCCCTCGCCAGGATTGGCCAGATAAGGGAGAGAAAACAAGCCAAACTAATTTTAGCTGTGCCACGGTCAGTCTATCGCTGTTTTATTTTCTCCTACATTAAGTAAGTTACTTAAACAGTAATTGTAAGGGTTTGTTTATTTTTAAGGGAGTCCATAAATAGGAAAGGGTAAGGACGTTTTATTATACCACACTGGCCTTACGTCAAAGATCATCTGCGACAAGACCAAGAGGACGTCCAAGAAGAAAATGGATTGACGACATGAAAGACATTGTACAACCACACGGAATGACACTATCCAGTGCCGCCCACCGGGCGCTGGAACTCAAATTATTCCTCCCCACGACGCTTGGCGGCAGAAGTGGAAGATGATGATGATGATGATGATGATGATGATGATGATGATGATGATGATGATGATGATGATGATGAGTATTTCACGATTTTACAGATATGTGATTGTCCGTGTATCACATATTTGTAGATATGTGATTGTGACCAGCGTTTGTTGTATGATCTTATTACAGTTCTATGTTCACATCGTTCTACACTCGTTTCAGTCTAGATATAATATTGTTTAGGAAGTTCTTGCTTTTATTTTATCCCTTCTTGCGTCATCATTTATTGTTGATTTACGGTATTTGAACTATGTTAGTGTTTTCAGGTGGTGTCCACTTGTAATGTTCTTTCGATTCATGGGGGACAACTTAGCACGGTGACCTGCCGGTCCGGTGGTTGTAGGTTCATATCCTCATCCAGGCGAATGTTTAAAGTTGATCTGGGCGTCCAGGTTGACCCAGTCTAAACTGGGCACTAGTAAAGGTCCTGCGGTGTAAGGGCGACCAGCGTTTTACTGACCACACCGTACACTGAGTGCCTGTTCGTGTATACAGATGTGGGTTCAGCACGATGTGGCCAATGCACCCTGAGGCGTGTACAAGGATCGTTTACTTGCAATTGATTCATCATTTGTTACTTGTCATTAGCTGTGTCTTTTCTCCATTGATTTCTTTTCCACATTTGTATAGACTGTGTCAAGTCTATAGTTCCCGTGGGTCTTCACCTAAAGGGTCCATGGCATCTGCATAGCGTAGATGTGCGATAAAGTCTTCAATTGTTCCTTTGTGACCAGTAAAAGCTTCTAATATATTGTTTTTCTATGTTCAACCGGTTAGGTAATAAAATGTAGCCTGTCGTATCCCGTACGGCAGCATCATTATCATCATCATCATTATTATGTCACTCTCACCACCCCCTCCCCCAAATCATATTCTCATTAGGTCTCTTAAGCTCCAAATACTTGTGAACGTCTATACATGTGCATGTCCGTGTGATGTGGTTGCTTCTTGCATTCCAGTGGTATATAGTTGTTTTATGTATACCCGTGTTATGTTTTTTTTTCTTGCATACCCGTGTGATATAATTGTTTCTTAAACGACCACTATTTCTTTCCCTATGTATTTTGCACTACGGGATTTTCAGTAACAGACTTGCATATCTCATACTGTAGTAAAACTCAGACAGCCTAACACCCTGTACAATGTTAATAGTTGTCTATTTGTCCTTATATCTCTACAAACATATTCAGTAGGATGGAAGATGCATTTGATAACAACGATTAAAGAATAATGGAGACTTTTACTGCAATTAAGTTGCAGAAATTTAATTAACATTAAATGAGAAATAAAGAGAGCAATTATTTACAATATTTACGATATTAAAGAGGGGCGGCGGGGGGGGGGGGGGAGAAGAGAGAAACAATACCAAAGCCTGATAGAAGAGAAAATGCGTAACCAAGATAAAAAATGTAAATACCTAAGGGCAGTCATAACAACAGATGGATGCCCAAAGGAGATTAATCCCAATAAAAGCTGCATTTCAGAAAATGAAAAGTATCTGAAGCGATAAATGATTTTCATTGAATGTCAGAAAGAGGGTATAATGTTATGTAAAATCTGTTTTGCTGTATGGCATGACACGGGAATGAACAAATTAGGAAGAACTTGGAAGCAGCGGATATGTGGTTACTGAGAGGAAATAAACATTTCCTAGAAGACGTTAACGAAGAAAGTAGAACATTAAATACGAAAGAACTATATGAAAGAAACCAGAAGTGCTCCTTGGTCATATAAGGAGAAGAGTCGTTGGAAAGCACCGTCACGACTAGAACAATCAGCGAAAGGAGAAGCCGAAGCAGACCGAGAGAAATGATCCTGGGTGGATTGAGTCGGTGGTGTGAAGGAATGTTATCAGCAGACCGAGAGAAATGATCCTGGGTGGATTGAGTCGGTGGTGTGAAGGAATGTTATCAGCAGACCGAGAGAAATGATCCTGGGTGGATTGAGTCGGTGGTATGAAAGAATGTTATCAGCAGAGGTGATTCAAAACGACAAGGGCAGAGATCTTTGGAGAGACATGAACGGCTTCGCCAGTTGGCATAGCCTATGACAATGATCTCTAACAAGTCTGTTCATTTAATTACTTTTCTGTCCATATCATCTTTTGGCTTGATCTTTACAAATAGTAATAATGATATGTTAAAGGGAATGTTGCTACTTAGCCTGCCAACTATGAATTCTGTTCCATTGCTTTAGTTCATGGTATACAATCACTCATCATGAGTTCAAGTACATCTTCTCGCATTGCATACTTGTCTTACGCTGGCAGTCCTTACTTATCATTACAAAATATGTGAACCAATAATAATAATGCACCCATACTTCAATAGCTGAATATTAAAGATGGTTTGCTATTAAAGACGATAAAACAAACAACATTTTAATATTTTGGTCACTTGAAACTTCATGAAAGTTTGGAGAGAACAATAATGGAGCGGTATATGCCTGGGAAGAGAGGGAGAGGAAGGCCAAAGAAAAGATGGGTGCAGGATATGGCGGATGATCTCCAGATCAGTGAATCGGAAGCGGGACGCCTTATGCTTGAGAGGTTTTCCGGAAGGTTGTCATGGGTGCGAGGTTCTGCAAAGGACATGCTACTGAATGAATGAATGAATGAATAATAATACTGTCAAACAGGAGGATGTTCAAGGAACAACGGAATAAGAGAAATAATAGATGAGCTAGACTAAGTTCACGTACATTTGTCTGAGACACAAAGAGGTAACCACACAATGCTCATACAGGACAAGAGGAAGGATGTCAATGTCAGAAACATTACCAATGGGAATTTCTCAACGTTACAACTATACACGACTCATTAGCATTAACTCGCATGGCATTATGGTTGTGTTCTTCAACTTATTCTGTAATGCGTGTACCAATTTGTTCAAAAAGTACACATTTTTGATTAGTTAACCATCTGGGTTTTCCCCCCGTGTCTTTTGTAATTTCTTGGCAAATTTGTGTTCAGTAGTCTACCATTGCTTTATGAACGACCTTCACGCATATCATTGTATGAAAACCAGCCCAATGCGGTCTGCTTCATTATCACCCGTAGCTGTATTTCAAACGCGTTATGAGGAATCGCAAAATGCATTCGAAACCCCTTCTGAAAAAACTAAACGCTGGAAATAAATGCGACGTCCTGTAAAGGATATGCAAAAAAAACTATATTAAAAAAAAAAATAACTTTCATATCATACAGTTGATTGTAAGTAGCGTACCACTGAATATTCATCATGTACAAGCGTTCATACTTCTCCATAGCTCACGATCTCCATCTAAACCAATGTACCAGCTCATTGCACAAGTTTGCTCGTACCACGAAGACAGGGTGTGACATCTTCTCTTACTGTATCGTTACATGTAAACTCATACAACATGACATGTATTGATCACACATTCCAGAATGCAGACATTGATGTCAAGGATATCCACGATCGCACCCCGCTACTGCTGGCAGCGTCCAAGGGTTCCTGGGCCACAGTTCAGCTGCTAGTTGCCAAAGGTGCTGATGTGCACGTAAAGGACAAGCACAACAGAAATTTCCTACACATTGCTATAAAATTTGGCGGAAAACTCAAATCCATTGCAGATCCCAGTTCTGAAGTATGTTCATTTATTTAAATCAAGCCTTTCATGGTTATCGTATAAAATGCATATGTTGTTCTGTTTGGATCTCGGTTCACTGCTTTAATTCTTTTGAATAAAGTAGCTAGTATAAGCCAGGTAACAGCGCCACTTCTGCCGATGCCGCTTCTGGACTGCGTGTCACAGATATGTGGCCGCCCAGGCCAATGTGTATGGAGTACAAGTAAATGTACTATTAGATGAATACCCTATCCCACGGGACCGAGATGGGAGGGCCAGGTTGATATTTTCACAGTTCAGTATAGTTAGTATATCTGTGTAGCAACCAAGTCATTTCTCAGGGATTTTCTAAATCTCCGTGACTCACTCCACTGTGCGAGAACGTGTTATATAGCTCTTCAGAATGTTATTTCCTTCATCTTCGTAAAAGATATTCTTCGCCGTGGCAAGTTTTTGGATGCTACTTTTGCTGCGTTATTTTACATTTTACTCCTCCTCCTCACCCCCTATATATCCATTATCTGTTGAATAATAATTACCAGAGATATGATCGCATTGACTTGCTTCATACTTGTCACATTTATTATGGTGTTGCCTTCTAGGCGGTAGCCTGTCCTTATGACTTCCATCAATTTTATGTTTCTGCTGGGGGAATGCATACATCATCATCATCATCGTATAGCGGTTTCTCTAAAGTTATTCAGTTTCCCAGACACAATGCCCTCTTTGAGCCAGTTGTCCGTTATATCTTCACGAGCTGAAGTATTGACCACCGTTGGTTTATAGTCAGGTACGCTCAATTAGTTTCTCCGGACACCTTGAACCCATTGTCCAGGGAGAAACCGCTGCGTGGTAGACGGTTCTCTGCCTTACAAGCACGTGGGTGCCTGTTCTTCTTCCAGTTGAGCAACGTTTTGGCGCTCCATTATTGACCATGTTTGAAAAAACGAGTAACAGATATATTTCTGGGAGGAGAACACAGCCGTGTTGTGATGTAGTATATGTGACATCCTGCCACTTCTCACAGCTGTTATTATTTATTTGTCCCGATGCAATTTCATACAATGGGCATGTGATGTGATAGCACCATCACATTGTATAGGCGTGAGAGTAAGGAGGAATAGGTGGCCAATCTTTCCCTCACTTTAGCAGGCAATGAGCTCCGACGTCGAACAGGTCTCCGACCGTACTCATGACGTTATCAGCACAGTCCGCTAGCAACTGCGCATGCGCGCCCGGACTCAGCGCCGTACAGCACGTCTTCCTCTTCTTCTTCAGCGTTCCGAGCCATTGAGGTTCTTTGCTGCAGATACAATCCGTCTCCATTCGTCTCTCTGGTGGACCTTCTCTTGCCAGTCGTTGATTCCAAGTGCTTGTAGGTCTGTATGTATATTATCTCTCCACCGTCTTCTTGGTCTACCTCGGGGTCTACGGTCATTTATTTCCTGAGTGTAAGCGAGTTTTGTTTCCCTATTATCTTCCATTCTTTCTATATGCCCCAGCCATTGTAGTCTATTAGCCTTCATGATACCAGTGATTAGCGGGGACTTAAACAGATCATAAATGTCTTTGTTACTTCTTCTTTTCCACTCTCCACTTTGTGTATCCCTAATGGGTCCAAAGATGCGTCTTAAAATTTTGTTCTCAAAGGTTTGTAACAAGGCTTCGTCTCCTTTCGTACAGCACGTGGTCATGCAAATAATGCTTCCATGTTATGATGGTAATAATTTCCCTACACCACAAGATACTATATAGGCAGTAGATAACAGTTTGGCAGTAATTCTCAGTTTTGCCCTACACCACAAGATACTATATAGGCAGTAGATAACAGTTTGGCAGTAACTCTCAGTCTTTCCCTACACCACAAGATACTATATAGGCATCGAAAACTATTACAATAGTATGACAGAATCACCAACGTGGAACAAACATTAGTAAATCAAGATGTGAAGAAAAGACGCCTTTGTCTTGAATTCACGAGGCAAAAGAAATAGAGGAAGACCTAACAACACACAGAGAAGAGAAAGAGACAGAAATGAACGACGTGGAGCGGACATGGCGGAGGTGCTTGGAATAGCAAAGGATCTGACTGCTCGGAGAGAGTTAGTTGAGGGCCTACACCCCAATAGAGGACAAAGGGCAGAAGAAGAGGAATAACTGTTTTGCAATATTCATTCTCAGAGTGACGGTGGTAGAAGACTTGCTATTTTAACTACTGAAGTTTCGTTTACATTGTATTAAAGGTTTGTTAACTGTGAATTAACTCCCGTTTGACACAGGGGATACAACAGTTGCTAAACGAGAGAGACGACTTTGGATGCACTCCCTTGCATTATGCATCCAAAGAAGGCCACCTCTACGCGCTAGACGACCTCATCAATATGGGCGCCGTGCTCAACATGAAGGACAACCACAAGCAGTCGCCCTTTCATTTCGCTGCCAGGTGACATTGTCTCTCTTGTTTCTTCCTGCTAACTAGGCTCAAATAAATGGTAGGTTTATGTCTTGCAATAAGTCACTGTCCTTGAAAGTTAGAAAAAGAGATCTTGCATTTTACATAGAACTAGTTTTAAAATACGGCCACGAATTCTGGACAATTAGTAAACAGCCGAAATTATCCATGGAAGCCTTGGAGATGTGGATTTATAGAAGAATGCTAAAAATTAATTTGATGGCCAAAAGGAGCAATCAGGACGTTGTAAGGGGAGCTGAGTCGCAAAGATAACTTATCAGAAAGAGGCAGTCATCGGTTTTGGCCACGTTATGAGAAGACAAAAACTGGAACACGTTGTGACAACCGAAAAGATTTGCGGAAAGAGAGATAGAGGAAGACAGCGTGAAAAGATTATTGACAGTCTTGTGTCATGGCACGGAAGGGAGTCAACACACGTATTGATCCATGACGTCGGAGATCGTAATATGTGGAGGCATGATCGCCCACGCCAGCCGGCAAGGCTCTGGATGACGGTATATTGCAGAGAAATTAGAAACATAAACATTATGCCCCATAAATACCATAGTGGCACATGCCTGGTCACAGTAACAATACTGGCAGCCGAGGCACTGTAGCTAGCGTACCTGCCTGTCGGACTGGTGGCCATATGTTCGAGTCTTCATCAAGACAGTATGTTTTTAATTGATCTTGAATCCCAGGCCAACACAGGCTAAAATATGTACCAGGAAATGTCATGGAAAGTTAAGGTGGCCGCGTACACTGACCTCATCATTAATCAGGTGCCGATTTATCGATACATAAATATGGGGATAACACCATACCAAGTAAACCTCAAGACATGTACAGAATCCTTTACTTGTCTATACACGCATTTATGGTACACATGTGTCTATATAGACATGTATGGTACGCACTGTGTCTGTATAGACGTATATGGTACGCACTGTGTCTATATAGACATGTATGGTACGCACTGTGTCTGTATAGATATATATGGTACGCACTGTGTCTATATAGACATATATGGTACGCACTTGTCTATATAGGCATGTATGGTACACACTTGTCTATATAGGCATGTATGGTACACACTTGTCTATATAGGCATGTATGGTACACACTTGTTTATATAGGCATGTATGGTACACACTTCTCTATATAGACATGTATGGTACGCACTGTGTCTATATAGACATATATGATACGCACTGTGTCTATATAGACATGTATAGTACGCCGATCATGCCTTACCCTGACTCTGAAAAACATATCAACGAGAATATTGAAAAACAAACAGAAAAGAATCCCCTGATGACTTTATAATCTGCTTGAGACAATGTGCTTGCACTGATGACTTTATAATCTTCTTGAGACAATGTGCTTGCACTGATGACTTTATAATCTGCTTGAGACAATGTGCTTGCTCTGATGACTTTATAATCTGCTTGAGACAATGTGCTTGCTCTGATGACTTTATAATCTGCTTGAGACAATGTGCTTGCACTGATGACTTTATAATCTGCTTGAGACAATGTGCTTGCTCTGATGACTTTATAATCTGCTTGAGACAATGTGCTTGCTCTGATGACTTTATAATCTGCTTGAGACAATGTGCTTGCACTGATGACTTTATAATCTGCTTGAGACAATGTGCTTGCTCTGATGACTTTATAATCTGCTTGAGACAATGTGCTTGCTCTGATGACTTTATAATCTGCTTGAGACAATGTGCTTGCTCTGATTACTTTATAATCTGCTTGAGACAATGTGCTTGCTCTGATGACTTTATAATCTGCTTGAGACAATGTGCTTGCTCTGATGACTTTATAATCTGCTTGAGACAATGTGCTTGCACTGATGACTTTATAATCTGCTTGAGACAATGTGCTTGCTCTGATGACTTTATAATCTGCTTGAGACAATGTGCTTGCACTGATGACTTTATAATCTGCTTGAAATAATGTGCTTGCACTGATGACTTTATAATCTGCTTGAGACAATGTGCTTGCGCTGATGCGGCATATAAACACTGTTTATATGTTATGCATTTTTGGATTGTACAGGTATGGGCGCGTGAATACATGCAGACGATTGCTGGACAGTATCCACGGCCCCAACCTGATTAACGAGACGGACAGCTTTGGACAAACTGCCCTGCACATCGCAGCACAAAATGGCCATACTAAAATTATCCAGCTATTGCTGGAACGAGGTGCCGTGGTTAGCAAGTGAGTGACTAAATTCTTCAACCTTCCATGTCAAATCTATGTGTTTTTTTTATTTTTCGTATTCTTTCCGTTCACGTGCAATGATCGTCAACTTTTTGTGGCAGAGGTTTATTGTATGTACACGGTGCCAAACTATGGTTCAAGATCAACTGTAAGACGTCCATATTATAGTCATCTCCAAGAAGAAAGAAGTATCATAATACATAATGATAAAGTAAATGTGACGAAATTAAAACGGGTGAATAGTTTCAACTAATTTGGTACAATCTGATGAAATGTGCATTGTAGAGATTAGAATACGAATGGCCATGGCAAAAGCAGCCTTTTGTTAGATGGAGATCATACTCACAAATAAAATGTCAGCTGCTGTGATATAAAGAGTCTTTAAGTACTATATAGTTTGAATACTATTTTATGCCTGTAACACGTGGACAAACACTTCATTCCATTGGCACCTTGCCGTCTTGACAGACGACAGTTTGTTCTTCAAATAGGCAAAATAACTCTTACCCATGGCGGTAGCTAATGTGACTGATAAGGCCAATTCGCGCCATAAATGTCCGTTCACAGTGGGTGCAAGTGAGCACGTGGTCATTTCCACCATCATGCACCATCTATCGTCTCACACGCTCGGTGTGCGACTTATCTGCAATAATTTTCTCCTTTGTCTTTATTCCATTTCTGATGTTTGCCTCCATGCAACACATTCAGCGGCGACGTGCTCCCAATGTGCATTATCAATGCCTGTATCAATCATGTCCCGCTTACACACATCTTTGTATCGTAGTAGAGGCCGACCCTGAGATCTCTTATCCATCTGTAATTCACCAAAAAAGATGTCCTTTGGTATTCTACCATCACCCATCCTCCTAAGATGTCCTATCCATCTAAGTCTACGAAGACTGAGCATGGAATAAACCGTCACACAACTGATCTTTCCAATACTTCAGTATTTGTGATTTTGTCTTGCCACTTAATACCAAGAATTCTTCGCAGACACCGCATATGAAAGCTTTTTAAACGTTTCTCTTGGTCTGAGTAAGTTGTCCAGGTTTCACTGCCATAAAGAAGAGTACTAAGGACACAGGCTTGATAGACAAGGACTTTTGTTTTGGCAGTAAGCTTCCTGTTCTCCCAGACTCTTTTTCTTAACCTGTTCATTGTTGTTGCTGCCTTACCAATCCGGATGTTGATTTCCTGATCTAGGGATAATTTGCTATTTACCACTGATCCTAGATATGTAAAATGGCCTACCATCTCTAGTTCGGCGTCGTCAATAAAGATTGATGGTACCCCATGTGCACCTTGTGACATAATCTATGTCTTCTTTTTGCTAATTGTTAAACCAAATTCAGAACAAGCATTGGAGAATGCAGATAGTAGACATTGTAATTCTTCCTCAGAGTGGGTCGTAACTGCAGCATCATCTGCAAAAAGCAACTATCTGATCAGTACCCTCCTAATTTTGGTCTTGGCCTTCAATCTCTGAGCACTGTAAAGGCCGCCATCTGAGCGTGAGTGAATGTATATACCACCATCATGATCACGAAAGGCATATTTCAGTAGAAGTGAAAAGTATATTCCAAAGAGGGTGGGAGCCAGCACACAACATTGCTTAACTCCACTCTTGATTTCAAACTCTTCAGAAGCTGCACCATCAAACTTGATTATGCCCTTCCCGCCTGTGTGGAACGATTCCACAATGGACAGAAGAGTTGGTGGGCAGCCAATCTTCTTTAATGCATTGAACAGACCCTCACGACTGACCAAATCAAATGCCTTTGTGAGGTTGTGAAGGCCCATGAGCTTCTCACATGTCGGACAACCGGCCCATCTGTGTAAATGACAACATCACCGTCTAACGAATTCTCGAAAATCAACGCTTGTACTTCCGCCTCCACAGCAGCCGGATTTTCTTGTCTGCATTCTCTGTCTAGTTGGATGCAAACTGAAAATGAACAGGACGTACATAAAACTTTTGGCATTTGTACCCACTCCTCGCCAGGTTCTAAGTCCTCAAGTCAACACACATGCTGAAGAATGTCTTCGGCTTGACCCATCCATGACCTTCCTCTTTTTAACCTGCTGCACTTCATCATTTTAATTTCACTATGCAGTGGATGTGTGTGTTTGGGTTAACTCTGAGATAGGCACGTGCTCTGAAAATTTGTATTCTGTCTTCAATGGTTGGAAAATCAAGAAGGTAGCGCATCGCCTTGCATGTTGTATCTCTTGTACATCCAAGAATATTATGCATAGCTTCGTTCTGTATCATTTCTATCTGCTTACGGCTGAGAGTCAAGATCGCCATCGCATACTCAAAAACAGACATGACCAGCCCCTCGTATAGAAGACATAGATGGCGCTGCGCACAGTTTCCTGCCGCCATCACACGAATCGCAGCCAAACTCCGCTTGATCTTTGTTAACGCCTGGTCTATGTGCTCTTTATAAGCAAGGCTTCGATCAAAATGTATCCCCAGGTATTTCATTGCCTGCGTTCTTTCCGCAGTCTCTGAACACAGATTTACAGTTGGTGTTGGAGAGTTTACAATATGATTATTCAAAGAGAACCATGTCACTGTTGCCTTTGTTGGGTTGACCATTGCCCCAGCTTCAACACACCAAGTACTTATGCGATTGAGTTCGGTTTATAGTTCCACAGCAACCTGATCTCTATCCTTACCCAGATGATACACTAAAATATCGTCGGCATATGACAATGTCCTCCCTGGTCCAGTGATCTGCTCGCTGGTGATTCTCACAGTGTATGCGTTGAACAGCACCGGGGATAATGGTGATCCCTGTGGCAGGCCAGGATATATTGTTGTTGGTTGTGAAGTCCAACTGCCACATCTAAAAACTACTTTCCGTTGGAAGAGGGCTGCGGCGATCCAACTAAGAAGGAAAGGACTTATCTTGAGCTCAAGAAGCTGAAGCATTAAGAAATCCAATGGTGCTCTGTTGTACACATCCTCAAGATCAATCGCTGCAGCAAAGGTTTCAATGCTTGAGTGGAAATCTTAATAGACATCGAGGGCAAAAACTGCTGCATTAGCCCAGGTTTCTCATTTTGGACGGTACCCTCCCAGGGTAGGTGGACTTTGCCTCTCTTGCTGGCTTGATATTTTTCTGGCAATTAAGGTCTCCGGCAGCTTGCCTACTGTATTCTGCATGGTTATTACTCGACATCCCTGAATTTTTGTGTGGTCTTTGCCAGGCTTCAGCAAGGGAATCAGATAGCTGTGTAACCACTCCTCCTTGCTGCTAGCACTCCCAATACTGTTGTTGTACATGTGTGCTAGTTTCTCTAGCTCGTTGTCGGTACACCTATTGATGTCGTTATATCTTATGCCATCTGCCCCGGAGCGCTGTATTTTGATCGTCGAAGCACAGCCTTGATTTCTTTCACTGTCACTGTCTTCATCCGAAATGTTCTGGGTCTTACACCTGTCTGAAGTGACCTCCTTGGCAAGATTTCGGCCTCTCATGTCTGTCTGGTTGCTCTGCTCTAGATAGCGTTCGAAGAGGGACTCTAGTGATGACGTCAGGTGGCCAACTATGATCGCCAGGCTTGACGGCATGGAACGTAATGATGATGAATGAATGCTTGATGTGTCTGTCAGCTTTACATCTCATAGTTTTATTTATCGCCGTGGAAAGTGGATGGGTTGAACGAAATAGTGTGTGTGTGTGTGTGTGTGTGTGTGTGTGTGTGTGTGTGTGTGTGTGTGTGTGTGTGTGTGTGTGCTTGCGTGCCTGTGCGTGCATGTGTCTGTTTTTTAATTACTATCTGACAGCACATTTCTTTATTTGTTGGACCTTATCCAGTGTGCTTTTTACATATAAGTAAGCACGGGATAACTGGAAAACACATTCTCTGTTGTTTCAGGATGTTGTGTTTGGTTATCGGTGTCTTCGTTTAAAAACGGTATTCATATTATTGTATCCACTATTTCTCATAGCGATGTCCTGAGTTCTTCTGTTTCATTTCTAAGTGTGCAATGAAGCAATGATGATAGTCGATTTTGATATTTGATAGTACCATCTAGAACACGGCCCGGCCAACCTTTTCAGCAGGCGGGCCAAATTTCAGAAATAATATTTCCTGCCGGGCCACGCACCTAATATTTTTTTTGGTTAAATTAAAGTAAACAAGCATGCGTGCTACAGCTTCGACCACATCGTCGTTTCCCATTCCGCGGGCCGTAACATGACTACCGGCGGGCCGCATGCGGCCCGCGGGCCTCGTGTTGGCTACCCCTGATCTAGGATGACTGTGTGTTCACAACTGTATATTTAGTCGGTGTACTTGCCGATTCATGTTGTTAGTATCTGAAGTTCAGTTCTGCACTATTTACAGAAGCATAGTGCAGAATGTGCTATTAACATTAAAAAATTGACAACTATGACAATTAGCAGTGGAAAGGAAACGTCACCAATGAACATCATAGTAAACGGGGAGATACAAGTACAAAGTGTTTCCTATCTTGGACATGTAATAACAGATGGTGGCAGAAATGAAAAATAAATAAAAACGAGAATAAGGATGGGCAAAAAAGCTTTCAACAAATCAGTATTAACATCTAGAGAGATTAACAATACATTAAAAATGAGAATTGTCAAATGTTACGCACATTCAACACTATTGTATGGCGCGGAAGCCTGGACATTGAACAAGCAACTAGAAAGTCGAATAGAGGCCCTGAAGGTGTGGATATACAAACAAAAATGTCTTATTTCATGGAAACAAAAACAATCAAATACAGAGGTTCTAGAAAGACTGGGAATGAAAAGAGAGTTGACAAATAAATAAAAGAGAGGCAAGTGATATATTTCAGCCACGTAATACTCTTATAAAACCACACTCGAGGTCAAGGTTGAAGGCAAGCGAGCAAGAGGTGGCAACGATACAAGTGGAAAGATAACATCAAGAGATGGACGAACATCAACCTGACAGAATGTGCAGTCAAGGCGAGAGACATTGTTGGAGATCCATTGCAGCCAACCTTCATTGTAGAGACGGCACCTGATAGATTGATTGATTGATTTACAGTAGGACGAGGTAGTCTAGTAGCGATATCTCCTGAATATAGTAGACTAGTTAGCTTGCATTAGATAGTCATGTCTGAAACACGTCATTGAATGTCGTCAATATGACCTGGTTCTGTTCACAGGGACAATGAGGACAACACTTCTCTACATCACGCAGCCAGTCAAGGCTGGACGCACAGCATGAAAATCCTGCTCGGGGTGCACCAGAATCTCAGGGATATGCCCAACATTGAAGGAGTGAGTAGACATTACACAATCGAGAACTAGGCTGTATATACATTAAGCTAGTCTTCTAGTGAACATACACAGTCAAAAAATAAATTAAAAATGTGTGTAGTTCCAAAACAAGAAAGATAGTCACTATGGTAGAATCATTATTATCACCATGTGCCATGCCGATAAAAGTCGGCATTTGTCCAACTCACACGATCAATAATGTCTCGGATCTGTATGTCGTTCTTACATCATTTAACCAAGCCAGTTAGGTATACACATATTGCTCTTTCTCCTGCCCTTTTCCATAATTTCATCCAGTTGGCGGAATCATTATAATTATCATCACCATGTGCCTTGCAAAATGGCTTAGAGCCTCGGGCGTTCATTTCTGACAGCACCTTGGTGTTCTGCAATGTTTCTATTGATGTCAGTCCTCCATTCTCCAAGCCCTTTTAATTTGTTAGTTCATATTCCAATGTCTTACTGCAGAACAAGCTTGGTATAACATTACACTACTCTCTTTCTGAGATTCATTGAAAATCATTTACTACATAAGTAAAATACTTGTCATCTTCTGAGACGCAGATTTTACTTGGCCTATTCTGCTCTTAATCTCTGTCACGCATTTTTCATCTAACCTTATGATTGTCGCCATTTTAAATTTATTGATCTAGATAATTTCTCTTCTCATGTAATATAACATACATCTTTTTCTCGATATAAAGATTGATTCTTTTGTTTTGTTTTTGTTTTTTTTTTTTGTTTTTTTTTAATATTCACGGAAATACGGCCTGGTGTGCCTTGCCAGTGAGAAGATCTGATCGGTCGGGTCCACATCGATTTATGGACGTCACTCGCGGCGATCGGGCAAATCTTGAGCTACAACCTACGATGGGTGACGTTGTAATATTCTGTTGTGATAATTTGGCCGTGTCCAGCGTGTGCCGCGTGGTCTAGTGTTTTACACACCCTCTTCACACGCCAGTGATCCGGGGTTTGTTTCCGGGTACGGTCAAGGATATGCACTACTGACGAGCTCAAACGAGAGAGAAACTCGAGTATAGTGCTTCCGCATTGACGTGGATGGGCTTTAGGTTCATACCAGAATACGATCAGCGTTGCCAGTAGTGGGTTGTGCTCAATATTTAAATCTCAAATCCCGACACAACCAAATAAATCAATTCACGGAAATGTCCGCAACTGCTTTCTCTGTTACTACAATGTCCATCAGTTGTTGCAGATCGTTTGTGTCTTCAACTATGAATACTTTGTCATCTGCTAAATGCAAAGTGTTTGTATTATAACCTCTAACTAGTACCTCTGGCTTATTTTTGATGTGTCTCAGTATTATTTCGCTATAGAGAGACACGAGATCCGGTGACAAAACACAATATGGCAAGAACATTCCAGATTGTGTACATAAAATATAATATATATATATCTTAGAAAGAGATTCTGCAGAGGAGTAATGAATTCATGTTAAGTTTGTTGTGGTTGCTTTTGTGCATAATTTCGACCTGTTGTATTTTCCATTGGAATATAGAAGATAGACCGGCTTCGTGGCCGAGAGGTTAGCAGCTTTCTCCGCTAACCCCGAATACTCTCGTCACGTGACGCGACGAGAATTAGCAGTTGTTCGAATCGCAAAAGTGACTTATGAGAGTATGGAGCCGGTCGCTCAGAAAGTCGTGGCGTGCTGATGAGCGTAATCTAGCCTAGGAATCAACATACAGCTGAAAGATGCTGGTGTTGACCGCAATATCCTGAAACAGGATGGAAACGCGGAAAAAAAAAAAAAAATATAGAAGATAGCCTGATGCTGATGTCAGGAATAGTGATTGTCAAGAACCAAAACTGTTATGCTATAGAGGTAATCAGATGTAGGGCTACGGAAACAGCAATGTCTGTCAGACTGTCTTCATATTATTTTAGATATTAAATCGTTAATTTCCCCCTGCAGATCTCTTATATATATATATATATATATATATATATATATATATATATATATATATATATATATATATATATATATATATATATATATATATATATATATAACCACGTGTATTAATGTATTGCCGGCTTCGTGGCTTAGAGGTTAGCGACTTTTCTTCGTAATATCGTATACTCTCGTAGGTAATGTGATGACAGTGAGAGCAGTGGTTCGAATCGCATGGGTAACTTACATGTATGTGAGCCGGCCGCTCAGAAAGCAATGGCAAACTACTGAGCGTAATCTTGCCAAGAAATCAACATAGAGCTGAAAGATGCTGGTGTTGATAGCGATGTCCTGTAAAGGATATGCAAAAAAAAATAATTAATGTATTATTTGCTATTCAAGGACACATCTCTGCACGTCGCTGCCAAACATGGTAAGGTGACGGCTGTATGCTTGTTGCTGACCTTAGGGGCCACAATTCTCAAAAACAAGGACGGGGCTGCTTTCTTTGACTACGTCATACAGATGAAGCATGTTGATGTTGCTGTGGCAGTCGTCAATCATGACAGGTACTGACTGGGTCATTTAAATATCACCGGTAGAAATAGAGAGCGAGAGACTGCGAGAGAGAGCGCGAGCGAGTGAGAGTTAGACAAACATACAGACAGGGAGCGAGAGAGAGAGAGAGAGAGAGAGCGAGAGAGAGGGAGAGAGAGAGTATAAGAGTGAGAGTGCGCGGGAGAGGGAGAGTATGAGAGCGAGAGTGGGCGGGAGAGAGAGAGTATGAGAGCGAGAATGGGTGAGAGAGAGAGAGAGAGAGAGAGAGAGAGAGAGAGAGAGAGAGAGAGAGAAAGAGAGAGAGAGAGAGAATCACGTTTCTTTTAAACATCAATGTAGAAACTCACATTTTTTCTGAGATTTCTAGAAAGCAACCCTCGTCATCATGATGTCAACCTGACTCACATCGCTGAGAACGAGAGATTCTCGATCCGTCACCAGTTTTCCTGCCCCATGCTTTTTCATACCAAGGGCTTTATCTCCTGTACCAACCGTCGTGTCGATCTGCTCCTGCCTCACCTCCCAGGAACCATGCCCTCCATTAATATTCTCACTAAACAACTGTGATGTTTGATGTGGGCAGAGTAACTTGTTTTCGTGACATGATTCTGATATGTTTTCTTATACATTCAAATCTTGTGGAGTGACCGTATGTTATTGTTCTTAAACTATGGTATATAAGTACTTTTTTATGTAACGCGTATATTCAACGACCTTGATTTTCTTCTTTAATGTTTGAGAATGGCGTTTGTTCGCTGCCGTGAACTAGAAGAAGCTTAGATTGAGCACGAACTAGACATAAGTTAGGTTATCAGATCGCATCCAGCCTATCCAGAAAAGCTATGCCGCGAGGTACAAACACATAGAAACAAACCAAGTGATAAACCAATGCAGAAATGAAGCATAACATGTAATAAACCAGCAAATGTATTTATTGATGATTGGCCTGTAAATCGGGAGTTTTTAAATCAACAAAGTGAGACAACAGAAACAATGTAAAATACCATTTATCTACTCTTGAAACGTCTTAAGTTAGTTAGTTAGTAGCAGTTCCAGCTTCATGGCATCGGGTCGTCCCCATTGTGCTCCGTTCGTGTGCCAGTGAATTAATTTTTTTTCGTATATCCTTTACAGGACATCGCTGTCAACACCAGCATTTTACCGCTGTCGTTGATTTCTTGGCAAGATTACGCTCAGTAGTTTATCATTGCTTTCTGAAAGGCCGGCTCACTTCTCCCGTAAGTTACCAACGCGGCGAGAACCGCTTCCAATTCTTATGCGCTGCGTTACCCTATGTGGATAAACGGGATTACGGAGAAAGTCGTTTAACAAGTAGGCTAGGGAGACCGGCGTGCCAGTGAATACCACACAAAAATATTATCTTGAAACGTCTTGAGTATAGGGTTCTAGCTCCATATTTTGTAGACCAATGGGGCGCTCCAGGGGGCGGGGGGGGGGTGGTCACCGTCAGCCAGGCTACATTTACTTCTCAACGCCAAGTCAGCATGGGAACCCAGCCCCCCCCCCCCCCCAACAACAACAAAAAATAATATGCATCTCGATGGCAACTCCAACTCATGCCGACCGGGCTAGTGTGTTTGTGGGATGTGAATTTTAATCTAAGAGAATATTGGCTAATTTATGTCTAGGGGATTTAGGTTTGATTCTCTTCTCACTTCAGGATGCAAGGTGATCAGGGAAATTTACCACAAATACAAGGAGAAAACCACTTCAATCCTTGAAACAATGGTATCTGTGTGTAGGTTACCCTCCCACTTCATCACCCTTTAAATTTAATATAGTGCTAAAGGACATTGATTGTTTACAACATATAAAAACAACCACTGTTGAACAAACATCAACGTTTAATTGACGTAAACATCAACATTTTTGGACAAACAGTTCAGGCATTAAATCAAGATCTGTAGTAACATATAGATAATTGTAATGACCACACTTAATTTCCAGAACAGGCATGAGAATGATTTGCAATATCAAAACACATTAACCCCATTGTCCCAAGAAAAAAACCAATGTTATTACAAACAACACAACAACCACACATTAGTTCTATCTTGACCTATTTTACATAGATAAAAGCAAAACATTGGTCTAAGTTCAGAAAACCCAAACATATAAAACAATTGTTTTTGACACCATTTACAATTCTCATATTTTAAAATATTAAGGAGATGGTGTCAGAATATTCAACCAAAACAACAACCACTTTTGGGTTATACCCTTCATTGAAAAAAAGCTACTGACCTTACACATCCATGGCATGAAAAACCACTTATAAAGCACAATTTATACTAATAATTAAACTAATTATTTAATTATAGTCCTTTACCCTTAGGTGTTGCTGTCGGTTATTCTTCTCCACTGCGAAGCAGATAATGTCCATACTTATCCGGGGACAGAAATAAATGTACTCACAGTCATGTTTTACTCATATTATGTCCACTGAAGTTGGCTGGTGAATATTTATAATCCATATTCTTCATAAATAACTTCACATAACCCCTCCATGGGTCTGAATTCAAGAATCTTCTGTTGCACGTGGCTCGGTGCCAGTGTGAAATTGAGGCCTTAGGTTGGTCATACCTTCAGAAGATGCATCTTGAGTTTTAGCACAAGGATCTTCCCTATATCACCATATCCGATGAAAAGGATGACAGCCTTTCAGCTTCTTGGCTTCTGATATCCGAATCCCAATTATGTTCACAAAGATTTTTCATCCACCTAGTCCTAGTCTATAACCTATTCCACACTTGATGATGGTATTTAGGCTGACATGGGACCAGCAAAGAGTTGATTCAGTCATTCTCTTTCCAATGTAGGACATGCAATGCTGTGAGTAATTCTTTCCTTTCATCTGAAACTATGTCCAGGATTGGTCTGCTGTAGGCAAGGAACTGAAGAATATTAATTCCAACACACAAACTGGGAGTCGCAATCAATCAGATGATTCTTTTTGTTACATGCATAGAGGCATTTACTCCGCTTGCTTCTTTCGTATGGCCTTTCTGATGGTGTTTCGGTTCTGAGATCTCGAGTGGATCTGGCTTCTTTCATGGTGTTGCAGATTTTATACCTTTAGGTAATCTGGTTTCGGAGTTGTTTTTCAGTTTATATTAAGTTGGTATTCAGTTGGTACCTTGGTTGTACTTGCTTATGTTATTTCAGTGTCTCTTCCCATTTGGTGTGTTAGTATCTTGAACCTTATGTTGACTTTTGCGGCTGTGTGACTTTTTCTTTTGAAGCTGGATACTTGTGTGTATCCTTTGAACTTGAGAGTCCAACAGACAGTTGGAGGGTTCTCCCTGCTGTTAGTTTTATTACACCTAGTATAACTCCCATAGTTTAGTTGACCTCGACGATTGATGGTTCATCAGGCGGTACCTCCCAGAAGTAAAACAGGTTATCATTTTTGTATCTGAGTACTAGGTATATCATGTCGACACTCTGATAAGGAAGTCCATCCTGTGTATTCTGATAGGAGTCAGAATATCAAATGCTGAGTGTCGATCTTCTAATGTGTCTTTCGCTGGCTATGGTAGCTAATGAGTGCAGCAGTAAACATTGATGTATTGGACCAGACTATAGGCGTAGGACATTTAGTCCTGACTCACTTTCATCAGGGTTTTAACCCAAGATCCTGATTGGTGATACATCCAACAAACCACCACTTGCTTCTCTTCTAGAAATGGAAATGACAAAGAATACAACCCAGACATTAATCTACTGTGTTATGTTAACATGGTTATAACACAGTTACAAAAGAAAAAGTGGAAGGTGAAAGGAGTGTCGTTCCAATATGTCCCTTGTCCCTCGTCGCTTGTTGTTGAGCTATTCTATCTCTTATTGTGAGTAAGGTATCCTCTCACTCAGTATTCTATTCTAATGTTGTTACTGGGACTATTTTATGGATCTAAGAGTTCCTGACCATTCAATCCATCTTGAAGTTATATCTGGCACAACATGACAAGGATTTCTGAGCCATAGGCCTCATGTCTCATAATTCCCTCGTCTTCTTTCATTAGGTGTAATCAGTAATAGGCCACAAGCCATCAACCATATCATTCACATTATCTTCTTGTGGTGCTGACATACACAAGGATTCTTACATCACATCATTATGTCCCCAGGAGTAACATTAAAATGTATATTCCCAACAGCCAAATTAACAATCATGAACAGAATATATATATATATATATATATATATATATATATATATATATATATATATATATATATATATATATATATCATAACAGAGAAAACCAAACATGTACATTCCTCATATATGAATAATAATGATAATCATACATAATTATGCAGGAGCCAATGTTTTTGGATTTCCCTAGCAATATTTATGAAGATATTATATGTCCATCACAAATAATGTGTGGGTACTAATATGTTAACAAGAAGATTGTACCAACATTTGGCACGATAGTTCAAGCTACAGATTAGCAATTAGAAAAACAATTTCTCCAACATGAACTATGTTCATACGATGTGTTATCAGGATTATGCTTCCACATGGAGTGAACGTTTCTGTAATGTGCTTAGAGTTGAATACTCTATAGTACATATATTATTTGCAGATTTATAGCATTGATAGTGAGATAGTTTCACAATCCATAGAATAAGTTAAACATAGGAATATGAAATTGTAAAAGCATAGAAAACAATTGACAACGTGGTACAGAATGGCTCTTTTAGTCGTAAAAATCAATCTGGATCTAGTTTAAATAATTGATTTAACATCTTAATAATTCTTATATTAACAAAATGGTATTCATAATTATCAAAATACATGAATACATATTTATAATGTATATATTCAACATACTAATTGCTCCAGAGGAAGATATATTTTTGGGCTAAACTGCCCTCCCCATAACGGGGGGGGGGGGGGGCTTAACTTATCTGTCTCCTTTGTTCGCTTGAACCAAAATGGTCTATTAATCCCTTTGTTTTAAAATCAAACCGGTCTGGGCAGGTACGTGAACCAAACTAAGGCCAAATAAATTTGGCTGCCCTACGGGTTAGTTTAGCTCTGTTTTATTCCCCAAAAAGTAAGCTGTTTAACCAGTAACTATCAGGGATTTATCTTTTTAAAGCGTCAATCATAGGAGGTTGGTAGAGACGTTTTTGTATATCACAGTGTTATAGTATGTTTACTTTTGTCTGCCCCAATATAAAATTCCATATCTCAGTAACCAGCTGAGGGAAAATTATGAGAATTAACATATACCATTATCATTATGTCCACCCAGCAAAAACATTTTGGTTCTGGGGATTGTACAGCAGATTGCAATGTTTCTTTATATGCGGTATATAATTTACGGATCAGAGATTAAGTCCACATTTTTAAATGTATTACACCTTCACCCTGACACATCCGCGCTTTTTTTTCAAAATTTTCTCGTGGAAACGTGTTGGTACGAACAGCGCGAAGTTAAATGAGAGTCTTCAGAGGTGTCGTCGTAATGTGGGTCGTTTCGTGAAGCGTGATTATTTTATGAATCTTACCATTTGTCGCAAACATGATAATGTGTGAATATTGTTGAATGGGATTGATTGTGAAATTTCGTAAACTTCAAAGCATCGCTATGAAGATGTACACATATTATTGTCAAGAAGCTGATCGCAGGAACTTTTTCATACTGCCTTTCAAGCTCTTATCGGTGACAAACAACTGGTATTGACAAATAAAACACTAAACGCATTGAATACCAACAGAAGAGTAATATTACGGTGGAAACTGATATAGTGTGGCATTCCAAGAAACGTGAGAACAAACGCGTTGTAAAATGAGGGGACAACACACGAACTTACGAATAAATCTATAAACTTCATTGAAAAGAGGGCCAATAGCTTGGCCGTTAAGAAGGAAGCCCACTACAGAGACATTTACAACTATTTTCATAGCGCAAAACAGGTAATCATGTTCCGTCTCTGACGGTAAACAGCAGAGTAGACAATCTTTCCCGAAGACTCAAAGCGGGTCTGTCACCCATGTGTACGTGTGAACAAACTACACAGGCAGCTGAACATATCCTTAAAAATTGATACATGATGACTAAATTGCGGTATCATTTATGGTCACCCCATACGCACATTAACGCACAGCTATCTGGAAGCTTTCACGAACTCAATATAAAAAGCTAAATGCATCCTAGTAACATGACTCCTTGTGTAAGAAAAAAAGTCGGGTCACTTCCCTGCACCGGGCCATATCCCATATGAATCGGTCCCTCTCCGCAGCGCGGAAAGCGTCGCACAAAGTACGAACTCCGTAGCTCCAACGACGACCCACAGAGTCTCCGAAAAATTTAACACGTGAACCGAAGGACGCGGCCCAGAATCGAACCCACAACCGTCGGAGCCCGAGTCAAACGGCTTGACCACTTCGCCACGAAGACTTCCTACATTATTAACCAGCAGCTGAAGAAACAAGAAGGAAATGAAAAATAAGGTAAGAAATATATTCCTTCTACTTTCCTGTCAATTTACACATTATTTACCCCAGCCTCTGTAAAGTCTCTGTCTTTACTAATATTTCACATTGTGCCCCTCTTGGGAGTCTCCGTGGTGAAGTGGTCAAGCCGTTTAACTGGGGCTCCGAAGGTTGTGTGTTCGATTCCGGGCCGAGTCCTTCATTTCACGAGTGCATTTTTTCGGAGACTCCCGAGGGTTTTCGCTGGGGCTACGGATTTCGTGCCCTGTGCGACACCTCCGCGCTGCGGAAAGAGACCGAGCCATATGGGACAAAATCCCGGTGCAATGCAGTCTACCCTGTCGACTTTTAAGCGACTTTGTTTCTTTATTGCACCCACTCCCATACGAATCTGGCTACGGTTTGTATTTGTGTCGTTACCCGAAATGACTTGCTTTACTGTAAAGCTAGTTTGTTAGCATGAATTCACATCTTCGCCAAAACATCAAAGAAATGTCGCCGCTTTCGATGATTTAAGTTGGCTTTGGACCTATCAAAGACATATCCTTGGGGGGGGGGGGGTGTAAATATAATACGGCAGGAAATGATGCAACAGACAGTTTTCATAAAAATTGATCGTGAACGAAGGAATTATTTTCTGAACAGACTATAGCTACTGTGCCACCGTATTTGATATACTATAATGTTTTTTATTGTGAGCTTAGATAATGGTCTGTCACCTCAGCAACAGTGACAGGTAATGTTAAGTAGATACGCACAGCAGTCGATAATATTTGCGAATGTGCTAATAAAGAGATTTCCAAATAAATATGTCAACACTTCGACTGAGATGTGTAATTATAAGTAGATTGGAAAAATCTTAAGTTTATTTAGTTAACCGACTCATGCCTGTTTCAATGTTTAGTTTCGAAGTCTGTCATAGTTTTTTTGTTTTTTTTGCAAATCCAAACAGTAATTTAGGTTATCATTCAGATCTACATTTGTGACAGTGTCAAGACTAGAAACAAACAGAAATAACTACCGTGATCACTAGAAATTTGCACATTTAAACTAATTTAGTTATGTGAAAGAAATAGGCTGTAAAGCGCAATTTTGCATGATATACACCATCGTGTCTATCTTTGTAGTAATCAAACATAGGCCTTCTTTCCTTGGATGACAAAGTGGCGGATGTTGGGGAGGTAATCTCACAGTCCAATTTCTCAATAATACATTTTGATTAAATAAACATTTTTATATAAGTGGAGTCCGCCAGCCGTTCAGTTAAGTATTTTATTATTTATTCTAACATTTTACCAATCACTGGAAGTATCAGATAGTAAGATTGTAGATTGTAGATTGCTGAATACTTGCAAAATTAATCTACAATAACATATTATATTCGATGACAAATAAGCAAACAAAT
Source organism: Cepaea hortensis (assembly GCA_963921405.1). Classification (NCBI taxonomy): domain Eukaryota; kingdom Metazoa; phylum Mollusca; class Gastropoda; order Stylommatophora; family Helicidae; genus Cepaea; species Cepaea hortensis. The sequence goes on from OY992885.1 coordinate 72,109,445, forward strand.
TTCTACCTCTTTATTTTGTTGAAATCACGTAATTTACCAAGTATTTGCACCATTTTCCCTAACTGGAACAATATAAATAACATTTTTTTTAAATTACGTTTTTCCAAATTAAAACGAGTGGTTTTCATGGAGCGAATTCTGATATTCCAATGTGTGTCGGAAAATAATGGCTTTAGAGGGAAAGCGGAAAGTATTTTCTTTAATATTTGAAGCCAAAAACACATAAATTTCTTGGAGAAATGGAAAAAAAAAAATGGTGACACTTAGTGGACTTTAAAAAAAAAATCACCATTTAAATTAATATTCGTCACAACATAATTGTATAAATTTGTAATAATTGTTGTGAGGGGCGCAACTCAGTACCTGATGTTTTGAAAGCTGTGCAATACTTCACTCGGCCATATAATCGTGTTATTCACGTCGTGTTATCTCCACCAATAGTGTTAGAGAGGAACTCTACATTTCCAACTGGAGAAACTATGTCCTATCACCCTGGTTCCATACACCACTCGCACGCTTGCTTGAGACGCTCGTGAAAATAATATTCTTCCAGCATTATCAAATAAATTTCCTATACTACAGATTCACAAAGACCGATGGTTACCAACAATCGTCATAGGCTTGTATAACAAAGCACACACAGAAAGGACTAACGAGTTTTGTTAGTTGAATATAAATGGAGTTTTATTTCTAATTGATGACCACTACAACAATCCTATTGCAATTCCATAATCATGGTGACTTCTCTCCTCTAGTCCTAGATGTTTACTGACTGCCCTAACAACAAACTACGTCACGACTTGAGCATCTTTCTCCTCATTCCATCCTGATGCTCAAGCGTGCTGTAGCTTTGCACACCTAGCTAATACTTTCTGCTACACCTTCCTATGTTTTGAAAAGACTTTTCCCCTTAAAAAGAAGGGGTGCGCACCCAGTTTGTGAAAAGTACAAGAAGTATAATGAATGAATAGTCAACACAATCCCATTTACCTCTCTTTCTAAAATATATTCTATGAAATACATATCCGTTTACTATAAATTAAGTTGCTCTAAGTTTTCTCAACATATATATATTCAACATTTATATTGCCATCCACAACCTTGTCTATATTTCTGATATCTCATCTCCAACCACGAACCAATGTTCATATTCCATGAACATTTTAAATTAATTAACGCTGATTTTTCACAGCTCCTATATCTTTCCCCCTCACGTCCCATGATATGCTTCCTTGTCCACCTATATATACCTCAGCTTATATGCTGCCATTCACAGCCTCCCCCCCCCCTTCTTCTTTTTTTTCCATATACCCAACCTTATATCTTCACATAATGCTGACTTTAATGCAGCTCCTATTTTACTTTCTCATAGCCATCCCCGACCTATGTTTCTAATACTTCATATCCATAAGAACCTCTTCATGCCGATTATCACAGCAACTTAATATTCACAAAGAGAATGTGTCTCTCTATTAGCCCTCAGTAGTTTTATTAACTCTTTTCTGAACGAAGGGTCTTAAATAAAGCCCCATGTATTTTCTTTATTCTAGCCAACACCATAATTATTTGAAAATTAAACTTACTTAATTAAATTTGTAACATATTTACTAACAAGGTAACCTAACACACAAAACAACTTATTTAAATTATGAGTGAAGCGAAATAAAATCAAAACAGGACATCATACCCCCCAAATAGTTTTTTATACATATTTATGTTTCCCCTCATATTAACTAAAGATGTCAACTCATTCAAAGAAAAACACATTTTAAAATAATATAACATGCATTCTATCAAATCAGAAGAAAATATTCTAGTATTACCTAACACTACTGGTCTCTTTTACGGACCAATAGTTTGTACGCTAAAGTCTAAGAACACAATAATCCTATTCTAAAATCAAATAATAACAATCATTTTACAGGACCAAATCAAGCACAAAAAAAAACATATTATATATGAGGCATTAAAAGCTCAAATTCAATAAAAACAACTGTCTTCTCGCTAAAGAGAAGGTTTTCAAAAAAAATATAATTCACTTAGAATTAACTACGTAAAGTGACCCAGCAACCTTGGCCTCCTATACGAACCAATGTAACACATATCTATTCACACAAGTCATTCCATTATTTTTATAACCGAGAAAACAAAACAACTCACTGCCAAGTATATATATCTGTTACCTACAGACCAATTCCTAACTTAAAACAATATCTGTTCTCTCAATAAAAGTCATTAACCAACAATGACCGTACTATCTACCAATAGAACTTGTGGTTCGGCACACCAATTGTTTCCCCTTCATTTGTAGCAACTTCTTAATCATTACCATTAATCACGGTATTTCTAGCACCAAAAAAACTTGTCTATTTACTATAGAGTACATCTACCTGCTGTACCATTGACTAACTTATCTATCTAAGAAAACTCAAGAAGTTGAAACATAAAATCGATCAGCAATTACATCACAGAGAGGAAAAAAATATATGCTTCACTCGAATTTACATCTATATTAGTTATCTTAATGCCTAACTACTCCTCAAAACCATTTATGAAAAGTATCAATAGAAGCCTTTTCCATTTCCACTGTCTCATATACTTCATCAAGTATCTCTTTCCTTTTTAAATCATGAAACTTATTTCTTGCTATCTGCAGTATTTTCTATCCATTTACTTCCTACGTTTCCACTTCTTCAATAACTCCAAGTTTCTTTGAATAAGTGCTATCTCCACACCAATATCTTCTTCTTTGTATAACTTATTAGTTTCTACCATACTACTATTTGATTCTGACTTTTCATCCATTTCTTCTTCTTCATCTGTATGTCTCACGCTAGCAGCCGCTAATTTCTTCCGTTCAATATCCCATCTAATTTGTCTACCATTCTTTCTTAAGGACCTTTCTAGTAGAGGCATATCTTCACCGCTTGTTGAATAATCTCTAATTCTTCTCTGTCTTTTTACTTCTTTTTCTCTTTGTTTATCCATTCTTCTTTTCGTTGCTTGTCTAGTATTCTTAAATGGAGTACCTATTTCCTCTTCCATAGATTCTATACTATCATAATGATCCTCATTTACATTTTCTTCTTCTATCGTTTTCGGCATTGTATGTTCTTGAGTATCATCGCACACTGGAGTTGTTATTAACTGATTTTGTACTGGATCTTTTCTAAAAGCTGGGGTTATTGTAGCTCCTCTGACGACTTGTTCATCTAAGTCTCCGGTGTCTGAATAATAATTATTATTATAATTATTATTTCCCTTCTCATCCTCATCTCTTCTTAAGTGTTCCACGTGTGCCCTTGCCACATGTCCCGTGATCTGGTTCTTGATACTATACGATACATTTCCTAGCTTTTCCAAAACGTAATAACCTGGGACCCAACGAGCATCAAACTTAGAGTTCCTTCTATGCTTCTTGTAATAAACTCTATCACCCACTTTAAACTCCTGTAATTTTGTATTCACGTTTTTGTACTTTTTCTGTCTTTCTCTAGCTTTAATTATATTATTCTTTAATCTTACGTGTGCTTTATGCATTTCTTGTATGATGGTCTCTTGAAAGTCTTCCCCCATATATTTCCGTCTTGGTTTTAACAGATTATCTATAGGTAGTATTGGTTCTCTCCCGTGTATTAAATAGAATGGTGAAAACCCCGTGCTCTCATTTTGATTTGTGCGTATAGCACTAAGCGCGGGTCCTAGGAACAGATCCCAATCTTTTTCATGTTCATCAACAATCTTTGCTATAATATCGTATAATGTCCTATGTTGTCGTTCGTTCTTAGCATTTGAAGAAGGTCTGTAGTATGAGGTCTTTATATGTTTTATATTCAAATCTTTTAATAACTTTTCGAATTTCTTATTCACAAATTCTTTACCATTATCCGTGAGTACTGTAACAGTAATAGAGTACTGGGGTATTATTAGGATCTAGTGGGAAACAGATACAGCACGATTGAGCATTGAGACTGAAAGCGGGGAGAGATGCTCAATCGTGACGTATTGGGTTGGCAAGGGCAGTTTACATCCCGGCTCAGAGGAAGAAGGAGCCATGTTGTCACCATCAAGAGAATAAACAGTATTTGCATAAAACCAACGCGTCTTGTTAGTCTTTGTACACTGTTACAGGACTCGAAATGGTGCCCAGACCAGGATGAACAACTTCAATCGTCGCGGCACATAGCGGAGGTACTGGGCCACTATATTTGATTTGATACAGCCACTACTTCATACTGCGCTTGTTGGGAAAATGCGGTGCCCTTGACACTGGCACGTTATCAAACCTCTGCTGAACAGATTTCAAGAAGTTTCTACAAGAATCTGTATGCGGTTGTGAAGCCCGCTTTGCAGGTTCAGTTCCACTGTCTTTATGCGGTTGTGAAGCCCGCTTCGCTGAGTACGCTCTCAAATCGTTTTCGAGCCTTACTGGTGGTGAAGTCCAGTCCGCTCTCAAATCGTTTTCGAGCCTTACTGGTGGTGAAGTCCAGTCCGCTCTCAAATCGTTTTCGAGCCTTACTGGTGGTGAAGTCCAGTCCGCTCTCAAATCGTTTTCGAGCTTTACTGGTGTGTGAAAGCTGCTATCACTGTCAAGTCCTCGCCGGGCACTGTGGCATTGTTGTTCGAGCGGTTTGCTGACGGGATTGATTTTGGCGGACGACATGGGGATACCTACTTCTGATCGTACCTCCCACTGTTGCAGGGACTTCAAAGTTGAATCTTTGTCACACAGCCTGCTCGTTACCACGGCTGTTGTCTGAACTTTATCATTTTAAAGGGGCCTACCCTGGCCGTTGCCTGAACCTTGCCATTTTCAAGGGACTTGCCTCCAATTTAAGTTCAAGGTTTCATCTGAAGTCAGAACTCGTTCAAGGTCAGATCATCACTGGCCGTTGGCTGATATTAATCCATTTTTTTTGGGCCTCGTAATTCCTATGACCCAAACACACCTAATCCATTTTTGGGCCTCGTAATTCCTATGACCCATTTAAAACGACGGTGAATTACCCACTCGAGAATCAAGGAAGGGACCCAACCAGGGGTTGAAGATTGTCTGGCAGCCCATGAGATGTGACCCAACCAGGGGTTGAAGATTGTCTGGCAGCCCACGAGAAGGACGAAATTACCTGAGGGAAGAGAAGGGATATCTGAACTCCGCCACCTGAATTCCGAGACTAAATTTCAGTTGATGCGGGCTCTTGTTGGTTGAACTGGATCCGTCAGCGAGTAAAAGAAGGTAACTGCTTAATTAAGGAGATAGAGTCAGAGTAAAATTGTGTATTTCGAGGTCTCCCGTGATGTTCCGAATTTCTTAATTAGAGCGGAGTACAGGACATTATTGTGGTTTAAGAAGCAAATATCTACAAGGAACTTTCTGATTTCCACAAATATGAGTTTTTTATTGAAGACAGGGTTCATTCTTCCTCTGCTCGGACAGGATATTGTTGGTGCTTCTTGTGATTAATGTTCTATCTTACAATATTATAAACAACTGAATTGTGCTGTTTGGGATTTGGGAAATTGTAATTGTGTTTCTTTGCTTGCCTTGTTTCAGTATTATTTCAGCATGGCGGAACAGGACACCTTAGCACAGGTTTAGCAGAGCAGATTCATCACGACACAAGTGAGAATTATTTCGGCTGAGATAGCATAAAGAGTAAAAATGTACTTGAACAGAGACTTAGGACACGTGACTGCATGGTTAGGAGAATTAAAGGTGGCAGTCAGCGAGGTAGAATGTTTTGTACACTGGTTACAGAGCAATGTAAGAGGTAATGAGATAAAAGAGAACAACAGGAATAGCCGAGGACAGCCACTACTTGATGAAAATAGAGGACAGTATGGAAGCATTTATGTTAGTCCAAGGATGACTAGGGTTAGGAGCTGGTACAATGATCAGAGATACAGAAATGGGCATGAGAGAGATTGTTCTAGGAGTTGGCCATCCTATACGGTAAGCGCTAGAAAAAAACGTGACGAGTGGTTTGAAAAGAGACAGAGACAGTATTTGAAGTCAGGGTCAAAGTACAAAGTAGAAAACGTAAGTGAAAATTCAACTATTCCCAAGGTGATTGCAAATATGACTGTTAAACAGGAAAAGAAGATGACGGTGTTAGTAAGGAAAATAAACCGAGAGACACAGACGCAGACAAGTAATACGGTAGAAAGTAGTACGCAGACTCAGGTACAACCAGTCAGCAAGATAACAAAGGGAACTCAAACTGACTTCATAGAGAATCAGTCAAAACCAACTCAATTGACTAAGAGAGACAAGGTTGAAGTTAGGAAAGATAGACAGACGAGGACCAAGAACGACAGAAAGATAAAGAGGAGAAGTATTGACGAAAGAAATAGTATGGTTGTAAATAGAGGTAGTGCCATGTCAAGTTCCTCAGCTATAGACAGGAAACTAATTCCTAAATGGTGTAGGAATATTAGCTGCCAGAGTTCAAGTTACGGAGAAGATATTCCTACAGCCGAATATTCTAGTGATGCTGAAACGGATATTATTACTGAGGATTCGGAGAATGAGAGTGCTGCACTAAGAACAGATCCTGAATCGAGGCGTGATGTTCCCTCATACGGAGTAGTTGCTGGTGGACAGACGGACAGAGTTTTGGTTAGTGACTATGTAGATACTGGATTATATGACAATAAAGTAGGGAAGGCTAAGGGACGAAGACCGAGAAAGAGAAAGAAAGCCAGACGTTTTAAAGATGACTATGAGAATAAGGCCGACGTGTTTGCAGTAAACTATAATGAGTCTGATGAAGGAACTATTATTAGTGTGTCATCTGAGGACGAGATGGGGAAGTGTAAACGTTACGTAAGGTTGACAGGAAACAGTGAGCAGACCGACGACAGAAATAAAGGAAATAGAAATAACTCATTTAAGAAGAAGAAAAATGGTAGACAGATAGCGGGAATTTACGCAACGACGGAAAGCGACTTAAGAAAAATAGAAGACCTTATGACCTTAAGACCTGAATACTTTAACAGGTTGACAACAGATAGTGATGAAGACATAATAAGCGAAAGACGGGTGAATGTATTGAAAGACAGTGAAGTGTTTAATTTGGACACACTATATAACGGTTAAAGTTCCTTGGGTGAAGAAGAAAAATGAAATAGTTTTGGGCTTATGAGAAGAACTCCGGTTTGAGAGTATAGGTATATTAGCTGTCCAAAATAGACAGAGGAATTTTTGGGGTAGCATGGTACAGGGTAGGTGACAGTGATGTTGAGGTTAAGGAAGTACGGCGAATGATATTCCACGTGGATTACGTAATACAGGATATCTACTATTGGGTCACGATGTAGAGAGAGTATATTAAGTAAAATAGGGTAGATTCAGGACAAAATTAGTAGAGGCTGAGTGATAAATGGTTTGACTCAGAGCTATGACGTGATGTCTGAGATAGTTTTGCTTGTTGGTTTGAGAAGAAAGAATAGTATTGTATGACAGCTGAACCGAGAATGTCTGATGAGGAGAAATAGATTGAGGAGGAATTAAGTATCCTGTGAGTAAAATAGTCAGTTGAACGCGAAGAGTATTAAGAGTAAAAGACTGTAGATGTTGATACTTGAAGAATACGAGTTACGTCGTACTTGTGGAGAAAGAAGAGTTATTGTGTGGAGAAATATAGAAAGCGGAATGTAGTTTGTTTTGAAAAGATAGTAGGTAGTGCTGTGAAAGCGATATAACTTGCGAGAGGCAGCGTCTAACTTTCGTATGGGAGTGAATGATTAAGTAAAGTAGAAATAAGGAAGAAGTGAATTGGGAAAGTCCTGTGGAAAAATTCGTCTGGTTATGCGTTGTTCATACATGAGTATAACTGTAGTCAAACAGGTGTTCGTCGTGATGAGTAAGGCAGGATAGAGCTGTGATAACGTCACTTAAGTGTAATATATAGATAAAATGTAATGGTTGCGTTAATATGTCTTGTGTCAATGTGTGTAGAGGAGATCAATACGTGTAGAATCGTGGTAAATGATTGCTGGAATGTTGAGGTGGCGTCTAAAGTATTTTGTTGTAGTAATAGTATGGAGACGTTAGGTTGTCGCGATGCGAGAGTAGGCGTGAGATGAGAGCGAGCTTGTGTGTCATTGTCCGTGTGAATATGAGAAGAGCGGTTGATAAGTGACGTTGATAAATCGTGGTGGAACATAGAGCATGCGAAAATCGAGAGATAGAAAGAAAATTGTAATGTCTTTTCGTAGAATATCTGAACTTGGAAGGAAATTATGGAAGTTATATGCTGAATTAACATTATGAATGTTTAGTATTCTTGACAGGAAAATGGCGAAGCAAGAGTGCCTAAGACTGAGAAACGAGGAAAGAGAGGTCTGTTGTTGGTTATAAGTGGCGTAGGTTGCAGTTCTGAAAGAGTTCCGAGAAATAACAAGAAGAATGAAAAATGCGGAGGTAAACAGGGTTAGTAAAATGAATGTTGGAGAACGTGTTCCGAGGAGGGTGACCAGTTTGATTGTCATCACGATGTAAGAGTGCTAGGAGAGACTTGAGGATAGATAGAGTAGTCGTGGTGAGATGTTGGAAGAAAATGATGTGTTTAAGTAAATTGAGTCGGATAGACGAGAAACTTAAAAAGTAGAGTTGGTTGTATTGGTGAGAGACAAAGTTTTCTTAGACGTAAGAGGTTAGAAGGTTGGAGATACCGTGGTTAACGGTAATAAAAATAAGTAGTTGTAGAAATACTTGGAATAAATCTAAGGGAAATAATTGACCACTGGTACTTTGTGGTAACATTGAGATAGGTATAATGAGTTGACCTGTAGTTTACAGTGATGGAATTACAAATAATGTGATGTATAAGGAGTTAGTTTGACTTCCAGAAAATGGAACGGTCAATTGTGGAGTGGTGATTGTGGTTGAGGAGAACAAATATTGTTCTAGATTAAAGAAGTTAGTCTGTGGTTAACAGATATACATACGTAGCAGTGAGGTGTTTTGTTTTCTCGGTTATGGGAGGCCAAGGCTGATGGGCCACTGTACGTAGTAGTTTGAAGGGAGTTGTCTTTAGCGAGAAGACAATTCTTTTGTGGAGTCTGAGTGTTGATGCCTCATGTATAAAATGTTTTTTTTTGCTTGATTTGGTCCTGTAAAATGATTGTTATTATTTTAGAATAAGATTATTGTGTTTGTAGACTTTTATGTGTAAACTACTGGTCCGTAAAAGAGACCAGTAGTAGTAGGTAAAAATAGAATAGGATGTATGTTGTATCATCATCACCATCATCATCACCATCGTCATCATACCTTTAGTTGAGTTGCGGGGAAACATAAATGATTGTTACAAAAATTTGGGGGGGTATGATGTTCTGTTGTGATTTTATTTCGCTGTTTTGTATGTTAAATAGTAGTTAGTTAAGTACAGGGTTTTGTCTAGAATAAAGACAATACATGGGCTTTATTTTAGTCCTTCGTTTAGAAAATAGTAATAAACTACTGGAGACTAGAAGAGAGACATTTATTTGGGATCCTTCGTTTAGAAAATAGTAAAAAACTACTGAGAGCTAATAAAGAGACACATTCTCTTTGTGAAGAATAAGTTCATGGGTATTTTGTTGCTGTGATAATCAGCGTAGAGAGGTTAAAATGGTTATGAAGTACTGGAAATATGTGGATGGTTATGGGGAAGTTTAGAAGTACACTAAAGTCAGCATTGATTGGAAATATATGGATTAGAAGCCATATGGGGGAAGAAAAGATTAATATAGCAGTGGGGTAAATGAGGAGAAAGTTTTAAACATGGGTTACATGGGGTCAGAAGAACCATGATGTACACAGAATGCTGGGTTATAGAAGAATAAGAAAATTACCCCAGAAAGTAAACATGAATTGGATCCATGTTTAACTAGACACTGTGGATAACAGTACAATAGTAAGGGAGTGTAAGTTGATGAACATAGTGGAGACATAATGACATGGGTTCTTGAGAGTCCGTTAAAGACGGGAGGTAAATGGTTATCCCTTTGGGTGTATTAAGTTTCAGAGATAGAATAATAAGTGGGTTGCTAGAGTAGTCTATATAGTGGTCAGATTACGATGTTGTAAAGTTACGGGTGTCTGTAATAAATAGACATTTAAGGTTGCTGTAGATAACGGCATAAGTGGAGGTGCCCATAAGAAATGGACATTAAGAGATAATTTTTAACTGAGGTATAGGAGAAGATTAGAGATTAGTTATGTGATGCGTATAATGTTGGAAGAGGTCTTAGAGGAAAATAGATTTTTTAATTGTGTCCTCGGGATATTGTTTTGTGGTTGACATTACAATGAGAAGTTGAAGTAAGGTTCAGAGACATAAAAGTAGTAGTGTCTGTAATATATAGACAATTGGATGTGAATAATGGTTTTGATGCTGTAGATAGCAGCGTAAAAGTTTACCATAATGAGTGGTAAAGGTGTGTGTGATTTAGGTGAGTGTGGTTTTAGACTTTATTACATAAAGTCTCAAATGACATAGGAGGGTAAAGGAGTATGGTTTAGTAAAAGGGGTGTGTGATTTAGGTGAATGTTGTTTTTGAAAGAGTTCTATATCTTCTTTTAAATTCCGGTGGCCACCGATTCTTTGTCTTCCTATCGTGTGAAAGTAATTTCGGCTTAGTTGAAAATGGGGAATTTGTAGCGTTGGTGATAAAATAAGGAGTTGGTGTTAGAGTTGAGTTTGAAAGCAGATTGCTTATGAGGAAGGAGTATTTAAGAAGACGTGTTATGATGTTATTGTACATAGTTGAAATTGAAATGTTATTAAAGATATGTAAATATGTTATGGTTGGTTGAAGGGCCGGAAACGAAGAAGAAGGGGGTTGACTATATAGCAAGGGAAAAAGTAAAGAAATTGAATATTCATTTAAGTTAGTTAGTTTGGGGAAGATTAGAGGAACTGGGAGAAGTAAGGAAAAAGATATATTATTTACATGAGCGGATTTAGGGAAGATTAGAGGAAAAAGAGGGAATAGAGTAAGGGGATTAGGAGTAAAGATTTTTCCTTTATAAGGAAAATTCTTTAATAAACATGGGGAGGTGTAACAGTAATAGAGTACTGGGGTATTATTAGGATCTAGTGGGAAACAGATACAGCACGATTGAGCATTGAGACTGAAAGCGGGGAGAGATGCTCAATCGTGACGTATTGGGTTGGCAAGGGCAGTTTACATCCCGGCTCAGAGGAAGAAGGAGCCATGTTGTCACCATCAAGAGAATAAACAGTATTTGCATAAAACCAACGCGTCTTGTTAGTCTTTGTACACTGTTACAGTACAATCTGTGGACAACTAAATCTTGGTACGAATTCCTGTAAAAAAATATTAATGACAGTATCTGCGCTCTTATCTGGGATTGCATAAACTTCCGGCCAAAGACTATAGACGTCTACCATATGAATTAAATACACGTTCCCTGATAATGTTCTAGGGTGAGGACCCGATATATCTAAACTAATTTTTTGCATTGGAAACTGAGGAATATCTGTATCTTGTAAGGGGCACTTAATTGTTTTCATATTCCTTAATCTGCATCTTTCACACGTATCTACATATTTACAAGCAGATTTAAATAAGTTCGGCCAATAATATTTACTCGTAAGTGCTTTCACTAATTTATCACGACCGAGATGACCATTCTCATCATGATATGCTTTTAAAACTTCATTTTCCAAATGTTTTGGAATATATTTCCTTAGCTGTTCGTTCCTTTCACTCATATAATATAACTGTTCATCCTCTTGCAAAACTAAATATTTCTTCTTATATTTATTCTCCTCCGTTTCTTTTAATTTCTGTTTTATTTGTAAGACTTTTGGATCTAATTCTTGTTCTTCTTTCATATTAAATTGTGCTAAATGTGGGTCTTCTGCTCTAGGTTCAGACTCTTGATCCGATGGTAAACTCTCAAAATCTTCTCTGTTTATTATTGCAGAATCTAATATATTAACTTGCCAGTTTCGGTCGTCTATCTCCGGTTCACCCTCATCTTCTGTGTCTCCTGATGACTGTGGATACGGGATCCTAGACAATAAATCAGCACATGTGTTAATCCTACCTGGTATGTATTCAATTTTTGTATTGTATCCCTGTAGATTCAATGCCCACGTCTGTATTTTCCTGTTCTGCACTGGAGCTTCTAACAGAGATTTTAAAGGCATGTGGTCAGTTCTAATAACAAAATTTGCGTTATGTAAATAGTAGTTAAGTTTCTGTAGAGCATAATGAATAGCATAAGCCTCTTTCTCGATAGTCGACCATTTGCACTGAGACCTGCTAAGTTTATGAGACAAGAAATAAATTGGCCTTTCATTTTTAACCCCTGGTATTCCAGATTCTTTTCCTTCATATGGTTGAACCAAACAGGCACCTATAGCATTATCGGAAGCATCTGTATATAGTACTAGCTGTTTATTCAAATCTGGATGCGTCAATAGTGGTACCACTGTTAAGCTGTTTTTTTTAAAACTCGAACGCTTTTTGACACTCATCCATCCATCCATCATGTGCCATGCCGGTAAGCGTGGGCGGTCATGTTCTGCCATCTCACTCGATCAACAGAGTCGTGGATCAGTTCCGTGTTTCTGTCTCGACCATGCCACAAGGCCAAGCCATCCAGATACTTGTTTCTAGGTCTTCCGCTTGGTCTGTTCCCCTCGATCTTACCAGTTGTCACCAAGTTCTCCAAATCATTTCTTCTCATAACATGCCCAAAAAATTGTGACTGTCTACGTCTAATGTCTCTGATCAGTTTACGATCTTCATTTGTTTCTTGAAGGACTTGTTCATTGGTCTTTCTGGCTGTCCATGGTATTCTTTGCATTTTCCTCAGAAACCACATTTCTACAGCCATCAGATGTTTTTCAGCCTGGCTGCTCATTGTCCAAGCTTCACATCCATATAAAAGTACAGGTTCTATGTAGCATCTCAACACTCTTTTTCTCGTTTCAATTGACATCTTTTTATTGGTCAGTATGTTTTTCATCTTGCTAAAGGCTACTTTTGCCATGACGATTCTTGTTCTAATCTCTTCAAGGCATCTCCCATCAGATGTTATTACTGTTCCGAGGTAATTGTACCTATTCACTTGTTGAAGAATATTCCCATTTACTTGTATATTACACTGTGGTATTTCGTTCTTCTTAGTGACGACCATAATCTGTGTCTTTTTACAATTTAATTCTAACCCTTGTTGTTCACTGTGTGTAACAACCGCATCTACTAAATTTTGCAGGTCCTGTTCATTGTCTGCAATCAAGACTGTATCATCTGCATATCTAATGTTATTGATGCATCGTCCCCCAATGTTGATTCCTTCCATATTTTCAATATTTCTGAAAATATTTTCACTGTACAGGGAAAACAGATCTGGAGACATTACACATCCCTGTCTCACACCTCTCTTAATAGGCTGATATTGGCTTACTTCATCATCCCACCTAAATCTAGCGTATTTGCCCGTTAAATTAGTAATAGGTTCTGCTATTTTTGAAAACCCTGGAATAAAGCGCCTATAATACCCACAGGTTCCAATAAACGCACGCACTTCTTTTACGTTAGTTGGAGGAGGTAACTCTTTAATAACCTTTATCTTGTCTTGGTCTGGTTTAATTCCGTCTCTATTAATAATATACCCCAAATATTTTGTTTCTGTTTTTAAAAACTGGCATTTACTAAGCTTCAATTTAACATCATGTACTCTTAATCTGTCGAATACTAATCTTACATGTTTTAAGTGATCATCCACATCCCCTGCTGTATAGATTAGAATGTCGTCTATGTATGCCAATGCAAACTTTTGCATACCCTCTAATACCTCATTTATTAACAGCATGTAGTGAGATGGAGCCGTTCGAACCCCGAATGGCATTCGTAAAAATTCGTAAGAACCCATATGAGTACAGAAAGCACTTTTCTTTTGAGCATCTTCCGACATCGGGATACACCAGAATCCTGATCTTGCGTCTAGTGTTGTGAAAAATGTAGAGCCATTAAGCAACCCCAAAATATCATCAATCACCGGCAATGGGTACGCTGCATTCTTAGTGATTTTGTTCAACGCCCTGTAGTCGCAGCAGAATCGATGTGAACCGTCAGGTTTGGTCACAATTACAATCGGAGATGACCATTCTGACTTCGATCTTGTTATTATTCCTGCTTTCAACATATCTTCTATTGCCTTTTCAACAATTTCTCTATTCCTTAAGGGAGTTCTATACGGTTTTAAACTAATTGGTGGATGATCTCCCGTATCTATTTCTATTGTAACTATTGTTGTCCTTCCCAATTCTAAATCATTAATTGCGAATACATCCTGATTTTCTTTTATAAGTTGTTCTAATACTTCCTTATTTTCTGGTGGAGCTTTTAACTGTCCCAACAATTCTTGTTCCCTTGTCATTTTGTCTAATGAATGTATTTGGGCTATATTTCTTCTGAATGGATGGATCAATTCATCCTTCTGCACGTTCCCTTTTCTTCCGCGTCTGCGTCTGTTATTAATTCTTTCAGTAGGAGTTTCTGAATAGTTTGTTCCCGGCACTTTTTACCCTATCTGTTACTAATATGTCACTAATGTTATGTTCTAGTTTGGCTATTACACATCCTCTATATAGTCTAATTTCTCTACCTGTGTTGTTAATAATCATTACTGGAAAGGTTAAGTGTTTATCTAATGATATTATTCCATCCGGGACTTCTAGACCAGGCTCATCAATTACTTCCTTTTGCAATTCAGTGATTCTAACTGTGTGTCCTGCCACATAATATGGGTTTCTCTTTACCTTTGCTTGTATCAAATTAACCGACTGTGGTTTTAACGTCGTAGACATTTTAACTCTAACTAGTGCTGATATATGCATGTCTTCTTCCATATCTACATATACGTCCTTGAATTTTAATTTGTGTAAATCAAAGAAAAGTCTTATTCCATTTTTTATTAAAAAATCTCTTCCTATAAGCATATTTCTATTTAAATCTTTCACTACATGAACAAGATGTCTTACGTTGATCCCTCCTAATTTAAAATTGATCATTGTTTGTCCAATTACTTGTAAATTCTGTCCTGTAACAGAGTGAAGATTATTATGACTCTTAAATATTCTACAATTTCTCATTATTTTATATAAAAAACTTTCTTTAAATACACTAACCTGAGCTCCTGAATCAATTAATGTACGAACTCTATATTTTCCTATTTCTATTATACATGAGCTAGGATCTGTTTTATTTTCTGTAAACTGTTTGATTTCATCTAGTTGAAAGTATTCTCTACTCGTCCTACTATACCTGTTATTAACATATTCTTTAAATCTTGGGACCTTGTTATTTTCCCTCATACTACAGGTCCTGTTTAATAGGTAGGGCGCCGGTTTTCCTGCGTTCTTGTACCTGTAAAATTTATGTGTCTATCTTCAACATTCCTATTCAACCTGCTATTGCCATTTCTACTTTGTGTATTCGACTGGACACGCCTGTTACCACAGAAGCGAAACGCGTGTCCGCGTTGACCACAAAACCAACAGACTATATTTGTGTTATTTGTGTTTCCTACTGTCTCACTTGTAGGATATCTCCTTTGTCTACTTCCATCATAAGCATTTCTATTACTACCTTGTAACGTCTGTATACTTCCTCTCCTATTCCATCCGAACCTTGTTTGTCCTATCTCCATAGGCTCTTCAATCCTGTCTTCTCGACTAGTTCCTATTTCTCGTCCTGTTCTCAATCTAAATCTACGTCTCAAATTTTCTTCTTGTACCGCAATATCTACAGCTTGTGATAACCTCTCGGGGTTTTCTCTCATCAGCTTCAACTTCAGTCCATCGGATTTTATGCCATCTACAAAAATCCCGACTAACATCCTCTCCACCTCTTCTCCTCGTACATTCTGTCCTAAGAATGCCTCTTCAGCCAAGTTAATCAACCTATCGCTGAACAATTGTACCGTCTCTCCAGTGTTTTGTTTAGACTGTCTTAACACCGAAAATGCATGTTGTGGGTCCGTTATTTCCGCGTACTTATGGGCCAGGTCGTCTTTGAACTGTTCCCAGTCTCATCTACTCTAGCCTCTAATTTTCTTCTGATATGATCTGAAACCGGTTCTGTTGCTGCTTGATAAGCAAGTTTCATTTTCTCTTCATCTGATGCTGACACCAAATATGCATATTTCTCTATGGAAGTTACCCACTTCTTAAAATCTCTTGCCTGTCCGCTAAACTTAACAATTTCAGTTGCCATTCCTTGTTGTTTCATGACTGTGTTAAGTCTATCTATCACTGTTCCTACCCCCGTCAAAACTTGTGCCAATGAATCTTGTTCTGTCATGCTGAAATACTTCTGTATACCCTAATAAAATCAAATTTACATTTGTAACCAGCTAATTTAAAGATATGATCGTATTTACTTTACACAATAGGAACTATTCAAGCAGTCAATGGTATCTAAAATGATATTTAAGGTTTACTAATTACCATTATCTCTGCTCCCGATCCAAGACAGACGGATTCCTCTATGTTCGCTGAAAGTTTTCTTGTCAGGTAGAACTCAAACGCTAGGAGTCTGTGTTAGTCGAAATGCTCCTCCAACCGATCACGTACTTCAGGGAGTTTCTTCTTCGAACGTTTCAGTAACTTCAGCCCCTGGTCGGGCCCCTACCAGATTTCTGGCTTCTTTTCACCCTATAACAGGGCACATCAAAGCGACGTCTTGAAAAACTGGAGTAGCTCAGTAAAGCGATTTAACTTTGGGTCCCCTCTTCAGCAGGTCGGCAGCCCAGTCCGCCCAACCACCTCCGAGGGTTCCCTAACAACATCGCTTCTGTTGAAAGCCTTCTCATTTCTATTTATTTTTCCAATGAGCGATGACTTGTTTGACTTATTCAAGGTCACGATTCAACGGCTTTCAGTTCGCTCCAGGCGATCTTGATGCACAGTAGATACTATTCTCTCAGTATAACGTCTCTACTTGACTATATTTGCTTTCAAGTTTCTTCTTCTTGAGCCTCTTGTTTCGCAGGAGCCCGAGAAAACGTGCTTGTTGTTCCTATTCTTTTGCTCAGTAGGATGGTAACAATCGCACCGCAACCCGCTATGGCAAGCCGGTTTTCATACCTCTCCCGACAACAACTGCCTGTACAGCTAGGATTCTTGATAGCAGGTCCGTACAGCGAGGTTCACTGAAGAATACTTACAGACAACCACCCCTAGCCGGGCTTTTGGCTGCTGTAACTCTCACAGACGACGTAGTGGCCATTTATCAAACTCGTTTTACGTTCAATATGAGTGTAGAACTGTGCCGTAATCCTGTCTCCGGGCAATTGATACGAGCAGAACGAAGATCTTCAAAATTTTGGAGCTACTTCGACGTGTTACTTCGATGTGTCGATGTAGACAGTGTTTTGAGATTCCGCGACAATCCAACTAGGAATCCTGGTTCGTGGGCACCATTTCGTCCTTTATAACAAAGCACACACAGAAAGGACTAACGAGTTTTGTTAGTTGAATATAAATGGAGTTTTATTTCCAATTGATGACCACTACAACAATCCTATTGCAATTCCATAATCATGGTGACTTCTCTCCTCTAGTCCTAGATGTTTACTGACTGCCCTAACAACAAACTACGTCACGACTTGAGCATCTTTCTCCTCATTCCATCCTGATGCTCAAGCGTGCTGTAGCTTTGCACACCTAGCTAATACTTTCTGCTACACTTGGTCATGTTATGAGACAAGGGGGTGTGCAGAGCATTGGTAGCATTGTCGGTATTGAAGAGAGAGGGAGAGAGAGAGAGAGAGAGAGAGAGAGAGAGAGAGAGAGAGAGAGAGAGAGAGAGAGAGGGAGAGAGAGAGAGAGAGAGAGAGAGAGAGAGAGAGAGGGTGCTGGGTGGAATGGCAAGGTGGCAGGGAATGTAATCCTGTGGATATGGAGGGTCTTGATCGCGTGCTCCGTTCTGTGTGGTACATGTTGACTACAATTATTATAAATCGCTTGCAAGATGTTGCAGTTCTGTGAACCAGTTATGTCGACACAAATAATAAATATCGTTACTTTATGTGTATGCATGCACTATTTCAGATGGGAAGAAGTTTTGTTATATCCTTCCGCCACGTATGGAGCTTACATTCTTGGACTGATACGTCATCTTCCTGCAGTTTGCTTGGTAAGTTACAAGACGGCTATTTGGTCATTACCAGCAACAAATATTTCATTAGATATAAGCGCGTGCCTTACAATCTTTGTTATTGTAAATATGAAGAGCTGCAAAAGACCTGCTTTACAAGATCATAATCTCAAGCAGTATAAGACATTACAGCGTCGAGCCGGCACCGGCGAACAAACACAATCATGACAAAAATCCAGGGCAGTACAGGATGACGGCGAGATATTAAGCACATCGTCCATGGAATGTCGACTTCTCTATACAAATATGGGCACAGAATGCAATGTCCAGTATACCTCAAGTAGTGGAATTGGTCCCATACGGATTGTACTTACTGCCCAGGTCATGCTGAAGTAGGAAACAACAAGGGAGTGGGTCTGTTGCTTGGAGAGCATCCGTGCTGAGAACTCTGTGGACTAGAAAGACTTTCTGAAAACCATGTGCTAGCGACTCCGGTCCGTTGACTACCAGCTAATGACTCACACGGACGGCGCGTTTGTTTAGTTGATAGGGAGCTACGCTGATATTGTCATGTGCGCGGTTGGACGAAGGTTCGAAGACCGGGTTCGTCGTCAGCCAACAGAGGACAAGACTGGCCACCTGCTCATCCTTGGTCTCAGGCCTACAAACTGTGATGACATCACAGAACCGTGGCGGGTTCCTGCTTCGAGATATGTTTTTTTTAAATTTTTAATTTAAACCTTGAATGACTAAAACAATCAGTCAGCATCTGCAAAGAGTTAATTAGCTTCAGTTAGTTTGGCAATGGTGCTCTGTCTATTTTGTATTAACTAATAAACAAAAGCCACATTGTGCTACTTTATTGCAGAATGTTCTCGACAGATGCCAAGTACCCTCAACTCATGATCCAAGAAGTAACAAATTCCATGTAAGTTTATTCGCAATATTAGTAATTAATTCCTGATATGTTTGTTTTTATTGCATATTCTACGGGCATATTGTTATTGAGTCAACTACAGTGAGACAATGCGTGTGTAAACGATGTATAGATCCTGTGCAGGGGCTCTCCCTGGTCGAGTGGTTCAGCCGTCTGCTTGGTGCTCAGACTGCGGGTTCATTGTCCGAATCCGCCATTAGGTTCCCGAGTTTTTTCCCAGTGGGTTGTAGCTGGAGCTAGGGAGTCGGTGCTGGGATAATTGTGCTAGAGGGGACAACACTCAGTGAAGAAGAATCGTTCCTGTTGCCTTCTAACACCTTTGACAGCTGGCACTATGATGTGCATGGGAGGCCTGACAAAGAGACAGACACCCCGAGATACAGCTGAAGGCAGTCAAGGTGTGCCATGGGAGACCTGACAAATAGACAGACACCCCGAGATACAGCTGAAGGCAGTCAAGGTGTGCCATGGGAGACCTGACAAATAGACAGACACCCCGAGATACAGCTGAAGGCAGTCAAGGTGTGCCATGGGAGACCTGACAAATAGACAGACACCCCGAGATACAGCTGAAGGCAGTCAAGGTGTGCCATGGGAGACCTGACAAATAGACAGACACCCCGAGATACAGCTGAAGGCAGTCAAGGTGTGCCATGGGAGACCTGACAAAGAGACAGACACCCCGAGATACAGCTGAAGGCAGTCAAGGTGTGCCATGGGAGACCTGACAAAGAGACAGACACCCCGAGATACAGCTGAAGGCAGTCAAGGTGTGCCATGGGAGACCTGACAAAGAGACAGACACCCCGAGATACAGCTGAAGGCAGTCAAGGTGTGCCATGGGAGACCTGACAAATAGACAGACACCCCGAGATACAGCTGAAGGCAGTCAAGGTGTGCCATGGGAGACCTGACAAAGAGACAGACACCCCGAGATACAGCTGAAGGCAGTCAAGGTGTGCCATGGGAGACCTGACAAAGAGACAGACACCCCGAGATACAGCTGAAGGCAGTCAAGGTGTGCCATGGGAGACCTGACAAATAGACAGACACCCCGAGATACAGCTGAAGGCAGTCAAGGTGTGCCATGGGAGACCTGACAAAGAGACAGACACCCCGAGATACAGCTGAAGGCAGTCAAGGTGTGCCATGGGAGACCTGACAAAGAGACAGACACCCCGAGATACAGCTGAAGGCAGTCAAGGTGTGCCATGGGAGACCTGACAAATAGACAGACACCCCGAGATACAGCTGAAGGCAGTCAAGGTGTGCCATGGGAGGCCTGACAAATAGACAGACACCCCGAGATACAGCTGAAGGCAGTCAAGGTGTGCCATGGGAGACCTGACAAATAGACAGACACCCCGAGATACAGCTGAAGGCAGTCAAGGTGTGCCATGGGAGACCTGACAAATAGACAGACACCCCGAGATACAGCTGAAGGTAGTCAAGGTGTGCCATGGGAGACCTGACAAATAGACAGACACCCCGAGATACAGCTGAAGGCAGTCAAGGTGTGCCATGGGAGACCTGACAAATAGACAGACACCCCGAGATACAGCTGAAGGCAGTCAAGGTGTGCCATGGGAGACCTGACAAATAGACAGACACCCCGAGATACAGCTGAAGGCAGTCAAGGTGTGCCATGGGAGACCTGACAAATAGACAGACACCCCTAGATACAGCTGAAGGCAGTCAAGGTGTGCCATGGAAGGCCTGACAAATAGACAGACACCCCGAGATACAGCTGAAGGCAGTCAAGGTGTGCCATGGGAGGCCTGACAAATAGACAGACACCCCGAGATACAGCTGAAGGCAGTCAAGGTGTGCCATGGGAGACCTGACAAATAGACAGACACCCCGAGATACAGCTGAAGGCAGTCAAGGTGTACCATGGGAGACCTGACAAATAGACAGACACCCCGAGATACAGCTGAAGGTAGTCAAGGTGTGCCATGGGAGACCTGACAAATAGACAGACACCCCGAGATACAGCTGAAGGCAGTCAAGGTGTGCCATGGGAGACCTGACAAATAGACAGACACCCCGAGATACAGCTGAAGGCAGTCAAGGTGTGCCATGGGAGACCTGACAAATAGACAGACACCCCGAGATACAGCTGAAGGCAGTCAAGGTGTGCCATGGGAGACCTGACAAATAGACAGACACCCCTAGATACAGCTGAAGGCAGTCAAGGTGTGCCATGGAAGGCCTGACAAATAGACAGACACCCCGAGATACAGCTGAAGGCAGTCAAGGTGTGCCATGGAAGGCCTGACAAATAGACAGACACCCCGAGATACAGCTGAAGGCAGTCAAGGTGTGCCATGGGAGACCTGACAAATAGACAGACACCCCGAGATACAGCTGAAGGCAGTCAAGGTGTGCCATGGGAGACCTGACAAATAGACAGACACCCCTAGATACAGCTGAAGGCAGTCAAGGTGTGCCATGGGAGACCTGACAAATAGACAGACACCCCGAGATACAGCTGAAGGCAGTCAAGGTGTGCCATGGGAGACCTGACAAATAGACAGACACCCCGAGATACAGCTGAAGGCAGTCAAGGTGTGCCATGGGAGACCTGACAAATAGACAGACACCCCGAGATACAGCTGAAGGCAGTCAAGGTGTGCCATGGGAGACCTGACAAATAGACAGACACCCCGAGATACAGCTGAAGGCAGTCAAGGTGTGCCATGGGAGACCTGACAAATAGACAGACACCCCGAGATACAGCTGAAGGCAGTCAAGGTGTGCCATGGGAGACCTGACAAATAGACAGACACCCCGAGATACAGCTGAAGGCAGTCAAGGTGTGCCATGGGAGACCTGACAAATAGACAGACACCCCTAGATACAGCTGAAGGCAGTCAAGGTGTGCCATGGAAGGCCTGACAAATAGACAGACACCCCGAGATACAGCTGAAGGCAGTCAAGGTGTGCCATGGAAGGCCTGACAAATAGACAGACACCCCGAGATACAGCTGAAGGCAGTCAAGGTGTGCCATGGGAGACCTGACAAATAGACAGACACCCCGAGATACAGCTGAAGGCAGTCAAGGTGTGCCATGGGAGACCTGACAAATAGACAGACACCCCGAGATACAGCTGAAGGCAGTCAAGGTGTGCCATGGGAGACCTGACAAATAGACAGACACCCCGAGATACAGCTGAAGGCAGTCAAGGTGTGCCATGGGAGGCCTGACAAATAGACAGACACCCCGAGATACAGCTGAAGGCAGTCAAGGTGTGCCATGGGAGACCTGACAAATAGACAGACACCCCGAGATACAGCTGAAGGCAGTCAAGGTGTGCCATGGGAGGCCTGACAAATAGACAGACACCCCGAGATACAGCTGAAGGCAGTCAAGGTGTGCCATGGGAGACCTGACAAAGAGACAGACACCCCGAGATACAGCTGAAGGCAGTCAAGGTGTGCCATGGGAGACCTGACAAATAGACAGACACCCCGAGATCCAGCTGAAGGCAGTCAAGGTGTGCCATGGGAGACCTGACAAATAGACAGACACCCCGAGATACAGCTGAAGGCAGTCAAGGTGTGCCATGGGAGACCTGACAAATAGACAGACACCCCTAGATACAGCTGAAGGCAGTCAAGGTGTGCCATGGAAGGCCTGACAAATAGACAGACACCCCGAGATACAGCTGAAGGCAGTCAAGGTGTGCCATGGAAGGCCTGACAAATAGACAGACACCCCGAGATACAGCTGAAGGCAGTCAAGGTGTGCCATGGGAGACCTGACAAATAGACAGACACCCCGAGATACAGCTGAAGGCAGTCAAGGTGTGCCATGGGAGACCTGACAAATAGACAGACACCCCGAAATACAGCTGAAGGCAGTCAAGGTGTGCCATGGGAGACCTGACAAATAGACAGACACCCCGAGATACAGCTGAAGGCAGTCAAGGTGTGCCATGGGAGGCCTGACAAATAGACAGACACCCCGAGATACAGCTGAAGGCAGTCAAGGTGTGCCATGGGAGACCTGACAAATAGACAGACACCCCGAGATACAGCTGAAGGCAGTCAAGGTGTGCCATGGGAGGCCTGACAAATAGACAGACACCCCGAGATACAGCTGAAGGCAGTCAAGGTGTGCCATGGGAGACCTGACAAAGAGACAGACACCCCGAGATACAGCTGAAGGCAGTCAAGGTGTGCCATGGGAGACCTGACAAATAGACAGACACCCCGAGATCCAGCTGAAGGCAGTCAAGGTGTGCCATGGGAGACCTGACAAATAGACAGACACCCCGAGATCCAGCTGAAGGCAGTCAAGGTGTGCCATGGGAGACCTGACAAATAGACAGACACCCCTAGATACAGCTGAAGGCAGTCAAGGTGTGCCATGGGAGACCTGACAAATAGACAGACACCCCTAGATACAGCTGAAGGCAGTCAAGGTGTGCCATGGGAGACCTGACAAATAGACAGACACCCCTAGATACAGCTGAAGGCAGTCAAGGTGTGCCATGGGAGACCTGACAAATAGACAGACACCCCGAGATACAGCTGAAGGCAGTCAAGGTGTGCCATGGGAGACCTGACAAATAGACAGACACCCCGAGATACAGCTGAAGGCAGTCAAGGTGTGCCATGGGAGGCCTGACAAATAGACAGACACCCCGAGATACAGCTGAAGGCAGTCAAGGTGTGCCATGGGAGGCCTGACAAATAGACAGACACCCCGAGATACAGCTGAAGGCAGTCAAGGTGTGCCATGGGAGGCCTGACAAATAGACAGACACCCCGAGATACAGCTGAAGGCAGTCAAGGTGTGCCATGGGAGACCTGACAAATAGACAGACACCCCGAGATACAGCTGAAGGCAGTCAAGGTGTGCCATGGAAGGCCTGACAAATAGACAGACACCCCGAGATACAGCTGAAGGCAGTCAAGGTGTGCCATGGAAGGCCTGACAAATAGACAGACACCCCGAGATACAGCTGAAGGCAGTCAAGGTGTGCCATGGGAGACCTGACAAATAGACAGACACCCCGAGATACAGCTGAAGGCAGTCAAGGTGTGCCATGGGAGACCTGACAAATAGACAGACACCCCGAGATACAGCTGAAGGCAGTCAAGGTGTGCCATGGGAGACCTGACAAATAGACAGACACCCCTAGATACAGCTGAAGGCAGTCAAGGTGTGCCATGGGAGACCTGACAAATAGACAGACACCCCGAGATCCAGCTGAAGGCAGTCAAGGTGTGCCATGGGAGACCTGACAAATAGACAGACACCCCTAGATACAGCTGAAGGCAGTCAAGGTGTGCCATGGGAGACCTGACAAATAGACAGACACCCCTAGATACAGCTGAAGGCAGTCAAGGTGTGCCATGGGAGACCTGACAAATAGACAGACACCCCGAGATCCAGCTGAAGGCAGTCAAGGTGTGCCATGGGAGACCTGACAAATAGACAGACACCCCGAGATCCAGCTGAAGGCAGTCAAGGTGTGCCATGGGAGACCTGACAAATAGACAGACACCCCGAGATACAGCTGAAGGCAGTCAAGGTGTGCCATGGGAGACCTGACAAATAGACAGACACCCCTAGATACAGCTGAAGGCAGTCAAGGTGTGCCATGGAAGGCCTGACAAATAGACAGACACCCCGAGATACAGCTGAAGGCAGTCAAGGTGTGCCATGGAAGGCCTGACAAATAGACAGACACCCCGAGATACAGCTGAAGGCAGTCAAGGTGTGCCATGGGAGACCTGACAAATAGACAGACACCCCGAGATACAGCTGAAGGCAGTCAAGGTGTGCCATGGGAGACCTGACAAATAGACAGACACCCCGAGATACAGCTGAAGGCAGTCAAGGTGTGCCATGGGAGACCTGACAAATAGACAGACACCCCGAGATACAGCTGAAGGCAGTCAAGGTGTGCCATGGGAGGCCTGACAAATAGACAGACACCCCGAGATACAGCTGAAGGCAGTCAAGGTGTGCCATGGGAGACCTGACAAATAGACAGACACCCCGAGATACAGCTGAAGGCAGTCAAGGTGTGCCATGGGAGGCCTGACAAATAGACAGACACCCCGAGATACAGCTGAAGGCAGTCAAGGTGTGCCATGGGAGACCTGACAAAGAGACAGACACCCCGAGATACAGCTGAAGGCAGTCAAGGTGTGCCATGGGAGACCTGACAAATAGACAGACACCCCGAGATCCAGCTGAAGGCAGTCAAGGTGTGCCATGGGAGACCTGACAAATAGACAGACACCCCGAGATCCAGCTGAAGGCAGTCAAGGTGTGCCATGGGAGACCTGACAAATAGACAGACACCCCTAGATACAGCTGAAGGCAGTCAAGGTGTGCCATGGGAGACCTGACAAATAGACAGACACCCCTAGATACAGCTGAAGGCAGTCAAGGTGTGCCATGGGAGACCTGACAAATAGACAGACACCCCTAGATACAGCTGAAGGCAGTCAAGGTGTGCCATGGGAGACCTGACAAATAGACAGACACCCCGAGATACAGCTGAAGGCAGTCAAGGTGTGCCATGGGAGACCTGACAAATAGACAGACACCCCGAGATACAGCTGAAGGCAGTCAAGGTGTGCCATGGGAGGCCTGACAAATAGACAGACACCCCGAGATACAGCTGAAGGCAGTCAAGGTGTGCCATGGGAGGCCTGACAAATAGACAGACACCCCGAGATACAGCTGAAGGCAGTCAAGGTGTGCCATGGGAGGCCTGACAAATAGACAGACACCCCGAGATACAGCTGAAGGCAGTCAAGGTGTGCCATGGGAGACCTGACAAATAGACAGACACCCCGAGATACAGCTGAAGGCAGTCAAGGTGTGCCATGGAAGGCCTGACAAATAGACAGACACCCCGAGATACAGCTGAAGGCAGTCAAGGTGTGCCATGGGAGACCTGACAAATAGACAGACACCCCGAGATACAGCTGAAGGCAGTCAAGGTGTGCCATGGGAGACCTGACAAATAGACAGACACCCCGAGATACAGCTGAAGGCAGTCAAGGTGTGCCATGGGAGACCTGACAAATAGACAGACACCCCTAGATACAGCTGAAGGCAGTCAAGGTGTGCCATGGGAGACCTGACAAATAGACAGACACCCCGAGATACAGCTGAAGGCAGTCAAGGTGTGCCATGGGAGGCCTGACAAATAGACAGACACCCCGAGATACAGCTGAAGGCAGTCAAGGTGTGCCATGGGAGGCCTGACAAATAGACAGACACCCCGAGATACAGCTGAAGGCAGTCAAGGTGTGCCATGGGAGGCCTGACAAATAGACAGACACCCCGAGATACAGCTGAAGGCAGTCAAGGTGTGCCATGGGAGACCTGACAAATAGACAGACACCCCGAGATACAGCTGAAGGCAGTCAAGGTGTGCCATGGAAGGCCTGACAAATAGACAGACACCCCGAGATACAGCTGAAGGCAGTCAAGGTGTGCCATGGGAGACCTGACAAATAGACAGACACCCCGAGATACAGCTGAAGGCAGTCAAGGTGTGCCATGGGAGACCTGACAAATAGACAGACACCCCGAGATACAGCTGAAGGCAGTCAAGGTGTGCCATGGGAGGCCTGACAAATAGACAGACACCCCGAGATACAGCTGAAGGCAGTCAAGGTGTGCCATGGGAGGCCTGACAAATAGACAGACACCCCGAGATACAGCTGAAGGCAGTCAAGGTGTGCCATGGGAGGCCTGACAAATAGACAGACACCCCGAGATACAGCTGAAGGCAGTCAAGGTGTGCCATGGGAGGCCTGACAAATAGACAGACACCCCGAGATACAGCTGAAGGCAGTCAAGGTGTGCCATGGGAGACCTGACAAATAGACAGACACCCCGAGATACAGCTGAAGGCAGTCAAGGTGTGCCATGGGAGACCTGACAAATAGACAGACACCCCGAGATACAGCTGAAGGCAGTCAAGGTGTGCCATGGGAGGCCTGACAAATAGACAGACACCCCGAGATACAGCTGAAGGCAGTCAAGGTGTGCCATGGGAGGCCTGACAAATAGACAGACACCCCGAGATACAGCTGAAGGCAGTCAAGGTGTGCCATGGGAGGCCTGACAAATAGACAGACACCCCGAGATACAGCTGAAGGCAGTCAAGGTGTGCCATGGGAGGCCTGACAAATAGACAGACACCCCGAGATACAGCTGAAGGCAGTCAAGGTGTGCCATGGGAGGCCTGACAAATAGACAGACACCCCGAGATACAGCTGAAGGCAGTCAAGGTGTGCCATGGGAGACCTGACAAATAGACAGACACCCCGAGATACAGCTGAAGGCAGTCAAGGTGTGCCATGGGAGACCTGACAAATAGACAGACACCCCGAGATACAGCTGAAGGCAGTCAAGGTGTGCCATGGGAGACCTGACAAATAGACAGACACCCCGAGATACAGCTGAAGGCAGTCAAGGTGTGCCATGGGAGACCTGACAAATAGACAGACACCCCGAGATACAGCTGAAGGCAGTCAAGGTGTGCCATGGGAGGCCTGACAAATAGACAGACACCCCGAGATACAGCTGAAGGCAGTCAAGGTGTGCCATGGGAGACCTGACAAATAGACAGACACCCCGAGATACAGCTGAAGGCAGTCAAGGTGTGCCATGGGAGACCTGACAAATAGACAGACACCCCGAGATACAGCTGAAGGCAGTCAAGGTGTGCCATGGGAGACCTGACAAATAGACAGACACCCCGAGATACAGCTGAAGGCAGTCAAGGTGTGCCATGGGAGGCCTGACAAATAGACAGACACCCCGAGATACAGCTGAAGGCAGTCAAGGTGTGCCATGGGAGACCTGACAAATAGACAGACACCCCGAGATACAGCTGAAGGCAGTCAAGGTGTGCCATGGGAGACCTGACAAATAGACAGACACCCCGAGATACAGCTGAAGGCAGTCAAGGTGTGCCATGGGAGACCTGACAAATAGACAGACACCCCGAGATACAGCTGAAGGCAGTCAAGGTGTGCCATGGGAGGCCTGACAAATAGACAGACACCCCGAGATACAGCTGAAGGCAGTCAAGGTGTGCCATGGAAGACCTGACAAATAGACAGACACCCCGAGATACAGCTGAAGGCAGTCAAGGTGTGCCATGGAAGGCCTGACAAATAGACAGACACCCCGAGATCCAGCTGAAGGCAGTCAAGGTGTGCCATGGAAGACCTGACAAATAGACAGACACCCCGAGATCCAGCTGAAGGCAGTCAAGGTGTGCCATGGGAGACCTGACAAATAGACAGACACCCCGAGATCCAGCTGAAGGCAGTCAAGGTGTGCCATGGGAGGCCTGACAAATAGACAGACACCCCGAGATACAGCTGAAGGCAGTCAAGGTGTGCCATGGGAGGCCTGACAAATAGACAGACACCCCGAGATACAGCTGAAGGCAGTCAAGGTGTGCCATGGGAGGCCTGACAAATAGACAGACACCCCGAGATCCAGCTGAAGGCAGTCAAGGTGTACCATGGGAGACCTGACAAATAGACAGACACCCCGAGATCCAGCTGAAGGCAGTCAAGGTGTGCTTTCTGTTGACGGGCATAAAACCAAAATATTGAATGACTTTCTAAAAAATCAAATGAAAACCGCAAGTTAATTAGAGGAGAGATGCTGTGAGGAAAAAGGACCCCGAAAGCTCACAAATAATGGAGAACATGATAAGAAAAGAGCAAAAATATGGCTGGGCCAAATAGCATAATCGGAACATAAAATCAGATCTCATTTGAGACGCTGGATCGTGTTAAATGGCGAACCATAAACACCCACGACACCTAGATCGACCCGCCCGACAGTCAAGTGTTGGAATCCCCCTGACACGTAGATCTGCCCGCCCGACAATCAAGTGTTGGAATCCCCCTGACACCTAGATCGACCCGCCCGACAATCAAGTGTTGGAATCCCCCTGACACCTAAATCGACCCGCCCGACAATCAAGTGTTGGAATCCCCCTGACACCTAGATTGACCCGCCCGACAATCAAGTGTTGGAATCCCCCTGACACCTAGATCGACCCGCCCGACAATCAAGTGTTGGAATCCCCCTGACACCTAGATCTGCCAGCCCGACAATCAAGTGTTGGAATCCCCCTGACACCTAGATCCGCCCGCCCGACAATCAAGTGTTGGAATCCCCTGAATCCTAGGTCTACCCGACCTAAAATAGATACACATATTTTCTGAGGCTCCGTGGGGTAATAATGACGTCGACAACCTCTCGCACCGAAAGTTGTGGGTTGGATTCCGTATTTCATCATTCGTGTCACGGAGACTTCTGGGGGTCATCGCTGAAGCTACGGAATGGGTGCTTTGTGCGACGCTTTCGACAGTCTGCCCTGCGGAAAGAGACTGAGACAAGGGGATAAAACCCTGTACAGTGAAGTCGATTTTCTGGCATTTTAAACTCTTGCTTAAATCTATATAGATATCATGCGACATAGCGACCACTGGCGTGATATCACAGAATCCATCAAGGAGCGTTGTCCTGCACTTAGACAGCTGGCTATATGAAACTAACCACAGCATCCATCTAGGAGCGTTGTCCCGCCCTCGGACTGCTAGCTATATGATACCAACCACAGCATCCAACGAGGAGCGTTGTCCCGCCCTCAGACTGCTGGCTATATGATACCAACGACAGCATCCACCGAGGAGCGTTGTCCCGCCCTCAGACTGCTGGCAATATGATACCAATGACAGCACCCACCGAGGAGCGTTGTCCCGCCCTCAGACTACTGACTATATGATACCAACCACAGCATCCACCGAGGAGCGTTGTCCCGCCCTCGGTCTGCTGGCTATATGATACCAACGACAGCATCCACCGAGGAGCGATGTCCCGCCCTCAGACTGCTGGAAATATTTGATAGCCCCAGATTTGACACTCTGATATGCCTGATGTTGATAGTTTCACTTGGTCGGTTTTTACTTTCCAGAACATTCCCTAGTGCCAATTTTAGTCCAGGGAGTCTGAGTCATTTTTAATAAAATCCTGGCCTCAATGATGATTCGAACACAAGATCACTGGCCGGCAGTGAAGCCAGCCACTGAACATGCACATAAGCACACATACAAACAGGTATTCACGCGGAAAGAGGCAAACACAAACAGTACACGCTTAAGTTCTCAATAATGTATATGGAAGAATTTTAATCAATTGTTATTGTACAATCATTGTTGTCCAATATATCGCTGTATTCTTCCCAGAAAACTGATGTGTTAATATGGATGTCTGTTTATAATCAGTCCCTTAATACAGCATTCCACCTTACAGATTACTTACAACTTCAAATTTCTGGACCCGTATTCCACATCTGTGCCAATAAACAATGACAACACGGCAGATGAAGAAATATGTCCAATGATATCTCTTTGTGTAAGTTTTATCATCTGATGACTACTTACGTTAACTATCTATCTATCTAGCCATCCATCCATCCGTCCATCCATCCATCCATCCATCCATCCACCCATCCATCCATCCACCCAACCACCCACCCACACATCTATCTATCTATCTATCTATCTATCTATCTATCTATCTATCTATCTATCTATCTATCTATCTAGCTATCTATCTGCCTGTCTGTCTGTCTGTCTGTCTGTCTGTCTGTCTGTCTGTCTGTCCGCCCGCCTGCCTGCTTGTGGGGCAGAATGTTAGACGGGCCTTCAAGACCAA
The DNA here is from genome assembly GCA_963921405.1 of Cepaea hortensis. Lineage (NCBI taxonomy): Eukaryota > Metazoa > Mollusca > Gastropoda > Stylommatophora > Helicidae > Cepaea > Cepaea hortensis. The sequence goes on from OY992885.1 coordinate 72,140,240, forward strand.
TTCTTAATCCTTTGAAAATAAAGTTTGTTCGTTTGTTCTTGCGTTATGTCTGTCTGTCTATATGTCTGTCTGATTGTCATTTGTTTGTATGACTGTCTAGCCATGCATCTGTCTAGCCATGCATCTGTCTAGCCATCCATCTGTCTAGCCATGCATCTGTCTAGCCATCCATCTGTCTAGCCATGCATCTGTCTAGCCATGCATCTGTCTAGCCATGCATCTGTCTAGCCATGCATCTGTCTAGCCATGCATCTGTCTAGCCATCCATCTGTCTAGCCATGCATCTGTCTAGCCATCCATCTGTCTAGCCATGCATCTGTCTAGACATCCATCTGTCTAGCCATGCATCTGTCTAGCCATCCATCTGTCTAGCCATGCATCTGTCTAGCCATCCATCTGTCTAGCCATCCATCTGTCTAGCCATCCATCTGTCTAGCCATCCATCTGTCTAGCCATGCATCTGTCTAGCCATCCATCTGTCTAGACATGCATCTGTCTAGCCATCCATCTGTCTAGCCATCCATCTGTCTAGCCATCCATTTGTCTAGCCATCCATCTGTCTAGCCATCCATCTGTCTAGCCATGCATCCACTCATCCATTCAGCCACTCTTGCATCCATCCAACCGCTCACCCGCCCACCAATCCAACCATCAGCTCACTCATGCACCAGTCCGTCCATCCTTCTCTATATATATGTATATACCATATCGAGATGTTACATCATGTAACATTACGAGATGTAACATCATCAAACATTACAAGATATAACATTGCCTCCAGGCTATATGTTTGTGTGCTATATGTCATATCGAAGAAATAACAATGTAACATTGGTTTAAATCTAGTCATTTCATTTGCCTTCATCACATGGGAGATCAATGGCAATGGATCTCCAGATTCCACTGTCTCATCAAGAGGGTGCATTCCATTGTCAATGCATCTCTTGATGGTATCTTCACTCTAAGCCATTATCCTATCCTCCCATTATTTGCCAATTACCTTTTCCTCTTGTACAATTTTGATTAAGTATGTGTTGACAAATAAATTCTTACTATAATGTGGCCAAAATGAATAAAGGCACTGGCATTTACAAGATCTGAACTTGGCAGAGACGTGGCTCCCCAACAGCAACATGGCTTGGAGGTCGAAGCCGTGTTGGCCATCCCAAACCTTACAGTGGTGTAGAACCAACTTTCATGGAAGGCGTGATTTCTGAAAAAAGTTCCAGAGGCGAACCCCCACGACGTAGGACACGAGAAGATACCGTGGTTATGGTAATGCATAAAGAAGAGGACCTGGCAAGGGATAGAGAAACTGCCCAGGGGTTGTGTGAGAGCGACGTTCTGTTAAGGACTTGCTACATGGCGATGATGATGATGATGGGGATACTGATATTGATTGTGTGTATTACTAGACTGTAATTACGTGAAGACAATGCCGATCTATCCGATCATATTTAGAAAAATTTAATGTGGCTATTGTTTTCTATCATTTCTACTCCTTCTGACTCTGAAATTATGCACACTAATAATATAAATATCCTACAAAATAAATACCATAGCAAATAAATATAATAGAGAATGAATATAATACAAATTAAATACATCATCTCATCTCTTCTTGTTCCACTTGTGCCTCGCGGTGTCGAGGTGGAACATAAACAGCGGGAATGTGCCCGTTTATGGGCTTCATATATTGAGATTCCCATGTACTCATCTTTATCTCTGATAATCTGTCAACGTTAGTGATTCTGGTTTATGTGAATTTTCATGCATATTTTTTTTCTTCTGGTAATGTATCTTTTGAATGCATATAATTGTGTTTAGATCTCTTTTGATGTTTCCCCCGTTATATAATAAATGTATAGAAAATTAAAAGAATTGCCTCATTCTGGTATTAAACATTTGGCCTGTCCTAATGTGGTTGTTTTTCAGGCTATGGTGAAGAATAACCGAGTAGAATGTCTCTCCCATCCCGTTTGCACAACATTCTTGGAAGGTAAATGGTAAGTTGTATGCATGTATGGTTAAATGACATCAATAACATCCAAAAGGAAGAGCATTATAGAAATGAATGTAAAGAGGCTACAAAAATAGTCAGACAGCAGAAGCGAGAATATATGAATAATATAATCAAAGATATGGAAACTAATCACCAGAAAAATGAATCCAGAAAATTTTTTAAAGAACTGAAGTCAATGAAACGAGGGCACCAACAAAACACATATGGTTTAAAAGACAAAAATGGGAATATGATAAATACCAATGAGGAAATGTGCAACACATGGAAAGAATATTTTATTGAATTACTAAATTGTGAAGCTCCAAGTAACATTTTCTCACAGGAAGAGGTTCTAACATGCGAACCACAAATTGAAGAACCTACATTTGAAGAAATCCTATATGTAATCACACGACTTAAAAACAATAAGGCAACTGGGACTGATGGAATTGCTGCTGAATTTATAAAGGCAGGTGGCCATGCATTACATCAAAAGCTATATGAACTAATAATAAAAATCTGGAGGACAGAAGAATTACCCCATGACTGGAAAGAGTCATTATTGATACCTATCTTTAAGAAGGGAGACAAGTTCCAATGTGGAAATTATAGAGGAATATCACTACTGTCCACAAGCTATAAGATACTATCTGCAGTATTACTAAATAGACTAAAACCATATTCAGAAGACATATTAGGTGACTACCAGGCGGGGTTTAGACAAAACAGATCAACAATAGATCAGATATTTATCTTACGACAAATAGCCGAGAAACATTGGGAATATAAAAGAGATCTCCATAACATTTTTGTGGATTTTAAAAAGGCTTATGATAGTGTCCATAGGAATAGTCTATGGAATGCTATGCAGGAATTTGGAATACCAAGGAAGTTAATCAACATGACCAGACTATGCATGGAAGATACTTATAATATAGTAACATATAAAGGCAGGAAATCAGACCCCTTCCAAATAACATCTGGCTTGAAACAGGGTGATGCACTATCGCCGCTACTCTTCAATCTGGCTCTAGAGAAAGTTGTAAGGAAGGTAAAGGAGGAATGTGATATTGGAGGAACATCCAAGCTGCTTGGTTATGCAGATGATATAGATATTATAGGGCAAAGTGAACAAAAGACATTGGAAATATTGACTCACTTAAAGGGAAAAGCCCAACAGATGGGGCTGGTTATCAACCAAGATAAGACAGAATATATGGTAATTTCAAGAGACGGAATGGCTAGAAACTCTGGCCACATACAAATAGATAATATGACCATTAAAAGAACGGAAACATACAAATACCTGGGTACGATCTTCAACTGCTCCAACATCATAAGGGAAGAAATACAAACTAGAATCAACTCTGGAAATAAGATATACTATGCACTACAACATCTACTAAAATCAAAGGCGCTATCTCGTAACACCAAAATCACAATATACAAAACACTGATCAGACCAGTTGTGCTGTATGGCTCTGAAACCTGGAGTACAACGAAAGGAGACGAAGCCTTGTTACAAACCTTTGAGAACAAAATTTTAAGACGCATCTTTGGACCCATTAGGGATACACAAAGTGGAGAGTGGAAAAGAAGAAGTAACAAAGACATTTATGATCTGTTTAAGTCCCCGCTAATCACTGGTATCATGAAGGCTAATAGACTACAATGGCTGGGGCATATAGAAAGAATGGAAGATAATAGGGAAACAAAACTCGCTTACACTCAGGAAATAAATTACCGTAGACCCCGAGGTAGACCAAGAAGGCGGTGGAGAGATAATACATGTACAGACCTGCAAGCACTTGGAATCAACGACTGGCAAGAGAAGGTCCACCAGAGAGACGAATGGAGACGGATTGTATTTGCAGCAAAGAACCTCAATGGCTCGGAACGCTGAAGAAGAAGAAAGAAGAAGAAATGGTAAGTTTACGTCAGTACTCAAGGCATTAGGGTTAATATAAAGACTGCATGTACTCAATAACATGTCATTACAATTGTAGTGATCTCTTTCTCTATCCATCATTTTTTTTAAAACCTTGCAATGTAATAGGTCTTCTGTTTTACGTTTCTGTTGTTTGTTTCTTTACTCTAATACTCCTGAGACTCGGTCAAATACACCATACATTCAGAAATTGATTGTTAGTTATGAGTCTAAACCAAACAGGTGTCAAGTTCAGAAGTTGATTGTGAGTTATGAGACTCAACCAAACAGGTGTCAAGTTCAGAAGTTGATTGTGAGTTATGAGACTCAACCAAACATGTGTCACATTTAGAAGTTGATTGTGAGCTATGAGACTAAATCAAACATGTGTATGGTTCAGAAGCTGATTTGAATTGTGAGAATCATTCAAACATGTGTAATGCTGAGAAGTTGATTTTGGGTTTTCATACTCAACTAAACGTGTGTCACGATCAGAAGTTTATTGTGAATTATGAGACTCTATCAAAGACGTGTCATGTTAAGAAGTTTATTGTGAGTTATGAGATTCGACCAAGCATGTGTCAGATTCAGAAGCTGCTTTGAATTATTAGTCTCAATCAAATTTATGTCACTTTGAGTAGTTGATTGTAATGTAAATTATGACTTGCCCAAGAACGTTTTCACGTTAACTATGGTTGAAACCGCTTAATTAAATGCCTGGTTGTTGGTGAATCCTATTGAAGACTCAAAGTTGTAATCTGAAGTTCTACACGTGGAACATGTTCATATCGTTTAGACCATGGAAAGGGTTTGTATCTAGTAGACACCCTCCTTCCCACCCGCTACCAAGGTATGGGGATTATGTTACCGAGCTCTACTTCCCTTCTCAAACGTAAGAAAGCAGCAGCATATGCAGGACCGCTATTAGAACTGCACTTCAACTGAGAAGGATATTAGGATTAACCAAGTCAGGATTGAGCACAACACACACAAACTGGCAAGATTACATCTAGACGTTTCCTCCACGGGTTTCGTAAATGTCAGTGTCACAGTTCAACCCAATACCCAGTGGGATTATAGTAAGAATATCCCAGACTCAGGCATGAACTGTGAACTAATCTGATTACGATGAATAATTGACGCCTCTACTCTCAGGATAAATCCATAAGTGTTCGGCCTCAGACACCAGAAATCGACAGGGGGCAGATGGTAAGTGTCACTGTCACGCCACGTCGAACCCTTCCACACTATAACTCTAGTTAGTGTTAGATATGTCCCTAGCACTGTCTCAATGGACATGTACTGTTTTTGTGCAGGCGCCGTTATGGTATGTGGGTATACACCGCCATACTTCTTGTGTACATCATGTTCTTGGCTTCTCTGACTTCTATTGTGGTCAATGAAAACTCGCTAAAGGTAAGGACAACTACCTAAGGTACCTCAATATTTGAATTGAGTAAAATACTAGTTTAAGCCGACATTGTCCTTCTTGTTTTGTTGATAATTGTCAAAGCTCCTGATTCAGATATCTTACAAATAGTCTAAATCATATGTTGAACATTGTTTACAGTTTATTTGCTGTAACTATCAATCACGATCATTTGTACGTTGACTATCAGATGTACAGCATTTAGTAGACTATGAGAGCACAGAAGGCTACTGGTATCAGATTTAAAACGCTTGAAATGAATCATGTATATGAGTCTTTGTAAATAAGGAAACCAAAAAAAAAAAAAAAAACGGGGAACCATAAAATGGAACATGGAACCATAAAAAACTGAGTTCTGTTGGGTTGAGTAAAGAACCGAGATTATAGTTTTCGGGACATTCACATACGTGTTCCATCCTCTTCTTCAACAGCCAGCAAAGAGTCCCAATAGTAATGGTACCATTAGAAGTCTGGTTATGTCTCTGTCTGGCCTGTCCTCGGCCAGATCCTCTGTTCACCTTCTGCGGCACCACTCTCTCCAGACCGCGATGATCTTTCTGTTCTTTTGCACTATGGAAACGATCCCAGAAGGCATCAACCACGAATGCCTTATCCTGCATCAATACCCCACCGAGCGGTGCAGACCCAACAGGTCTGTTTACCTGCTCGAAAAAGTCCGACAGATTCTCTCTATTTTTTATTGTTGAACTGAGGCTTGCCACTATGCCCGAGGCATCTCTGTCTTCACATTTCCCATCATACTTTGTGAGTACGTTACAATCAAACATGTTTTAAAATATAGAAGACAGAAAATTCAAAAAGTAGATGTAAGCAATAGCACAGCTTAATATAAGGCAACAAGTAATGTCTTGAACTCTTCATGAGGAAAACTAACAGATAAGTTCCAAACAGAACAGTAATGCAGCAAATATGCTTTTTTGTCGCATGTATTATTCTGACATATTGTACATTGGTTTATAAAGACAGGAATTAGCTACCCCCAGAAATGGAATTCAATGGTTCGGCTCTGACAGATCAGCTTGGTGATTCTAAATTTCTCTGGAGACAATGCTCTCCAGACTCACATGCGGAATCAGATGCAGAATAATTAAATACACTTGGTAGTAAAGTAAAGTAAAGTAAAGTAAAGTAAAGTAAAGTAAAGTAAAAGTAAAGTAAAGTAAAGTAAAGTAAAGTAAAGTAAAGTAAGCTATCCTTTTCACGTCTTGACGCTTTTTGGGTACATGGTGCTATCCGCTATATTTTAGACCAAAGGCTTGATAGGTAATGTGGCCAATACTGCGACCACTGTCTTTGTTCCCATGCAACTTCCTGATTTCTTCCGACTTCGTGGTTATTTTGAACACGTTTTGCCAACAATTTGTCGCCTTGACTCTGTCCTCCAAGCAGAAACTGCAAAATATTAAAGCCCGTCCTGTCTTCTTACTTATCACCTCCATAACATTATTGTTAAAAAAATTAAAAAAACATTCTCTCGAGGCACCTTGCCATCCTTCGTGCTGACCACGCGCACAGACGCGATCATAAACTTAAGGTCGCAATAGAAAGGGGCAGATAACGTCAACCCTCTGAGACCCATTCAGACACCGTGGCTTGCCTTAGACCTCGGTGTAAAACCATATCCACTTCAGATTCCGATGGCGGCATTCTCCAGTGCCACTTTCCACATCCATGCTCCCCTGCACGAGCTGCTGTTATTGACACCGTTATCTACAACGGTGTCGCATCATAAAATACGTAACTGAAAGAGGCTTACCTTTGGCCGACAGAAAATTTGAAATTTAAGAAGTGCCCGTAAACCGGTCTGCACATTTCAACAGTGTGGATCCAGGTTACGACAATTTCATCTGGCACATCTTATGAAACAGATCCCAAACTGGGGGAAACGGCTCTTGTTTATTTTTTTCCAACTGATGTCGTACGACATCTATTTTCAAAATAGTTTCACTTTACCGATTTTTTTTTAAAAACAACCAAATCCTCTCGCCCCCTCACTTCTCTGTCATCCCTGCTTCCAGCACCTTTATTTGTGTGCCCTTCCCATTCATGCTTTCCTATGGAGATTGACATACACCCATTTCGCATTCAATTACACTTCCTGTCAGCTACCTTACGGAACGTGCCTACCATGCACGTCGTAAGAGGCGACTAAGGAGGCTATGGTTCCGTCGCCCTGCTACTGAGTGAGTGCGTGGCGCGACACTGTGAGCTGTGAATTTCGCGTGGAATGCTTTTGCATCTGTCCGCAGTTGGTTTTAGTGTGAACTGCATGTTCAGAACGATGACGGCCGGCTGTTGCTGGATTGACTGGTTTGCCTTTTCAGTTCACGGGTGATTTTTATCTGGAGACTCCTGGGAGTCGTCGCTGTAGCTACGGAGTTCGTGCTTTGTGCGGCGCTTTCGGTGGGTCGTCCTGCGGAAAGAGACCGAGCCATATGGGATAAATCCCGGGTCAATAAAGTCTTTCTGGTGACTGCCGTTTCCATCAACAATGAACTGTATCTGTCATGGAGGACTTTTGTGGTGGCATTCTGGTGGCGGCATTATGCACAGTGTACCTGTGCGGGCTGTTGGCTTGCCGACAATCCTGTCTATTCCATTGTTCACATAGGGCAGTGAGGAGCATTTTGTGTGATATTCACTGGCACAGGAACGGAGCAATATGGGGACAACCCGTTGCCGTGAAGTTGGAACCGTGACTAACTAACTAACTAACTACCTTACGGAACTCGTAGCACATAATTTTTTTTTTTCTGGCGCTGACTTGCTTTGAATTCAACCATAGTCGATACACTCTACATTTTGCTTGTGGATTAGCTTTCCCTAATTACCAGTGTCGCCTACCATCAGGCGAACCCACCCCGACTTCAGAGGTACTTGTAATTTTCGTCCCCAAGTCAAGGACGAGAAGTCAACACTTTAGTCCAACTGACCGATGTAGAGGTTGAACCCCCTACCTCAGCATCAACACACCGGTTGTGTAAGAAGGAGCGCTCGTATCAATTCAGCCATGCGACCTCTGCACACAATTTAATTGTTATTGGCTAGGAATTAGACGTCTACATGACTCACTCTTTAAAGTACTTTGTCATAGTTGTCTGTTTGCTTGGGTGTGCTGACGTATGCTTTATTATGGGAAAGTCCATTCTGTTAATGTAATAGTGTTTTTGTAAAGCTGAGCAGCTTCACTTTGTGTGTGTGTAGATATGTTCATCGTATTTGAACACTTTTACTCGTTGTATTTTAACAGATATAATCCTATCTGTTTTTATTTTAACCACACACTCACGAAAACACGAGCACACGCTCACACACACACATACACACATACGCATATATGGAATGGCCAGGGTGTCAGCTTAACCTACGCAAGTGAGGCTATAATGAAGCGAGGTCCCTTTGCATATCCCTTACAGGACGTTACAGTCAACACCAGCATTTTTCCGCTGTTGTTGATGTTCTTGGCAAGATTACGCTCAGTAGTTTGCCATTGCTTTCTGAGCGGCCGGCACACATACCCTGTAAGTAACCAACGCGACGCGATCCGCTGTCGAATCTCGCGCAGCTGTGTTCCTTACGTGGTTATACGGGATTACGGAGAAAGTCGTTAAACCCTCGCCAGGGAGACCGCCGGGGTCCCTTTAACATTAGACAATATATGAAACATGTAAATAATATATATATATATATATATATATATATATATATATATATATATATATATATATATATATATATATATATATATATATATATATATATATATATATTGTTAGATGATTGTGGAAATATATTAATCCTAAACAACACGTATTTCCAGCATTATGATCCAGATGTTCATGCAAACAAGACGTCTGTGTTTTTGCATGGCAACCACAAGGAGCATCACTTGGAGCCATTGTTTGTTGTCTGCCTGTGGTTCATTGCGGTATACAGTGGTGCCAGCATGATCAAAGAAGTCACACAGATCATTTCTCAGGTGAATTATTGATTAATTCTACACAGCTTAAAATTCGTGGACACTATTTAGAATAAACATCCAATACTCTCTGTTGAAGATTCGAGATTTTATGAGGCGAACATAAAAGAAAAAGCCCAAACAAATGGGACTGGTTATCAACCAAGATAAGACATAATATATGTTAATTTCAAGAGAAGGGACGGCTAAAAACTCTGGCCACATACAAATAGATAATATGACAATTAAAAGAACGGAAACATACAAATACATGGGTACAAGCTTCAACTGCTCCAACATAATAAGGGAAGAAATACAAGCTAGAATCAACTCTGGAAATAAGATATACTACTGCACTACAACATCTGCTAAAATCAAATGCGCTATCTCGTAACACCAAGATCACAATATAGAAAACACTGATCAGGCCAGTTGTGCTGTATGGCTCTGAAACCTGGAGTACAACGAAAGGAGACAAAGCCTTGTTACAAACCTTTGAGAACAAAATCTTAAGACGCGTCTTTGGGCCCATTAGGAATACACAAAGTGGAGAGTGGAAAAGAAGAAGCAACAAAGACATTTATGATCTGCTTAAGTCCCCGCTAATCACTGGTATCGTGAAGACTAATAGACTACAATGGCTGGGGCATATAGAAAGAATGGAAGATAATAGGGAAACAAACCTCGCTTACACTCAGGAAATAAATGACCGTAGACCCCGAGGTAGACCAAGAAGAAGTTGGAGAGATAATATACATACAGACCTACAAGCACTTCGAATCAGCGACTGGCAAGAAAAGGTCAACCAGAGAGACGAATGGAGACGGCTTGTATCTGCAGCAAAGAACCTCAATGGCTCGGAATGCTGAAGAAGAAGAAGAAGAACATAATGTAAATTATGTTGCACTGTTTCTTCACACCTTTAACCTAGGGTTTTCTGTTTCAATAGGCCTATTTTTTCTCCTATGCCATTGTCCATGGTTCACCTGAAAGAGAGCAAGTTGTTCCATTGTTAGTTCTAAAAACGACAGCACAGGATGCAGGGCAAGCCCTCTGCAGATGTCACAAGTTCACAAGGTCTAGGTGCTAATCGTTCCAGTAACACTCTTGTTGTAAACACTTAAAGCGTGTCCTTTCATACGCCTCTTTTTGCCGTAATCACACTTATTAGTATACATTCAAACGTAATCATTCTTAAATAGGTTGTTTCGTCTGCTTAGGAGTGATCCATTGTCTTCATAACTCTCCTTTGTCCGTGGTTGAGTATTCTTGTTGTCCATGGTTGAGTATTCTTATTGTCCGTGGTTGAGTATTCTTGTTGCAAACCCTCTGTGAGGCCAACAGGAGGCCATACTGGAGTCAACCTCAACAGTTGGATCTGAACGCTCGCTCTTCAATTGTCGGTGTACTAATGCAGAGGAAGTGGGTTCAACCCCTACACCGGTCAGCTGGATTTCTTGTCTTTACTTCTTTTTTTTTTTTTTTTTTTTTGCATATCCTATTTACGGGACATTGCAGTCAACACCACATTTTCAGCTGCTGTTGATGTCTTGGCAAGTTTTACGTTTAGTAGTTTGCTAATGCTGTCTAGACGACCGGCTCACATACTTTTTCTGTAAGAAACCAACGCAACGCGATACACTGCCGAATCTCGCGCAGCTGTGTTTTGTACGTGGGTATACGGGATTACAAACAGTATCCTTAATCCCTTCGCCAGGGAGACCGACTGTCTTGACTTGGGGTAGTAAATTACATGTACCTCAGAATTGGGAGTGGATTCGCGGGATGGCGAGGGACACTGGTAATAGTGAAAGCTAATCCACACGTTAACATCAGTCTACAGTCTACTGCACTCGCCCGTAATGGCGACTACTCGAAATAGTAGCACGTGCATGGATTACGCTTGAGTTTAAAGCTAGCGAACGCAAGAAAAACATTACCTGACTTTTCACTGTGAATTCGAATAGTACCTGTAGAAAATGGTGCATCAGACAATGTCAAACATACTGAAAAAAGTGTTTTAAATGTTCGAGATTTTTAAAATTATATTTAAAATTGCATTGTAATATCAATCAATCATCAGTCATGTGCCATGCCGGAAAGCGTGGGCGGTCATGACTCGCCATTTCACTCGATCACCAGAGTCGTGGATCAGCTCAGTGTTTCTGTCTCGTCCATGCCATGTGGCCAAGCCATCCAGATATTTTCCTCTTTGTCTTCCTCTCGGTCTGTTCCCCTCGATCTTGCCAGTCGTCATTAAGTTCTCTAATCCATTTCTTCTCATAACATGTCCAAAACATTTTGACTGTCTTCGTCGAATTTCTCTAATCAATTTACGATTTTCATGTGTCTCCTGTAGTACTTGGTCATTGGTTTTTCTATCTGTCCATGGTATTCTTTGCATTTTCCTCAGAAACCACATTTCTGCAGCCATCAGATGTTTTTCAGCTTGACTGCACATTGTCCAAGTTTCACATCCATACAAAAGAACAGGCTCTATGTATCCCCTCAACACTCTCTTTCTCGTTTCAATTGACATCTTTTTATTGGTCAGAATATTTTTCATCTTGCTAAAGGTTACCTTCGCCATGGCGATTCTTGTTTTAATCTCTTCAAGGCATCTCCCATCAGATGTTATGACTGTTCCGAGATAATTGTACCGATTCACTTGTTGAAGAATATTCCCATTTACTTGTATATTACATTGTGGTACTTCATTCTTCCTAGTGACGACCATAACCTGTGTCTTCTTACAATTTAATTCCAACCCCAGCTGCTCACTGTGTACAACCACAGCGTCTACTAATTGTTGCAGATCCTGTGCATTGTCTGCAATCAATACTGTATCATCTGCATATCTAATGTTATTTATGTTTCGTCCTCCAATGCTGATTCCATTTATGTCTTCTACATTTCTTAAAATATTTTCACTGTATAGGGAAAAAAGCTCTGGGGACATTACACATCCCGCATTGTAATATAGTTACATTTGTAATATTTAAAATTGCGTTTAATATAGCTTATACACAGGCTGAAGCTTTGGCCAAAGACTCACATTTTGGATTATATTACTTGTATGCTCTATTTCACATGTGTGTGTCCTCGCCCTATCAGCCTGACTCTGTGTTTCCTTTACGTCTGCTTGTCTTCATCCTTTTATTTTCCTTCGCGTCTGTCGGTCTATCAATTTTACTCTATTAATTATTCTTCACACATGTCTGACGGGGCGAAACAACTGTGTCCTTCTATTTTCATTCATATGTGTTTGTCTTCGGCCTATCATCTTTACTCTTCAATTTTCCTTACGCATGCTTTCTATGGTCTATAAGATTTACCTTTCTATTTCTTTTCAAATTTGTGATTCTTCAGCCTCTGGACCTAACTCGTCTATTTTCTGTCACAACTGTGTCTTCGGGATATTAGCTTTACTCGTCTGTTTTCCTTCACACGTGTATTTTATGTTTGTATTCAAGTGTGAGGGTTTTCAAACATTATAAATGTACTCTTCAGTTTCCGTTCACACCTGTATGTCTTCAACCTGACACGATTAAAGGTGTTTTGATTTGATGCCTTGAAGAGATTATAGCAAGAATCGCCATGGCAGATGGAAAACATGCTGACCAATAAAAAATGTCATTTCCAACGAGAAAAAGAGTGTTCAGGTTCTACACAGAACCTATTCTTTTGTATGGATTTGAAGCGTGGACAATGAGCAGACACGCTGAAAAACATCTGATAGCTGTGGAAATGGAAATATTTTCAAACACTGCAGTCATTAAAAATACACACTGTATTTTGCTTGTAGGTATTTTCCCTCTCGTGTTGTTACTACGTGTCTTGTGTTTACAGAGAATTCGCTATTTCCGTGATAGCAATAACGGCTTGGAATGGGCTTTGTATATAACATCTCTGCTGTTTGTTGTACCATTTATCTTCGACGTGTCTCATCACTGGCAGTGGGAATCTGGAGCTATTGCCGTGTTCCTGGCCTGGTTCAACTGTTTGGTGTTTCTCCAGAGGTAAAGTTATTGTCGTTAATGTTAGTGTTGTCGGCACTTTGGCGTGGTGGTGGTGGGGGGGGGGGGGCAGTGAGCGTTTCACAGTTCCCCGACATACCGATCTGAGGGTTCAAGGACGGCTGCAAGCGATTAGGAGGCGGACCGACTTGCCTTGACTCCTCATGGCTTGGCCGTCAGTCGTTCAGATATCAATGGCAAAATACTAAACGTAAGCACTGCCTTGTAAATCGCAAACAGCCCCCAAAATCCTGGGGTTGGTCGCGTCGTCCTGTAAAGGACATAGCAGCAACTGTAATGACAGACTTAGATGACATACCACTTCCCACTGTCAACACTGGGCGCTGCACTTTACTACCACGACTCAACAGTGCCCAGGTATACAGTCACACAGTCACTATTTAAATGTTAATATATATATATATATATTAATCACACACACTCATATATATATAAATATATATATATATATATATATATATATATATATATATATATATATTTATATATATATATATATATATATATATGTGTGTGTGTGTGTGTGTGTGTGTGTGCGTGCGTGCGTGTGTGTGTGTGTGAGAGAGAGAGAGAGAGAGAGAGAGAGAGAGAGAGAGAGAGAGAGAGAGAGAGAGAGAGAGAGAGAGAGAGAGAGAGAGAGAATCTAAATCATTGTATCTTAAGAGTATAATTTGTCGCTTGCAGGTTTGACTTTTTTGGCATCTACGTGGTGATGTTCCTGGAGATACTACAAACATTACTGCAAGTGCTGAGTGTCTTCTCAATCCTCATCATTGCCTTTGGTTTGGCCTTCTATATCCTGCTGTTTCATGAGGTCAGTGGAAGGCACACTGCCACTTTGCTACATCACAGTTATCTTTCATTAGCAACACTGCGTTTGTCTATTTGTTATTTTACATGCGTTCTGTAAATCATTAAACATGGTGTGTGTGCCGACTCCGTGGCGAAGAGTTTATGGACATGGTATGTAATCCCGTATACCCACGTATGAAACACTGCTGCACGCGATTTGGCAGCAGACCGCGTTGCGTTGGTTTTGCGTTGATATCGGTGCCGGTCGTTCAGAAATCAATGGCAAGCTACTGAACGTAAACTTGCCAAGAGATCACAGCTGCAGAAATGTTGGTGTTTACTGCGATGTTCTGTAAAAAGGATATGGAAAAAATGGTATGTGTGTTCGTGTGTATGTATCATCATCATGTGCCATGCCGACCAGCGTGGACGATCATGATTCGCCATTGTACACGATCACAAGTCTTGGATCATGCGTGTGTTCTTGTCTACATTACGCCATGTGGCTACGCCATCCGGATATTTATCTCTGTCTTCCCCTTGCACTTTTCACATCAACCTTGCCAGCTGTCATTAAGTTATCTAGTTTATTTCTATCCTCAGTAATCTTTTGTATGTATGTGTATGTAAAGATAAACAATATCTAGTGAATACTCTCTCTCTCTCTCTCTCTCTCTCTCTCTATCTATCTATCTTTCTCTCTCTCTTTCTCTCTCTCTCTCTCTCTCTCTCTCTCTCTCTATTCTTTACTTTACAACATCGAGCATAGGGGCAACATAAGGGCACCTCACTCTAAATAGTCCAATCGTATGCTATCTCATGCAACTCCGTCCATGCTCTCCCCATATCATCCATGCGTCTCTAATTCCCTTCTCCGTGTGGTTTTAGGTCTCCCCTCAATGGTTTTCCTGTGGGCTCCAGACAAGAGATGTCTGGTGATATTGTTCTAAAGTTTTCTCTACACTTGACCTATCTATGGTCAGCGTGTTGGTCTCAACTCTTGACTCACTTTTGTTTCTTTGTTATCTCTGTCAACTCCACAACTATGATTTTATCATACCATTTTAGTCAGTCTATCCCACTGAGGCCCCAATTAATGCATGTCTGTAGTTTATTAGTAACTGAATTCATCCTTCTTCTTGTTTCTAATCCACACATATTTAATCTTAATGCTAGATATTCTAAGTTGATACAACGTTTAGTTTCTTGTCACTCCCCGATGGTGGCTACTACTTCTGTTTTGGGAGAGATGTTGTATCATGTAGCTCCCCACTGTCTTCTTTGATGTATTTGAGCACTGTGTTTACCTTTTATGCCTTATTCAAGTTGACAACATCGACGTCGTTCCTCTTTCGAAGTTAATCAGTTCCATGCTGTGCTTGCGTAGCTCTTTCTCCAACAATGACCAATTCCACGTTGTGCTTCTTGCGTAGCTCTTTCTCCAACAATGACCGATTCCATGCAGAATTCCTTTACCCGCCTCAAGGCCCATTGGACAGGCCGTGTTAGACCCATATTTTTATAGACCTATCGGTTCTAGGTGGGTCATTTGGTCAGTACCTGGAGACCCAGGTCAATTGTAAACATTCGAATCCACCACGGTGTGGACAGAACTGATGACCATCGAGCTATGGATTTCATTGAAGTGCCTCACCTTAATTGTCAGAAGAATTGCATTATCGCCTGCTGGTTTTATTGAGTTACTTTTGCATCGCCAATGTGTCATCTTTAAGGTTTGGTTGCTGTTTCCTTACAGTACCTTGTTATTCTTTTAGCATATGTGGATTAATTTGAAACTTCTTCAGCTGGTGCATATTTTGTGGTTTTCTTGTTCGACTTGGTATTTAATGCGGCCTTTGACGATCTAGTCAGTCTGTAGTTTTCGCTGTGGAAGCAACTGCAAAGTTAAGCTCCCACTCCTCTCTCCACTGTTTATTGGTATAGGCCGGAACTATCTGCACCTTGTTCTCTGTGAGTGTAACAAGCTACGTGGAGGGTCCCAAATAGCCCGGTCACAATATTTCAAATATCTTCTATAGCCCTGGCTTAGATAGGTCTTTACCTGCCAACCCTCCTCCGTTTTCCCTGGACACACTGTCACGCTTCCTTTCGACCTAGGGACCTATTTCCTGCAGTGTTCTTCTGGCTGACGCATAAATAACATGGCAGTCGTCAGAACAACTTGGAAGTAATTTTATTAACCTAATCAAGAACAGCACAGGAACACATAAAGGCAGATAAACAGATAGATCTACACAGACACTACACTGGTAAATTCTAACACAGAGCCTCAAGTCGCCACAGTCACAGATCCAGCTTCAGATACTGTCTGATCTGTCCACACACTTCTCACCAAAGATGTCCGAATCTCCTTCCTTCTCCAACAACTGGGTGTAGGTTCAACCGGCTTTTGTAGAATCCAAGCGACTGGTGTGTTGAGGACTTCTGTTCATTGTCATCTGAATTAGTTCGGCACTAGGTCTTCACTGACCTATGAAAAGCTTTAGTGTTGCCGATAAGGTGAGGTGTTTGTGAAGGATAATGGTTGGGTCCTTTTAATGTCCGGGATAAAATGGGTATGCCAGAAAATCACTCTTAGGCTCCCTCCGGACAACAACTGCTCTCAGGCGTATGTTGTTAAAACAAAACCGGCAATGCACCAGTCATACAAAATGTCCTTGCTTCAAGACCTGCACCTTGCCTTGAGTTGGCCTCGTTGGACATATTTACGTTAGCCTAGAAGCACCGGTGATAATGTCCCTTCGAAGACATAGTCACTTCCCATAGAAGAGGACCCTGGAGATGATAAATAAAACCTGAGCGACTGGGCTGACTCATGTATCACACAAATACACTATATTTAATACCTGATTGACCAGGCCTGACCTGTCAGGTAGCCCCTGGATTGGCCACGTCCGGGTTTGAGTAGACCTCCAGCTGGACGAAGTCCGGTTGTCTTTTTGGCCACACGACACACCCTCCACACTCATACCAAGCCTTTATTATGATTGGGCACATTCATTCCCATGCTTCCCTCTCACTTGCAACCATGCCTTTCTCACCCGCAAGATCTTGTGGTGTGGTGCGCCCAGTAATCCGTGTGTTACATCTCATTAACTCATAGTATAGTAATGGGGTTGTATGGCACGCTTTGTAGTTCCCCACTCCCTGCAAGAATAGGAAAGAAGATCCTACCCCCTCCCGGCTCCGCTCTTGTCTGAGCGGTCGCCGCAATGTACCAGCAGTGCCCCACAGAACACATAGATTCAGCGGAATGCAGGTTCTCTAAATGAGATACAGAAGTCCATTAACTTCCCTACATCATCCCATCTAGTAACAGATGAAAGAGATAGTCCTGTGAATAGCCTCTTCTGGCTCAAGAAGATAGATCAGAGATTGGTGTACCCCATTCCCAAAATACCCACTGAGTATATACAACAGAAAGATGACAATCTGTCCAATTCAAGCCGTAGATAGAAAGACAGCAACAGCTCATCTGACGCCAAGAACAAATGAAATCCTCTTGGGAGATATATGGTTCAGATTCACTTCCCCGGCTATGCCAAGGACAAGACGTGCAGCCAAATCGGCTAACGGTCACCCAACTCGTCATTGGTTATGATTGGCCTTTCGCCAATTCATCTTCCCCTTCAACCCATGGTATATTTATAACTCCATGTTTGGCTGGAGTACCCACAACCCAAGCCCTACCTTTCTTCACCACTTCAGTAGGAGGTTGCATCTCTGTCCCAATCTTCAAATCGACTTGACAAGATGCCACTATCCAACGGTAGGTGTGTACACGGCCATGAATTGCTTAGCAGCCGCACCAGCGCTCATTTGGCGCAAGGCGCTCCATCGGGTTTACCCGATGTGAAAGATATTGGCTACTTGCTCCATGTAAAGATTGTGATAGGAAGATAACCCAAAGAACCATCTTTCATGGAGATTTGAGAGAACAAGAGAACTGAGAGCTTCCGAAAGCCGTTCCCCCCTGTCTACCCAAAATAAAAGAATGCATAAGGACATGGACCACTGGCGTTTCGCTACAGTGAGATCCATCCTCGGCACATGACTGGGGGATTTCTCTTCTATAGTTCTATCAAAACGTTCTCAAAAATAGTATTCACATTGATATTACTCTTCTCTACGGAAATCTAATGTAACGGCGAAAAATGTGCATTTTGGACGTGATACTATGACAGGGCCGTAGGTAAATTTTCTCAGTATGATGCAAGTCTTCGTAATGCCACCTCTTAATGATGCAAGTCTTCGAAATGCCGCCCCTCCTTCGCTGCTTATGCCGCCCCCTTACAGTGCCGCCTGATGCGGCCCTTTCTCTTTATCATAGCACAGCACGGCCATGTCCTATGATAATTATGTCATAATTTTTAGTTCTAATGAAGCCGAAATGTTTTTTTCTCTCCAGCATTTCATGTATGACAAGTATAAACAGACACGGGGAAAGCTATGATCTGCAATTGTCAAAGACTTGAAATATGCTAATGATTAATTAAGCCATGTGGGTTGAACAAGACATCATCTGTTTAACTCATTGCATAGAAGAAATCCTTTCGCACAGGTGCGACCGTTAGAGACAAATTCTGGGGGATCAGAAAAGACCTCAAGCGAACCGTCGTGTCTTTGGCCCATGCCGGACTAAACGCATAGCAAACGTTAAACACTGAAGAAGATGATTCTCATTGTTTACCAAGCAGCTTACTATACGTGCAAAGGTTGTTGCGTTCATTGTATAGATTTCTGTAATCGTTATGCCCCATCTAAAAGTTGGTACTTAAGATTATTACTTATCTAGATTATGACATGTCAGATCATTTCTAGATGATGGTTTCATGTTGGTCGTCGGCGAAGTCCAAATTAGCGAGCTGATGTCAGAGAAATACACTGAATTCCATTTTCCGGCAGTACTTGTTGTTGGCTTCATAATAGCAGTCTATGATCCGTAAGATTAACTGAGGTGACGAAAGGCATCTATTTCTTACTCCTGTTCTTTTTTCGAATGACTCTGTCAGTTTTGTCTAATGGAAGACTCTGCACTTTATGTCAGTTTATGTTGCCTTTATTAAGTTCAAGATGTCCTTTGGGATCTCATAATGCCTCATAAGTTTTCAACGAGATCCATATCAATGCTATCAATAGCGTTTTCATAGTCCACAAACACAATATAAAATGACGAATCAAATGCGCTGCTTTTTGCTCTATTATTTTGCGCATTGTGACAATCTATTTGGTCGCTTTACCTATTCTTACTTTAGTTGATCGTCAATGGTGCCAATTTCTCTGGAATGATTCTGTTTAAGGGACTGTTTTTTCAGGGACTGATAGTAACATTATTTATCTGTCTAACACTCTTGTCTGTCCCCTTTCTGTCACAACTTCACCAGATATCATTTTCTACAGTCTGTTGGTATTTCCTAAGCTTTCCAGACACTGCTAAATAATTTATGAAGTAATTCTGTTCAGGTGTTTAGCTTAACAGTCCCTGCTGGGATATCATCTAAACTAACAGCTTTCCAATCCTTCAGAAGTGTGATAGCCATAGTAATCTCTTCGTAAAATGTTTTTCGCATCTGATATCCAGCTCCACTTCTGAATGCTGAAAATCCGGAGTACCGTCTGGGGTGGTCTATTCAGGAGTTCCCCGAAGTATTCAGTCCATCTAATTAGTTTATCTTTAATGTTAGCGAGAACTTTCCCATTTTTATTTTTGTCATTTCCATTTGGTTGATTCTATTTTCCTGCTATCTTCCTTGTGGTACTGTAAAGGTCTCTGAGGTTTTCTTCTGATGCAGTTCGTCTGACTCTCTTGCTAGGTCGTCTATGTATTGTCTTGTAACTGCTTCTTAACTTCTTTATTGGCGTCTGCCTATTTTTTAAGGTTGACTGGGGGAGGGGCAGGGGTTTCCGCTTCGTACCTTTGGTTCTGCTATTATTTTAAATCTGCTTTTTTTTTTCGTTGAAGGTACTCTCCATATTATTCATCTATCTTTGTTTCTCTTGTCTGTGTATTGTAGGTATCTGTCTATTTCGTTAGCCCTGTGGCTTCCATTCAAATGGCTTTCATGTTACACTATTGTATAGGAGTGTTTCAGTTAATTGCATGCCCTGTACAGGACATCTCAACCAACCCCAGAATGTTGGACTGTTTGTGATTTACTAGGCATTTTTACGTTCAATAGTTTCCCATTGCTTTCTGAACAACGGATGCTAATACCATTGAAAACAATGGAAGCTGATCCGCCTCCAAATCGTCTGCAGCTGATTTCAAAGCCTCAACTCGGTATGTCGGAGAGTTGTGAAACTCATTCATTGCCCCTTAGCCACATAGCCGACTTTATATGAGTGTACGAAACAGATATAACCACACGGATAGGTCATCACCAACAAGAACAGAAACAATAAAATAATTGTCTGAGACAGTGATCTAACATTAAAAGCAACAGTTTCTGGCAGTGTTAATTCTTGTGAAGCAGCTCCTCAGTGAACTGTGTCAATAAATAACCACGAATTGTTCTGGTTGCCAGGAATCCAAAGCCTACTCGACCCCCGCTCTGTCCTTTCTTCGCACGTTCATGATGATGCTGGAGCTAGACTATCTGGGCTCCTTCAATGACCAGTATGTGGATGGCCGGCCTGAGACCCTGCACTTTGACAACTTGACCCTGGTCTTCCTGGTTGTCTTTGTGCTTCTCATGCCCATACTGCTCATGAACTTGCTGGTAGGTCGAAGTTGCTGCTTTTACTATGTCAGTTAAAAATTAGTTTCTACTTCAGAATAACATTTTTTTTTCCTCTAGACATTTCACTGCATACACAGAGCTGTTTAATGTTGTTGTTACAGTATTTTTTGTTATTGGTGGCAGTATTGATTGTTTAAGCGATTTTCAGATTGTTTCTGTGTTGTTTCCTTGACAAGTTGTTAAAATGTTCGCACCTATGTTAGTTTCTAATTTTAGGACAGCTTTAAAGTGTTTCAAATATCTGTGTTTTATCATGGAGATGTTTTAGATGGCTCTATAGAAATATTAAATTATTCCGCTCCAAACATAAACTAGGTTTGGAACCACCCCCCCCCCCCCCCCAAAAAAAAAAAAAAAAAAACTGAATGGCGGAAAATTGGAAGTAGGGATGTGTCACAGTTATGACTTAAAAGTTGTTAATATGGTAGCAGACAAGCTGTATTATAACGTAAAGACAACATGTCGTCAATATATAGGCTCATGACAGATACGGAAGTCTGCTTAAGACGATTAATCATCCGGTGGCATTTAATCAGTTAATACACAGGCTGGCTGGCCTATTGAAATATGGGGGCTAGCTGCACAAACCGAACACTCCCCGAGGTGTGGGAAGAGTCCTTTACTGTTTGTTGTTTACTTATAGGGTCACATAGTGAAACAATGTAACAATATTACAATGCAAGAGTGTAACAATGCAACAGTGTAACAATGCAACAGTGTAACAATGAAACAATGAAACAAAGTAACAATGTATCAATGAAACAGAGTAATAATGTAATAATATAGCAATGTAACAATGTAACAATGTAATGAATGAATCCCCAGAAAACGATAAGTAGATTGTGAGTTTTACTAGAACATGATTACAAGTAACACAATGGACGTTGCGGCCAAAGCGTTCATCAGCACAGAATAAACAAACACAAACCAACACAGCTGCATTAAAAATACTACATGAAAATATCCATATAAAAGATACTTATTTGTATCTTTTTATAGGCTGGATATATATTCCAAACGATAAGCATGTAAGAATGCAACAATGAAACAATGCACGGTTTTGAGAATAGCAAAATGTTCATACATGTTTGAAATACAAAGCAACTGTCAAATGCAAGTTGTTCTGAGAAAGGTAATTTGTATTGGGTTGCTATTACGTGTGTCCACTGTTTGTCTGCAGATAGGTCTGGCTGTTGGGGACATTGAGTCTGTGAAGAGAGATGCCAGGCTGAAGCGTCTTGCCATGCAGGTATCGGTGTTGTCTGGTTGTGTGTAATACAGCATGTATACATGAATAGAAACCAATAAAGAGCTGAAACATCACTGATTTATGAATGCAGAGTAAACACAAGATTCATACTATATTTTTATATTAGCAAACATGGGCCTCCAGTTGGGAACAACTTAATGACAACAAAACAACAAAATATGTAATCTATTTTGCATTCATTGAATTCATTCAATAAAAAATCTCTCATACTGTAGATAAACACAGTCAAGGCCCCCCCCCCCACCCCCCCCACCCCCCCCCCCCCCGATCCGTCGCCTCTTTTTCTATTTTTAATGAAAAGGTGACTCGTAGATTTGGGGAGTATAGTTTCTTTGTATGGTTTGGTTTCTGGTTGTTAGGATTCCACATTCTAACTCTTCAGCTCATCCATAGGCTCATCCATGTGATTTTCTTCTCCAGCAAGTGCGGGGCATATATGCACACCTTGCTCCAATAACACATGTTCAACTCTTCCTCCCATATTCCCCTCCTTGCTCATACATAATTAAACATGTTGCTTCATCTCTGTCATCACATTTATTATAATATTGTGTTGCAGACATTGCCAGCATACATGAAGTGGCTGAACAAATCTTTCAGTGTAGATTTTAAAATTGTTTTCAAAATCCCTGACTTTGTTCAAGGGCACAGTATGAAGGTCGTGTGTCTACATCCAGCAGCGTGTGTAGATGGGGGGGGGGGGGGGGGGGGGGGGAGAGACCACATTATCACACACCAGACGAATCATATACAAATATGATATATGTTATATTAAGGCAATTTAATGCAACCATAGTAATATAAATAATATTGAATATCAGCGCTAGACAGGACACTTCAACCGAACAAATCTCACCGTTGACTTCACCATGGCAAAACTCTGCTTGCAACACACAACGGGCTAACATGGCTTGTTACCTATTTAAAATACAGATTCTCTTGGATTCCAAATACAGCGTTATCTTACACAGCAGTACAGTTAAGAATGGATGCAGGCTGTTTTACTTACATGCACATTTAAATGTTATTTTGCATACTTCTGCGTTCATCCGGGGCGTTTTTTTCAGACGTTTTTGTGTTGTGCCATGTTTTGCGCCATTAGGCCGACACGTCCGACTTCTGCGGTTGATTATTGACCGGGTTCACCTTCCCGGGGTCATGTTGCATACAATGTCATACACACACATTTATACAAGATTTCTCACAATGTTCAAGCGTGTTATTTTTTTTAACGCTTTGACCTCACAGACAGAACCTTTCTAGAACAACGACACTACTTAAACACCAGAGATACTCCATGAAATTGTACTACAGCAGTAAGTAAAGCCTGGTGACAGCGAGGCTCAGTCAGTGCAAGGACGGGTCACTCCATGACAATGTACTACATCAGTAACTAAAGCCTGGTGACAGCGAGACTCAGTCAGTGCAAGGACGGGTCACTCCATGACAATGTACTACATCAGTAACTGCAGCCTGGTGACAGCGAGGCTCAGTCAGTGCAAGGACGGGTCACTCCATGGCAATGTACTACATCAGTAACTAAAGCCTGGTGACAGCGAGGCTCAGTCAGTGCAAGGGCAGGTCACTCCATGACAATGTACTACATCAGTAACTGCAGCCTGGTGACAGCGAGGCTCAGTCAGTGCAAGGACGGGTCACTCCATGGCAATGTACTACATCAGTAACTAAAGCCTGGTGACAGCGAGACTCAGTCAGTGCAAGGACGGGTCACTCCATGACAATGTACTACATCAGTAACTGCAGCCTGGTGACAGCGAGGCTCAGTCAGTGCAAGGACGGGTCACTCCATGGCAATGTACTACATCAGTAACTAAAGCCTGGTGACAGCGAGGCTCAGTCAGTGCAAGGACGGGTCACTCCATGACAATGTACTACATCAGTAACTAAAGCCTGGTGACAGCGAGACTCAGTCAGTGCAAGGACGATTCACTCCATGGCAATGTACTACATCAGTAACTAAAGCCTGGTGACAGCGAGGCTCAGTCAGTGCAAGGACAGGTCACTTTTACACGCCCTAAGGCACGTTGGGCTTATGGATCTAGACCCATATTTGTGTAGACCGAACGGCTCTCAGTGACTTAGTGGGGTATGTGATCCGCACCAGACCGGCCGCCTTTAATTCCCAATACATTCTTGGTACCTATTTAGGCTGGCTCCACCTCGGAACCCAGATGAGTTTTTTTTTAAAAAATCCGAATTCGCCCAGCTGCGGATCGAACCAGTTCTGCTCGACAGGCGAGGTGTCTAGCCACTACTCTACCGAAGCTCCAAGGTGAGGTAAGAAGTAAATTTTCCAGACAACGATATTTATCAAGATAACAGCTGTTTGTTTAGGGACTCCGTTCTGAAGATTCTGTGTTCTATTTCGGACTACATCTCCCGTGTGTTGCCGGGGCCCATAAGGGAAGCAAAGAATAGCAACACTGTAGCCTACCACGCATGTCGTAAGAGGCGACTAAGGAGGCTTGATGGTTCCGTCGCCCTGCTACTGAGTGAGTGCGTGGCGCGACACTGTGAGCTGTGAGTTTTCATGTGAAGTGCTTTTGAATCTGCCCAAGTTTTTATTTTTGGAACGTGACTGCATGTTCGGAGCGATGGCAGGTGGCTATGTCCCAGAGTTGACCAGTTTTTGCCTTATGCAGAAATGCGTGGCTGCTGGGCTTCTGGTTGACTGCCACTGCCGTCGGTGATGAACTGTATGTTCGTGGACTGTGTAGGTGAACATCTAGGAAACATCCAGATAGGAAAATGACTGCCGATTCCATCAGAGATGAATTGGGTGTTTCGTGGGGGACTGGTGTGTTGACATTCTGGCGGCGGCACTATGCACAGTGTATCTGTGCGGGCTGTTGTTTGTCGAGACTCCTGTCTTTTCCACTTTTCACATTGGGCAGTGGGGAGCGTTTTGTGTGATATTCACTGGCACAGGAACGGAGCATAATAGGGACGACCCGTTGCTGTGAAGTTGGAACTGCGACTAACTAACTAACTTTCGGACTACATCGTTCGGTTGACGGGTGAAATTTTCTCTGACTCCTGGGGGTCATCGCTGGAACTACGGATCTTTGGTTAAGCAGCAAAGAATGTTTGGTTTACTGCTGCTTTAAGTCGATCGTTTAATGACGTCGTCCCCTCGCTCGATAAGTTAGCTGAAGACACACTTGAAGTTTGGAAATCGATGATTCTGTGGGGCCAGAGTTAGGTGGCTGCCTGTGTCGCTTTATGAAGTCCGCTGGATATCCATTAGATTGTAGAGTCAGGTTAAGGGTGTCCAGTTCCTCTATTAGTGGCAAATCTTTATTGTTCTGAAACAGAGGTAAAAACAGGAGCAAGAGCCACTTACTTCTGCTACGGTGATGTGAGGAGAAGAGTGCAACCCTGACTGCGTAGGGCCAAAGAAGAAAATGAATAAAGAGAAAGAACCTCTCACCGGTGATGTGAGGAGAAGAGTGCAACCCTGACTGCGTATGGCCAAAGAAGAAAATGAATAAAGAGAAAGAACCTCTCACCGTCCCCGGTTAACAAGAATAGAAAAGGATTAAGGTTTAAGAAGATCCAGGGTGGGCCGACAGGGAATTAGAACAATATTCTCCAATTCCAGACAAAGAATTACTCCGAGGGCTGTTCTAACTCCAATGACTATAATAAGAGTCTATCAACTAAACGACAAAGTAAGAGTAACACAAGCATCATTTGTTTATTAAACTTCTAAACTTCACAATAATATGCAGACATGTAGCCTCAACAAAGAAGTTAGGATTCAGCAAAAGCACTAATCCAACAAACAAAATTCCTAAGAGTAGCAAAAACTTCTAAGTACAGGAAACACTTCTAAACCAGCAAAATCTCTCCAAGTCTACCACAAACTAATCCACCAAAAACTTATAGTCTACTAAAACTAATCTACCAAAAATTTCTAGTCCACTAAAACTAATCTACCAAAACCTTCTAGTCCCTAAAAACCCAGGAAAATCCAAAATCTAAAACTAGAATTCTGGCTTTTCCTGTAGATAAAATAAAAACCAATAAAAATACTATTAAGCAAAGACAAGTCAAACATCTCAACATAATGACCCAACAAGACAACACCAACACCCAGTCTTTCTACATAAGACAGACAACACTCTTGTGCTTGTGACAAATAGACACAAGATGCAACATCTTGACACTTATTGACTAGAATCACTTACACCAGACATCACATGCAAATGCAACATCTCAACACTGATTCGGTTAACATACAACAGACATTGCCAGCAAACAGAACATCTCAACACTGGTTTGGTTAACATCCATCAGACATTGCAGGCAAACACAACATCTCAACACTGATTTGGCTAACATGTAACAGGCATTGCAAACAAACACAACATCAGAATGACATCTTTGTGCTGGTAAACCAGGCTACCATTCCTACATATCAAAATTGCTAAATGTACCAAGGAATCCATAATAAGCTCACTGCCTACACATTGTAGAATGTGTGATGCATTAATCTGTACCAAGTCACTGGTAACACAGGACAACACAGTATTCCCTATAGACCACAAGTTCATAGAACTTTATCATTGTTTAGCCCATGATATAGCCAAGATCAAACACCACCAACCACACACCATCTACTATAAAACATATATTGACAGGTTGTACTCCTGTGTCCCACATATGATGGTACGCTTTACTCCTATACCACAATACACAACATTATAGACTCCGCCACCACCAGACATTCAGTTGTCTCAACACAGGGACTTCACCGGACAACAACTCCAACAATCCTGTACACAAGCAATGCCCTCGTGGCACAAACATACATGGACTATGTAAATTCACACCAACCACACGATTCTTCACTGGACAACAATGATATGAATCGGTTATAGGATATGCTCCACATAAAATATAAATGTCCAAGCACACATATTCTACAGCATCCTGTTTCCCACAAGCTCACCACATATCCTTAGTCTCACACCATAACCCTGATTGTGGTTAAAATAACAATATAGTCTACATACATCCGCCTCGACTACTACAGGCCACTTCAGCCCCTGGCGGATATAATAATCATCATCCTCATCATGGCTATCATCATCATCCCATGACCATCACCATCACAAGCATATTCATCATCATGTGATACTTATAACACAATGTCCATCCACGTAGCGTTCCTTCTGGTATCTATATTACTGCACCCAGTCATGGATAATAATTAACATAGCTTCATTTATAGCAGTAATTGTTCTTTTTTACGTATGTCATACTTGATGGGTTTTACTTTCTAGTTAACTTTTGCTTTCTCATTAACACCGGTTTCAAAACCTCCAAATACTATATACCTTGATGTTCCCTCAATGAAACCAGAATTGAAATCCACCACCTATCATCATGTCATCTCAGTTGCACCCTGATGCACCATATGTCAAGAATCAACCATAACTCACCATCCTGACATTTAAATACTTAGACTTATAAGGGATGCCATAGGACACACTACTCCTGCAATGCCCATGTTATGATAAAGGATTTCAACAACAATATGACACACATTTCCGCATGATATTACAAATTAATAACCAACAACTAAAACATGTTTAACTATGAAAAGCAAAGGAAACAGGAATCACCATATTTGTAGAATGTGCAAATGCAACACTTGCACATAGAGTTACAACACTCACAGAAAGTTAAAGATATACATGTATTACACAGGAACTCAACCGAGGAACTCTCCGAGGCTACTAAGACAGCTCATAAAATAACCACACAACAGTATCAAGTGAAAAGTACCCAAAGTGGTAGGGGTGCATCATTCATATGAGACAGAATCAGAGCACAAAAATGTCCATGGCTGGATACAGAACCTCAGTACTAATATAATAACCAGTGTACTATATCTGATATCATTATTACACACTAATGTCAACCAGTGTTGTCTAATGCAACCCACCTCAGTGTACTATTTTGTGTTACTAGGCAAAAGATGTACATTTATGTCCTCTATTCCCCACCATTCTTCCTACGATACACCGGTTATAAATTTCCTTCCCTTATGCTTCAGGTTGCATAGCAAGTGCATATATCGTAGCGAAAGGTGGTACATAGCAATAAATCACATCCTCCCCCTCAGTAAAGCCACACTTCATTCGCAGTTATCATGATTGCATTATGATTGCTGCTACGCACCCCGCGTATTAAAGGTGCATTATTTCCTACGCCTAGTAGCTATCAATCTGCATGGCGTCCCTACAATTCAACACATTATTCCCTTCACTTCGCTATGACATTAACTTGTTAAACCTTATTTTACTAAACCTTCAGGGATGCTAAATCAATTTATAGAACAGCCCATTTAAGTAATACTCATCTACATTATCTGTTTGTATCATATATCATGATCAAGCTGACCTCATTAAATCATAGTTATACCTGATATAATAATGCCTAAAACAATTATAATATATATTGCTGCCACTAATATTCCTAATGCCGGCTTCGTGGCTTAGAGGTTATGACTTTTCTCCGTAATCTCGTATACTCTCGTCGGTAACGTGATGACGGTGAGAATCAGCAGTGGTTGAAATCGCATCGATAACTTACGGGGTATGTGAGCCGGCCGCTCAGAAAGCAATGGCGAACTACTGAGCGTAATCTTGCCAAGAAATCAACATACAGCTGAAAGATGCTGGTGTTGACAGCGATGTCCTGTAAAGGATATGCAAAAAAAAATATTCCTAATATTATTTTCCTCAATAATTTCTACAACCAATATTTGCCCAGCTCTTACAACATCAAGCCTCTTAACTCATAATAATTTACACCGCTGTAATTAAACCATTAGTTCTGAATAATTGTACAGTATTACTTAGCCTCTGTGTGCCCAATTACATCCTAACCTGTGGAACACTATTTTCCTCCTTATCGTTTGCTTATAATTTAGAATTTACCTTTTAAGTTATTTTAGGAACAAAGACTGAACGTTGCTTGTCGAGTTGGTCTCCCACGTGTCAATTCTCCATCTTCTACTTTTAATTTATCGCTCACATAATTTACTTGTAAATATTAACTCGTCGACGTCCAGATCAATCTGCGCAATTTTCTTCAAGAGCAGGTAACTCATGCTAGCTGGGGAGAGTTCCGAACTCCGTTCTCTGCAGCTGAGCTCACGGATTTCTTTTGTTAATTTTAGTTACAGCTAGAGAAATTATTAACTTAAAGATTAAAGCTAGGAATCAGCACAAGTTTAGGTATATTTTAAATCTTAATTAGTTTGATAATCACTTCATTATTATTATACTTTCATAGCTTTACTGAACTATACTATACATTTAAATAACCAAAATACTATATGCCATGCGTGGCCTTATAAAATTATATATATATATATATATATATATATATATATATATATATATATATATATATATATATATATATATATATATATATATATATATATATATATATATATATATATATATATATAAAATATAATATAAAACAAATTAATTTTGGTTACATGCCACTGCAAAACTTCAGGGTCTAACTAAACACACATTTGCAATAGCCATTGGCGCCTCGTCACTTGGTGTGATGGACTAAGGAAAAGGGCTGGTTCCGTTTCCGTTTCCGTTATTGGTACGAGTACCCCCTTTCAGCCTTCGTTTTCCGACTTGACTATGTAGGGTGTTTAAGGTGTAGCTTGAAGTTTCTCTTTCGTACTTTGGGCTGCTTGTTGTCAGCTTCCCGGCTTCTGATGGGTTGATTGCATTCGTTGCTGTCTTGATGAGGTTTTACATGTCTGGACAGAGTCGCGCACTCGTTGAGGCCCGGAGTATGGTGCTGCTTCCTTCAGGGAGATTTAGCAGTTGTCGTCTCTCCTGGTGTTCCTTCTATTTCCTCGTCGTGAGTTGCCTTCGAATCTTCTCGGTGTTCGCCAGTCGGGTCTTGGTGGTGAGCGATGTCGTTCTTCCTCTGTTGCTTCTTCTTCTGTTTGTGCTCTTGTTTCCTCTGGTTCGGGTGTGGCTGTCTGGGTCTTGGTCTGGAGCAGGTCGAGCATCTCATGAAAAGTGTCTTGTATTTTAAGTAGCTGTTTATCCGTCTCAGCCTTAACAGCAGCCATCCGAGCGTAATCTTGAGCTATCTGCTGCTGGACTTGCTTCATTTCGTCGAGGATGCGCTGAGCGGTCGTTGTCTGTGTTTCTTGCTTCTTGTCGTTTTCTTTCTCCCTGCTTGATAGCCTTTCTTCTGTCTCAGCCTGTATAACAGCCATCCGGGCGACATCCTGATCGATCTTCTGCTGGACTTGCCTCGCCTTGTCTAGGATGCGCTGAGCGGCTATTATCTGTGTTTCTTGCGTTTTGTTTTTTCTTCCTCCATGCTGGTGAACTTTGATCGCAGGTCCTTCAGTTGGCCTTCCAGTTGTGCTTTGTCACTTTTGGTGAGTCGATTGGTGGCCTCGTACTGTCTCCTAGCTTATTTATAGGGCAGGTTAGTCTTGATGGCGATCTTCATAGCTTCCTTGCTGTCTTGGTGGCAGGGGCAGCCGAGGTACCTGGCGCAGTGGTTGCCGAGGCAGTTGGCGCATTTTCTGTTATTGTTAGGCCTCCTGAAGTCCTTGTCGATCTTTGTGTTCTGGCACTGGCTGTATGGATGAGGTCCAGAGCAGTATCTGCAAACCTCAACCTCACTCTTGCAGGTGGCACGGGTGTGCCAAAACTTCTGGCACTTAGAGCACTGCAGCACTCTGGGTATGATGTGCTCTGGAACTTGGTCTCTCTTGTCCCATCTGATGTATTGAGGGATCAGTCGGTCCTCTGGTGTTACGACGACGACAGTAGAGGGGATGTTGTTCTTTCCGATGATCCTCTCGGCACTGGTGATCTTGAGTTTGTGGTTTTCCTCAGCAACTCCCTGATCTGGTCGTTGGTGAGATGGGTCTTGACTCGTTTGATGACCCATCGTTTCATCATGTTGTGTCGGCTGGCTTCCAATAAGATGCCGTGGTGGAGCTTGATGTCGGCTTTTTCATCTTATGTTATCTTCTTCATAAGTGCTGTGGTCTTTGGGTTGTTGTTGTTGAGGGAGACCACTACTCCCTCGTGTGTCTTGCGCAGCTGGTTGATGCTGTGTCTTCCCAGCTCGTTTTCCAACAGACTGATTATCTTGTCTGTTGGTAGCGCCGACAGTTTAGCTTCATCCACACTTGTCTGTTTGAGCAGTATCCTGCTGGTGAAGTCCTCAGAAGTTGCTGATGTTTCCTCCTGTGTGGAGGTCACTGGTAGACTGGGCTGCATCGTCTTGGAGCTGGATGGAACTTCCCGGCTGCTGCTGGCTTGAGTTGTGGTTTCTTCATCAACTGGGACGGCTTCAGCTGGTGTAGGAGCCGGACTGCTGTTCGTAGATACAGCGTCAGCAGTCGTAGCGGCCTTCCTCGCCTCTACCTTCTTCTTCCCGGCTGTGTATAGCGCGTGTCTCTGCGCGGCATTTTTAACGCGAGGCATCCTCTGCGTTAACCGATAGACGACTTGATCTCGATAGCGCGTCGAGTCGACTGTGGAAAAGTAGGCGATGAGGGCTGGTTCCACCTGCGCATGTCTTTTATACTCGACTCCCAGAGTTCCAGACCAATCAGACAGTCTGCGCCCACTGGCGGAATTCCACCATCATCGCGAGCCGAGTACAGTTCGATTAAACATAGTCTTTACCAGGCAAAACTATTGAAAACCAAACCATATGGGATAAACCCCGGTGCAATGAAGTCAATCCTCTCGACTTTTAATGCAGTAACGTGTGGCTGCTATGCCAGTCTCCCTGGCTGAGAGTTAGCAACTTTCTCCGTGACCCCGAATAATCTCGTGGTTGACGTGAGCGCACGAGCATTTGAAGGGGTTCGAGTCGCGCCAGTGACTTACGAGAGTATGGAGCCGGTCGCTCAGAAAGTCGTGGCGTGCTGATGTGCGTAATCTAGCCTAGGAATCAACATACAGCTGAAAGATGCTGGTGGTGACCCCAATATCCTGAAACAGGATGGAAACGCTGGGAAAAAAATGTGTGGCTGCCGGTTTTCTAGTGACTACCGTTTCTATCGACGAGGAGTATATATATATGTATATATATATGTGTATATATATATATATATATATATATATATATATATATATATATATATATATATATATATATATATATATATATATATATATATATATATATATATATATATATAGTAGCCTCGGAGAGTTCCTCGGTTGAGTTCCTGTGTATATATATACACATATACTTATATACTTATATATTTTCCGTGGAGGACTTTTCTGTTGGCAGCTGACGGCGGCATTATGCACAGTGTATCTGTGCTGGCTGTTGGCTTGTCGAGACTCCTGTCTATTCCATCTTTTCACATTCGGCAGTGAGGAGCATTTCGTGTAATATTAACTATAGTCTGTTTACTTTTGTCTGCCCCAATATAAAATTCCATATTTCAGTAACCAACTGAGGGAAAATGCTGAGATTTAGCATATAACCTTATCATTATGTCCACCCAACAACAAAAATTTTGTTCTGAAGATTGTACAGCAGATTTCAAAGTGTGTTTATATGCGGTATATAATTTACGGGACAGAGGTGAAGTGCATGTTATTAAATGTATTACGTCTTCACACGGAAAAATTAGCGCTGAATAGTTAATTTTCTCGTGGGACATGGGGTTGGCCTTATGACAAGCGCCTAGCGTAGAGCCTTGTGTCGTCATCCGAACTGGCGGGAAATTACTGTAAAACAAGTTTGTTAGCGAGAAATCACTAGTTTTACACCAAAACATCAAATAAATATCGCCGCTTTCCATGATTTAAGTTGCTTTAGGACCTATCAAAGACATATTCCTTGGGTGGGGGTAAATATAAGACGGCAGAAAAAATGTCATAACGATGCAACAGACAGTTTTCAAAATAACTTATCGTGAATGAAGGCATTCATTTCTGGACAGACTATAACTAACTAACTAGCTATCGAAATTGATGTACTGACCCGTCCATGTTTCTTTCGATAGGCTGCTCTTTGAATGGTGCCATCATTTCGACGTCGGATTATGATGTCTAGAAACAATAAGGTGTCATTGTATTCTTGGTCAATAGACAAAGAGTTGTTCTTGTGGGCTTGATTCATAGTCGAGTGGAACAGTTTTGCCTGTTGTCTGGTCTCTGTCATGAATAATATGTCATCCACATAACGGCAGTATAGAAACAGGTCCTTAATAGTCGAGGCTCTTTGTTCTTCTAATTGCGCCATATAGATGTCCGCTATAAAAATATTACATGCTCATTATGAATTATGTACACATCCTTCACAAAGCAACTGATTTTTAATTAATGGGCAGCCATAAGCCGTGATATATTCAACGTGATAATTATGAATTGTTTAATTGCTTATAATATATCTTATCTAAAAAAAGTGATTATGTCCACTTGATTTGCCAGGTTGAACTGCACATTAATATGGAGAGGAAAATGCCAGACTTTCTCAGGAAGCGTGTTCAGTTCACAAAGTATGATTGTTACCCTAACAGATGCAAATCAATCCTGAGCAGTGTGAGTTTCATTTGTGTTATCATTGTTGGTACTGTTGTTTCAGAATTAGTGTTGACTCACTGAGGCCAATTTGAAATAGGATCATTCGTATTGAGACATTCCGCAGAAGACACATTAGTATATGTTACTTAATAATCAGAATATGAATAAATGTACAGTGCAAACAAATACCGAGCTGAAGTAGTTTCAAAAGTGTAGAGAAATAAACCACAATACAATGACTGGCATCAGCTAATGATAAGAGATTTATAAGAAACAATCTTAGAACCAAGTGGACATCAGAGCATCTAGGCCACAAGAAAGATGATGCACATTACTAACTCCACAGAAAAGAACAAGTAACAATCTGCAGACTCCGCACAAGACACAACAGGTGAAAAATCATATTTTTGATAAACTAAAGATAGGAGATACTGATAAATGTAACAGTGGGACTGGTTAAATAGCAAAACATTTGTTGCAGGCGTGTCCAACATATGCAGTACATAATTTGGCCTACATCCGCTTCATTTGAAGACAAACTTTATGGGGATATCGAGAAGCTCCAGTTACTACTGCTTACTTTGCATGCATTCATACCTTTCTCAGAAGGTATCCGAAAAAGAACTAATGATCAAGCTTTATCAGAAAGCAAGATCTCGTCATGGTGGGCACAGAAGTCACAGCGCTAATAAACGAACACACTGGAAAGGGCGGTGCAGTTTTGTAGTCAGGGGCGAATAAAATTCACGGGCTCTCACAGCAAGCTCAAGTACAAACCTGTCCAGGACGCTAGTGGCGCTTTTGCCGAAGCTGCAAGCGAGCTTACGATGGAAATAATAGCTATACACAATGCTCTGAACTGGCTCGGCGCGCAAAATGTATTCACACGGGTGCACACTGGGCGATACAATGAATATACAAAATGTGACAAGTGCTGTTAGTACCTAGATATTTATGCCAATTTTGTACATTAACACTTTTGATGATTTACATATTTCCTTTAAATACATCTGTCGTATTTAACGCTAATTCATTATTGTATTGTACGCTGTAAATGTATTACCATACGCTTTAACTCTTATAAGAGGATTTTTTAAATAAGAAATACTATGTCTTGGGTCCCATTGAGTACGCCTTATCAGGTCTGCACAGAACTAAGAAGGTCCAGGAAGGCTTCATACCACTTGGGTGGCTCAATGCATTGGGTATATTACAATTAGTCAAGCTAACTCTCATCCTGATTGTAACTGACTCAGAAAGCATGCTGAGTAGGGTGAGGACAGGCAAGCTTCGTGCCTAGTAGCTTGCTTCGCTTCGGAAGTCACGGGTGACAAGCATCGTCTGGATCTTTTCTCCGGGGCATGCTGGTGTGCTGGGGAATGAACAGGCAGATTGGCTGGCTCTGCAAAACTTGGTGGAGTGTTGATGCATGATAAGGCAGACGTGTTTGCGGCCTTGTGGGAACACGTGTACACCTCGGGGGAGCAAATGGATCACCATGGTCTGGCAAGAATGCGACAGCGTGGAGTGACGAGGGGATCTGGCCGATGCTCAACGCTTAGAGGAAAGGCGAGACGCACATATAATCAGATTAGTACTGGTACTATTGGTGTTGGAACTCTTCGCTGGCTTCTGAGGATGGGGACGGAGCGTTTATGGGAATGCCCCGAATGCTGTGATGTCGGTTCCTAAATCAATCAATCAATCAATCAATCATCTATGTACCGGGACAGGCAGGCGTGAAAGGCCTGAGCTCATTCGGAATGAAGGTATGTACGTGGTCCTAGGATACACAAGGGACACGCTAGTAGTGTGTATCTGATACATCCTAGCTGTACTAACGATTGCGGATAGACTCAATGTGCTGCAAGCTACATCATATCTACGAGTGGCTGCAGAAAATGAGAACCCCTGCATGAAGCCCTTGACATAGTTAAGGGCCACAGGCTGATTCAGGAATGTCATGAATGACTCAGGCAGTGGATACAATTAGAGGTGTGTACATGTTTGAGAACATTTGAAGACGAGAGGAGTGGCTCCGAATAACATAAGAAACGTCAGATCTCTGTGGATCATAATTACATTGGACTGGGTATGCTGAGATATGCCGGCAGGCTACGCAGAATAGGAGGTGTATTGTTTATTCACGACAGTTCGCGCCCAGGTGAGTAATCATCTGTGCTAAGGGGCAACAGAAATACCTATTAGTTCTGGTTAACGGATGGTGTGTAGTGCAGAAGAGAGCTTGGCATATGATACCACAACATCTAGTCTAAGAATGCAGGTCGAGGCAGACATATCGGCATTCCGCTGGCTGGAAGACAAACAACACAGTTATGTCGTGATTGCAAGGGACTCTCAGGGCAAGCTGAGAAAGTGAAGAAGGCATAATTCGTGCAGAGCTGTATGCATCAGTTCAAAAATCAATTATAGGGTCATGTGACAGGTTGGCCCACCTCTCAGATCGTTTTGTTACTAGATGGAGATATCCCTCAGTAAACCCCTCTATGTATCCTGTAGTAATTTTTATTTTTATCTATATTTTCAAATATTAGATAAAATCGTCTTTGGTTAGTGTATTTATATACATAAAACTATAGAGAGAGTTAAATACTATTTCTTCTTATAGTTAGAAGTAGATGTAGGGTAGAGTTCGTTTACAAGCCAAGAAATCAAGTCAGGCTGAATTTATATTCAGGTTTGGCTATGAAAAATAATTTGGCCACAGGAAGGGAACTCTCCTGGATGAGAAGTTAACTTCCGGTAGCACCCTAAGATCTGCCATTTTTTCTAGCAACCTGGAAGGAGCAGGAGCTATCACGTCAATTGGCTAAAATTGAACACCTGTCTGTGTTTAAACATATTTTATTGCTGGCTCTTGTTAAGCCGAAAAACCCTCTAAAACATAGAAAAGCCAATGATAGTCTCCACTCCCGATAGGCCAGTCAAAATCTAGTTGCAGGGTGAGTTAATAATAATTTTGTTAAACATTTTTCTGTGTGTCAAAATGCCGGCAAAATCTACCGGCCATGCCGATCGATAATAGATACTATTAATTAAAACTAGTGTTAGTTAACTAATATTAGAATTAGGACCATGTTTGTGCCATGTGGCTTGCCGACAAGGGTAAAACGAAAAGCTCGTCACATGTGGCATTAAAAACATGGATAAATTACATTACGGGATTCTCGAAATTAGGTATCTGCCTGCGGAAGGACACCTGAGTTAGTCAGTAGACGATTAGAGTTAAGATAATTTAATTATGTGCTTAAACTTCGGAACTAGCAGATTTCTCTAGATAATATACTTATTAGTTGAAGGAATTAGTTCAGAGAGTGAATAAGTTACCATTAATTATTCTTTATTAATCTCTATCTTGCCCATAGTCAGATTACTACCATGTGGTCCAAGATGGCCCACTTAACAAAGTTCAAACCTTGGGGGAATTCTCCAACCCTAATATTGTTCTTGTGTATAGTGAAAATAATCTTAAATCTAGCTAAGAAATCTTCTAGATAATTAATTATGTTTTAATTAATATAAGGAAGACTTGCTAGTAGTACAACTCATAACTCTTTAAGTGAACTTGGGGTGTTTCATTGATTTTAATGGTTCACTCGTGTACATCGTGAAGTTATAGTTGTTGTGTGTGATTTCATTTCATTCTATGGAATTCATCAATATGTGATGTTAATTCATCGTGTGGAGTGTAGTTTGTGTGTTTCCATACTTGAAAAATGATGTGTGGTGTTTCATCGATGTAATGGTTTGTTAATGTATATGTGATGTCGGAGTTGTGGCGTCTGAGTTTCAGTCCATTGAAGTCATCCTATATGTACTGTTAAGTCATTATGTGAATTGTGGTTCATGTTTCCATGAGTAATCATGACTTAGAATATATATTTGGAATGTGGTCTTTGAAGTAGAGCATTGTGATTGTACATGTTTGATCTAAATGTCAGCAGAGAGAATAGGATATCATTTGTATGCTGTTTCCATGAGATCAGTGTGCTGTTGTAGATTTCAGATAAGGAATCAACCTGTAAATTTAAATAATACATGCTATGAAAATTTATGAGACAAGATGCCATGCAGGACATGGCCAAAAGAATTTACAAGGCTGTCTTGAAGGATTATTCACTCCTTCTCACTGTCATTCACAGAGCCTGCACCCTGATCATCTGTAGCCGTAGTCACGACCGGTGATTGAGCTACGAACCACTCACTTGATGCAGCAGAGAGTGGAGTCCATACCACGATCCAGTCAGCACTGCCAGCTTACCATCCAGGAGGCTAAGAATTATCAGATGAGTGGCTACCCACCCGTTTGCCACTGCACAGCAATCCTAATTTGTCCGCTATTGGCTAAGTGTCTATGATTATATCATCTAGCTGAACATTATCTGGTCAAGATGTCAGGGATCTGCGTATCTCTTATGTGTCAGTGAGTTCCCAGTGGGGCTCACGTAGTGTTCTGTAGGATTAAACGTTATGTTATATTTGTATTTTTAACAACTGCGTCTGTCATCATAGTAGTCGAATTAGCATCATCAGATTGTGTGACGAGTGAAAGGACTACACCTATACGTATCATTCTGTCTTATCATTAGGCAGTGGGGGCTCATTATTCATCCAGGCACGTTAGCAGGAATAACTTGACATACTGTCTTCGTGTGTTAGTACAGTTAGTCGTCATAACTTTCCGCCTGGCACTGTTTAGAAGTAGTGATCCATTCTGGGACTTTGTTAATCATTCTTCTAGAACTTCGAGCCATTTGATCGCTTCTTCAGCAGTGGTTAGATTCTCTATTTGTAGAAGTCTATTTAGTATCTACTTTGATCCAATTCCATCCTAGTAGAATACGTTACGCGACACTGGTGGCTCGTCCGGGAGTGGCAATCCTATAGATTGTTGGGTTCAGTCGAGTATCCAACTTCATAGATAGTTCTAACTTTCAGTCACTAAATAGAGATAGCTACTAATCATACTAGTTAATATATACATACTTATAATATAGGATAACATAAGTTAGGGCAAAGGTGAATTGCTGGCAAACGGGTAAGTGTTGTGTCAATGTGTAACATTTTTTATGCTTGTTATTGAAGATATTTGTGAATCTTTGCGACAAACACATTCTTGATTAAGTGAGTGAGTTATCCAGGTGTATCAACAGATATCATATTATTACATAACTAACATGTCTTCTGAAAAGCCACCTACTAAGGAGGAACTGCGAGAACAAGGAACATTGTTAGGTTATGAGGGTGCAGAGTTGGAAAAATATGTAATAGAAGAAGGAAGAACATGGCGCCGAGAACAAAGGGACATCATCAAAGAGAAGGACGAACGACAGGAAAGAATTAAATTAAAAATCCAGATGGCGGAAATTGAATCCAGACAGAAGATGCGACAAGCTGAATTGGACAACCAGTTGAAACAGGCTGAATTGGACAACCAGTTGAAACAGGCTGAATTGGACAACCAGTTGAAACAGGCTGAATTGGACAACCAGTTGAAGCAAGCAGAACTGGACAAGGAGTTGAAATTAGCTGAGCAGTTAAGACAGCACGAGTTAGAACTGAGGAGATTAGAACTACAAAATCCTGATGCCTCCAGATTTAGCAGTGCCAGCTCTCCAACTGACAGCCAAGACATTTCCTCAGGACCACATATTACTCCAGGATCAATGAGTTTTCCACTGGCCCACTTCGACCCGAAGGAGGATCAGATGGATGAATATCTTGACAAATTTGTGTTAATGTGTGAAGCCTACAATCTGCCTAAAGATAAATTTAATATTAAACTCTCCCAAGCACTTCGCGGTCCAGCGTATGACGTGTTTGCAAAACTCCCTCCAGGTCTTGAGAAGGACTTTGTCACACTCAAAAATGCTCTCTTGAAACGATATCAGTTAACTTCTAGTGCCTACAGGTTGAAGTTCCGTACCGCCAAACGGTCACAAGGAGAATCATTTCCTCAGTTCGCCTCACGGTTACACACTTATTTTAACAAGTGGG
Source organism: Cepaea hortensis (assembly GCA_963921405.1). Classification (NCBI taxonomy): domain Eukaryota; kingdom Metazoa; phylum Mollusca; class Gastropoda; order Stylommatophora; family Helicidae; genus Cepaea; species Cepaea hortensis. The sequence goes on from OY992885.1 coordinate 72,180,049, forward strand.
TAGAACTGAGTGATTTGGATGCTACTTATGACGGGCTGGCGGAACTAATACTTGTTGAGCAATTTAAAGATGTTCTTCCAAAACAGCTACAAACCTTTATTGCAGAGAATGGTGGTGCTCGGCTAGAGGAGGTTATCGCACTAGCCGAACGATATTTAACTGCCCATGGCGAAGTAGCTACCACTAAATCTTGTAATTCTTCTACTGCTCAAAATACTCCTGCAACACAGAATAAGGGTTTTCAGCAGAACAACTCTTATGGTAAAGACACCAGAGGGCACACTGGGGGTCCGCACCAAAATCCTGGTTTCCAAAAACAAAAACCACCAGCGAACAATAGTGGATGGGGTAAACCTTACTGCAAGAACTGCAAAAGTAATGATCACCACACGAGCGTGTGCAGAAATAATCCCCCTACCCAGTATGCTGCGTGTATGATTACGGGGGCAAGTACCCAACAGAACATATGTTCAAGTAATGGAACTAGGCCACCCACGGTTGAAACTATTCTGGTTAACGGTAGTCCAGTACTATGTCTCTATGACAGTGGACTCCAGTGTGATGCAATAATAGCTAAGCAGTTAGTGAAACCATCACAGTTAACAAAACAAACAGTTGTAGTCAAAGGGGCTACCAGGAGCTCTCCAACTATAATAGCTAAGATAGCCAAAGTACTTGTGACATCTAAGTATGTCACTGGACTCATTTCAGCTGCAGTGATCGATGATCCGGTATATCCTTTCATGCTTGGTCGTAAGTATGTATATTTAGGAGAACCCTCATCACCAATGATAATGGCAGCAGTGGAGACCCGGAGTCAGGTTGCACAGTCACATGAACCTATACTCTCAATCAACCCTCTACCTCGGGAGATTAGGGCTGCACAAAATGAATGTCCGACTTTAGTATCTTGTTTTGGCAAACTGCCAAACGGTAGAAATCCTCCAGCAGCTGGAAATTTCTATTTAAAGGACAAGTTGTTGTACCATAGGGCAGGAACTATGGGTACCGAACACGGGCAACTTGTCGTGCCGAAACAATATCGTAATCAGATATTGCATATGGGACATACCATATCCTTCAGTGGACATATGACTGTAGGAGTTACTACCCAGCGTATTTCTTGTCATTATTTTTGGCCGGGAATGACTGCTGACATACGAAGATACGTCCAGTCTTGTCCGGAGTGTCAACATGGCTCCCCCAAGCAGTGGTCTACTCCTGTTTCCATAGGGGAAGGGTTAGTTTTGAACATTCCTTTTGAGCGAGTAGCTATAGACATTATTGGTCCACTGCCCACTTCTAAGAAGAAAAATACTTATATTTTAACTGTAGTAGATACAGGTACAATGTGGGCTGAAGCTACTGTACTGCCCTCCATCAATGCAACTAGGGTAGCAGAGGCTCTCCTAGAAATATTTACCAGAGTAGGATTCCCTATTCTTATTGTAAGTGATAGTGGGTCATCATTGAATGAGAAGTTAAGAGGAGAAATCTCCGACATCTTCAGGATGCACCATATCAACACAGGTTTTAGTCTCACAGAGAATAAGCGACTTGTGGTCAAATATACAGGGACTCTCAAATCGATCGTGAACAAGTTAGTCCAGGAGAAACCAGATAGTTGGGACACGTACTTATCAGCAGCAATGTTTGCCTATCAAGAAGTACCACATGTCGCCACCGGTCTTCCACCTGCTACACTATTGTTCGGACGACCAATTAAAGGACCGCTGGAGGCTCTTTTGAGAACCTGGACTGATGAAGGAACAGATGAGAGTGTCGTCAAGTCTTCACAGTATGTAGAGGAACTGAAACAGAAACTGCACACGGGATGGAAATTAGCTAACTCCACTCTCCGTCGTGCCAGAAAACAACAGGCTTCCTTCTATAATAAACCTATTAGAAACCAGTCTCTAGAGGTAGGAGATAAAGTGCTAGTCTTATTAACCAAAGGGGATAATAAGTTAGAAATTGCTTGGCAAGGACCATTCATCATTAAAGAGAAGGTGTCCAGCAACAAGTACTCTGTTTCTATTCGCGGGAAAACTGCAGTCTTCCACGTGAATTTACTCAAAAGACATTTTGAGAACAACACGAACCCACCAGTTCATATTATGACTCTGGCAGTGGTTGATAAGGGATCCAAAGGGGATCAATCCAGATGGGAAGACAACCCCGACAGATGTGAGGAAGATGACGCGGCTGAACACGATCCCAACTTAGAGACGTCTAAAGGGAAAGTAAGGACGACGCGCATGAAGTATAGGGATCAAGACCAATTGGGTCGAAGGAGAGATGTTGGAATTGTAGGACCTTTATCAGTGACAGACGAAGGACACCCCGACCAACGAAAGCAAAGTTTCCAGAGAAGATTTCCATGGAAGCGACATCAAGGGAGGAGGTTTCTTAGAAGGTGTCTTAGAAACGAAGAGGCTGATTTTTTGAGTAGACATTGTGCTATTGATGAAGAGGGGGACCTGTCCAAATGACCCATAAACGTCAGAGTAAGGGCTGACAAAACTATATGAGAGTTCGGGCTGGAGAAAAAGTTGCTTCTCCAACTTTTTTGAACGATGGGCATTTGTGACAGGTTGGCCCACCTCTCAGATCGTTTTGTTACTAGATGGAGATATCCCTCAGTAAACCCCTCTATGTATCCTGTAGTCATTTTTATTTTTATCTATATTTTCAAATATTAGATAAAATCGTCTTTGGTTAGTGTATTTATATACATAAAACTATAGAGAGAGTTAAATACTATTTCTTCTTATAGTTAGAAGTAGATGTAGGGTAGAGTTCGTTTACAAGCCAAGAAATCAAGTCAGGCTGAATTTATATTCAGGTTTGGCTATGAAAAATAATTTGGCCACAGGAAGGGAACTCTCCTGGATGAGAAGTTAACTTCCGGTAGCACCCTAAGATCTGCCATTTTTTCTAGCAACCTGGAAGGAGCAGGAGCTATCACGTCAATTGGCTAAAATTGAACACCTGTCTGTGTTTAAACATATTTTATTGCTGGCTCTTGTTAAGCCGAAAAACCCTCTAAAACATAGAAAAGCCAATGATAGTCTCCACTCCCGATAGGCCAGTCAAAATCTAGTTGCAGGGTGAGTTAATAATAATTTTGTTAAACATTTTTCTGTGTGTCAAAATGCCGGCAAAATCTACCGGCCATGCCGATCGATAATAGATACTATTAATTAAAACTAGTGTTAGTTAACTAATATTAGAATTAGGACCATGTTTGTGCCATGTGGCTTGCCGACAAGGGTAAAACGAAAAGCTCGTCACATGTGGCATTAAAAACATGGATAAATTACATTACGGGATTCTCGAAATTAGGTATCTGCCTGCGGAAGGACACCTGAGTTAGTCAGTAGACGATTAGAGTTAAGATAATTTAATTATGTGCTTAAACTTCGGAACTAGCAGATTTCTCTAGATAATATACTTATTAGTTGAAGGAATTAGTTCAGAGAGTGAATAAGTTACCATTAATTATTCTTTATTAATCTCTATCTTGCCCATAGTCAGATTACTACCATGTGGTCCAAGATGGCCCACTTAACAAAGTTCAAACCTTGGGGGAATTCTCCAACCCTAATATTGTTCTTGTGTATAGTGAAAATAATCTTAAATCTAGCTAAGAAATCTTCTAGATAATTAATTATGTTTTAATTAATATAAGGAAGACTTGCTAGTAGTACAACTCATAACTCTTTAAGTGAACTTGGGGTGTTTCATTGATTTTAATGGTTCACTCGTGTACATCGTGAAGTTATAGTTGTTGTGTGTGATTTCATTTCATTCTATGGAATTCATCAATATGTGATGTTAATTCATCGTGTGGAGTGTAGTTTGTGTGTTTCCATACTTGAAAAATGATGTGTGGTGTTTCATCGATGTAATGGTTTGTTAATGTATATGTGATGTCGGAGTTGTGGCGTCTGAGTTTCAGTCCATTGAAGTCATCCTATATGTACTGTTAAGTCATTATGTGAATTGTGGTTCATGTTTCCATGAGTAATCATGACTTAGAATATATATTTGGAATGTGGTCTTTGAAGTAGAGCATTGTGATTGTACATGTTTGATCTAAATGTCAGCAGAGAGAATAGGATATCATTTGTATGCTGTTTCCATGAGATCAGTGTGCTGTTGTAGATTTCAGATAAGGAATCAACCTGTAAATTTAAATAATACATGCTATGAAAATTTATGAGACAAGATGCCATGCAGGACATGGCCAAAAGAATTTACAAGGCTGTCTTGAAGGATTATTCACTCCTTCTCACTGTCATTCACAGAGCCTGCACCCTGATCATCTGTAGCCGTAGTCACGACCGGTGATTGAGCTACGAACCACTCACTTGATGCAGCAGAGAGTGGAGTCCATACCACGATCCAGTCAGCACTGCCAGCTTACCATCCAGGAGGCTAAGAATTATCAGATGAGTGGCTACCCACCCGTTTGCCACTGCACAGCAATCCTAATTTGTCCGCTATTGGCTAAGTGTCTATGATTATATCATCTAGCTGAACATTATCTGGTCAAGATGTCAGGAATCTGCGTATCTCTTATGTGTCAGTGAGTTCCCAGTGGGGCTCACGTAGTGTTCTGTAGGATTAAACGTTATGTTATATTTGTATTTTTAACAACTGCGTCTGTCATCATAGTAGTCGAATTAGCATCATCAGATTGTGTGACGAGTGAAAGGACTACACCTATACGTATCATTCTGTCTTATCATTAGGCAGTGGGGGCTCATTATTCATCCAGGCACGTTAGCAGGAATAACTTGACATACTGTCTTCGTGTGTTAGTACAGTTAGTCGTCATAACTTTCCGCCTGGCACTGTTTAGAAGTAGTGATCCATTCTGGGACTTTGTTAATCATTCTTCTAGAACTTCGAGCCATTTGATCGCTTCTTCAGCAGTGGTTAGATTCTCTATTTGTAGAAGTCTATTTAGTATCTACTTTGATCCAATTCCATCCTAGTAGAATACGTTACGCGACAGGTCATCTGTTGGATCTGTTCCCCAGAACATGCAGGTTTGATGGGAAACCATCTGGCGACCAGATTGGCTGGATCTGTAGCGCTGGGTGGTGTATAGATGCATGATCTGCAGCGCTGGGTGGTGTATAGATGCATGATCTGCAGCGCTGGGTGGTGTATAGATGCATGATCTGCAGCGCTGGGTGGTGTATATGTGCATGATCTGCAGCGCTGGGTGGTGTATAGGTGCATGATCTGCAGCGCTGGGTGGTGTATAGATGCATGATCTGCAGCGCTGGGTGGTGTATAGGTGCATGATCTGCAGCGCTGGGTGGTGTATAGTTGCATGATCTGCAGCGCTGGGTGGTGTATAGTTGCATGATCTGCAGCGCTGGGTGGTGTATAGTTGCATGATGATGCACGTGTGGTAAGGGCCCTGTATGATTATGTGTATATCGTGGATGAACAAACAAATCATCATAGCCTGGAGAGAATGGACAGGCAGGGGGTGACCGGTGGATTTGGCCGAGGAATGGTCATATGGACACATAATCAGACAACAACTGGCATCATTAGTAATTGCACTCTTCGCTGGCTGGTGAAGATGAGGACGGAACACGTGTGGGAATGTCCCGAGTTCTGTGATGTCCTTGACTCAACTCGGGCAAGGAGCGAGTCGATCGGTTGGCGGACATGGCGGTGTTCAAGAAAGGAATAGCAATGGATGCCCCAGACATATTTGCGCTAGAGGAGACGATAGAAGAACAGGTGCCTTAAAGGACACTTAGGAATCTGTTTCATTTTCTAGAGTGAGGGAGATGGGAATGAAGGAGCCATCAGGCATGAAAATTTTGTCAAATGCACAAGACATGTGATTAGCCTCCACAGAACTGGTACGAACGCTCGCTATACAATGGCAAAGTTAAGGAAGGGATCGGCGCACCTATGGATCTGATCGGAGCACCTATGGACCTGATCGTAGCACTTATAGACCTGATCTGAGCACTTATGGACCTGATAGGAGCACCTATGGGCCTGATCGGAGCACCTATAGACATGATCGGCGTGCGGTGATGGCGATCCCCAATAAACTTTATGATACAGTGTTTAATCTTCAAGGATGTTTTGATAGGAATTATTGTTATGCTTCCATCCCACGAGTATCTTGTCTTGTGTCATTCTCTTTAATTATATGTACGTCCTCGGTAGAAAGCAATGGCAAATACTGAGCGTAATCTTGCTAAGAAATCAACAACAGCGGTAAAATGCTTGTAAATAGGATATACAAAAGAAAAAATGTCCTCGGTAATATTTTAATGCCTAATTACTTCAAATATTTTCTTGGTCTACCTCTTTCTGATCTTGTCCAGTATTCTGCCTTCCAGTACTTTCTTTGTTGTTTCATTCTTATCTTAGATTGTGGTCAAGCCGTGAATGTTCGTTATTGTACTCCTTCAAGAAGCCTTCTTTATTCAGTTTTACTTTCTAGAACTTGTTGGTTTGTAAATGTGTCAATCAGTCTGGTTCTTGTCATTCAGATGTTTTCAAAGATTACAAAGACAGAACCAGACACCGAGGGACACTCAGACAGCCAGCCTTCATTTATAAGTCTGGAATTGTACAAACAGAAAGTTAGGTACGTCTGCTGTGTGTGTCCACGTTTCTCTACCTCCAGAGAAGACCCTGACAAGCGGAAAGTTAGGTAAGTCTGCTGTGTGTGTCCACGTTTCTCTGCCTCCAGAGAAGACCCTGACAAGCGGAAAGTTAGGTAAGTCTGCTGTGTGTTTCCACGTTTCTCTGCCTCCAGAGAAAACCCTGACAAGCGGAAAGTTAGGTAAGTCTGCTGTGTGTTTCCACGTTTCTCTGCCTCCAGAGAAGACCCTGACAAGCGGAAAGTTAGGTAAGTCTGCTGTGTGTTTCCACGTTTCTCTGCCTCCAGAGAAAACCCTGACAAGCGGAAAGTTAGGTAAGTCTGCTGTGTGTTTCCACGTTTCTCTGCCTCCAGAGAAAACCCTGACAAGCGGAAAGTTAGGTAAGTCTGCTGTGTGTTTCCACGTTTCTCTGCCTCCAGAGAAAACCCTGACAAGCGGAAAGTTAGGTAAGTCTGCTGTGTGTTTCCACGTTTCTCTGCCTCCAGAGAAAACCCTGACAAGCGGAAAGTTAGGTAAGTCTGCTGTGTGTTTCCACGTTTCTCTGCCTCCAGAGAAGACCCTGACAAGCGGAAAGTTAGGTAAGTCTGCTGTGTGTTTCCACGTTTCTCTGCCTCCAGAGAAAACCCTGACAAGCGGAAAGTTAGGTAAGTCTGCTGTGTGTTTCCACGTTTCTCTGCCTCCAGAGAAGACCCTGACAAGCGGAAAGTTAGGTAAGTCTGCTGTGTGTTTCCACGTTTCTCTACCTCCAGAGAAGACCCTGACAAGCGGAAAGTTAGGTAAGTCTGCTGTGTGTTTCCACGTTTCTCTGCCTCCAGAGAAAACCCTGACAAGCGGAAAGTTAGGTAAGTCTGCTGTGTGTTTCCACGTTTCTCTGCCTCCAGAGAAAACCCTGACAAGCGGAAAGTTAGGTAAGTCTGCTGTGTGTTTCCACGTTTCTCTGCCTCCAGAGAAAACCCTGACAAGCGGAAAGTTAGGTAAGTCTGCTGTGTGTTTCCACGTTTCTCTGCCTCCAGAGAAAACCCTGACAAGCGGAAAGTTAGGTAAGTCTGCTGTGTGTTTCCACGTTTCTCTGCCTCCAGAGAAGACCCTGACAAGCGGAAAGTTAGGTAAGTCTGCTGTGTGTTTCCACGTTTCTCTGCCTCCAGAGAAAACCCTGACAAGCGGAAAGTTAGGTAAGTCTGCTGTGTGTTTCCACGTTTCTCTGCCTCCAGAGAAAACCCTGACAAGCGGAAAGTTAGGTAAGTCTGCTGTGTGTTTCCACGTTTCTCTGCCTCCAGAGAAGACCCTGACAAGCGGAAAGTTAGGTAAGTCTGCTGTGTGTTTCCACGTTTCTCTGCCTCCAGAGAAGACCCTGACAAGCGGAAAGTTAGGTAAGTCTGCTGTGTGTTTCCACGTTTCTCTGCCTCCAGAGAAAACCCTGACAAGCGGAAAGTTAGGTAAGTCTGCTGTGTGTTTCCACGTTTCTCTGCCTCCAGAGAAGACCCTGACAAGCGGAAAGTTAGGTAAGTCTGCTGTATGTTTCCACGTTTCTCTGCCTCCAGAGAAGACCCTGACAAGCGGAAAGTTAGGTAAGTCTGCTGTGTGTTTCCACGTTTCTCTACCTCCAGAGAAGACCCTGAAAGCATGAATCCTAATGAGTAAGTGTTTGGTCGTTTAGAACTAAGTTAATGCATGTATAAACATCCAAAGAAGAAGATGCTATAAGAGCACTTTGATGAGAGTATCCGTTTTGCGGCGGCTTTGTGGCTCAGGTATTACGGATGCAGTTAGTAATCTCGCATACTGCGTTCGAAACACAGCTGCAAGCGATTTGTCCTTGCGTTTTTTTTTTTTAAATGAAAATGGTATGAGTGCCGGTCATTCAAACAGCCATGGCAAACTACTGAACGTAAACTTGCCAAGAGATCACAAACAGCCAAAACGTGCTGGGTTGATTGCTACGTCCTGTAAAGGATATGCAACTAACTTTTAACCCGCTATGTGAAATATTTTGCTCTAGAAGGTGAAGGGATATAATTCCAGTGTTACCTTAACATATTACAAGGGTAAGCCATTAACTAAAATGAATTTTATTATAAAATGCATGGTAGAGTATGGAGAACGGAAAATCTTATTTCAAGACACAGATCCTTTGCATTATCTAATGTAAGTTTGTAAGTATCTAGCAGTTTGCGCATGCCCAATAGCGATTCCACAATGGCTTCCCCAACCTCGACTTACACCGTGGAAGAACAATGAGGCGTTATTCGGTTGTTGTTGTTTTGTTTTCAGAGGTGTTTTTTTCAGAGGGTGTTGTTGACCATCTTTTATTATATCAAGGGCTCTATATTGGTGCATTTCCAGGAAAGGGGTGAAACTGTGACTAGTGTTCAATATAGTGACATGCTAGTGAACAAGCTGAACCCCGCGAATCGGTCGAAACACTTGGAACTTCTATCAAATGAGTATTGATGAAAACACGACAAAGCCCGTTCTTGTACGGCTCCGCATATAATGGATAATTTATCGACAAAGCTCGTTCTTATACGGCTCCGCATATAATGGATAAACTATGGGCGTTGAAATTTGAGGTTTTGAAACATCTGGCATATTGTCCAGACTTGGTGCCGTTGGACATTAACTTGTTTGAACCCAAAAAAAGAACATTTACGGGGTCGGAAGTTTGTAGATTACAATGAGGTAATGGAGGCGGTGCAACATTGGTTTAAAGCCACACCCAAAAACTTTTTTCCTAGAAGGCATCAACAAGCTAGTGGACAGGTAGACAAAGTGTGTTGCAAGACAGGGGGACTATTTAAGAAATAACACACACAATATCTGATTCGTACTATTGTTAAAAAAAACGTATTCGTAAATTCCACGTTACTTAATGACTTCCCCTCGTACAAACAAATGCAGGAGGGGAATGAACTGAAATGAATCTTTTGATATAAGACAAGCATTTTTATAAACTATATTAAACACCTTCACCAAATTAAATCATCGTCTCTATCGGATTAACAAATGCATCAATATCCTCAGTGTGATGTTTCACACTCAGTCTGAGGCAGTCTGAGCACTCGCAAGCTGTATTCTTGCTGACTGTTAATAAAACGTATATAACATTAAAAATAATAATAAAAATAATAATAATAACAATAACAATAAAACAGGAGAATATTCCATGACAATTTATATGGTTATAGGACAATAATGGTCAATGCAGTCACACTTAAACTAAATGACCACTACGTTTCGAGGAATTATTCTCCACTTCTTCGGGCATACAAACATGCGCTCACACATATGCCCCTTCTGACCAGTACACAATACTAAATACTGAATTTGAGAATCGGCATCATCGCTTTCATGACATTCCCACGCGTGATCCGTCCACCTCCATAAAGGTCCCCCCAAAAGTGCCCATGCTGATTATTAAGGTTGCACTTTGATTAAGAGACCACCTGAAAATTCCTCTAGACTGAGTATCGCGCAGACACTCTACTGACGTTTCTAATAGTCGTCATTGTATTTAGTGTTTTTCTGTTTCCTGGCAACTATAGTAGATTTCTTATGCAGAATAAGAGTTATAAAAAATGTAAATTGTTATTTTGCGTTTTTATTTGAAACTAATGTATTAATTGTGTATAAACAGTCCAGATTTGATTTACTTTAATATTTTATTCTTTTCTTATCACAATTTTCTACTTGTTTCTGTGACACCACATGTGCGCCTATTCTAAAAGTCAAAGTTTTCTAAGCTATGAAATCACCACGTTCTGGAGAGGAGTTTGTTTAAAACACTGCGCCACCACTCTGTGGTACTCTAATTATAAACAAAGGTACCCCAGAGGTGTCCACTTTTCCCTATTGATATATGCTCATAGAGCTGCACTTGCCACACCTCTACCATGTGGAGGAGGTGCAGTTGGGAATTTCTCTTCGTCGAGTTATTAAACATGCGTTTACGCATATCTCATTATTTATGTTAAATAGAAGTATAACTAACTCAAGGTATATAATACTTGTGTTTTCAGAATGCGTTTACGCATATCTCATTATTTATGTTAAATAGAAGTATAACTAACTCAAGGTATATAATACTTGTGTTTTCAGAATGCGGGACATGAGTGCGACGTTAGAGAAGAATCACCAGCTGCTGCGGAAGATCATGGAGAAGATGGAGATACACACAGAGGAAGATGCTTGGGATGAAGGTGGTGATCTAACTAGTGAAGACGGCGACAGCGAGCCCGGAAGTGTTTCCCAGCAGTTTCTGGCAGGACATACCAAGAGCGATCTGTCAATTAAAAAGTCAGTTGTTGATCTGTGGAAAGGAGCAAAGAAATAAATGCAGATTCAGAATCATTGGCTCAAGAACATGCTTTTCACTTGGTAATCTTGTCACTTCCTCTTCTCCATTGGGGTGTAGTGGTCTCATGACAGTTGTCTAGACAGTGATTCTAGATGTTTTCTGTTCAGCTTGTTTCCAGTCTGTAACTTCCCAAGCGTGTCTTAACTTCGGGTCTTCTCCGAGGAATTGCTGGCTTATAATCTGAAAAATAGTTTTCTTGTTATTTAGATGCTCTTCGGGTAATCAGCTTTTTAATTATGCCTTTAATTCCCCCATCCCCTGTGTTAATCACTATGAGCTATTTGAAATGGTCACCCTACTCCAGTATCCGTGTATGATTTGATGTCTCTACTTGTTTATATCTCCACAGTTTGGATTTCAAGCTCCCAATGACCAGCCTAGACTTCTTCAGCTCTTCCATCCAGAATTGCATGATAATTTTAGATGGTTCTAACTAGTGATAAAAGCAAATATAAGTTTCTATATGTCTTTCAAATACACTCCTAAATACATTATTGCCCTCTTTTTGCAGCTGCCAATAATATTCGTAGGAAGTATGAAGATATATGGTGACAGGATATTCCCTAGCCCGACTCCAGATCTTGTTTTGATCTCTTCAGAAATCTTAGAATATTGATTGACTTGATAAATACAAGTAAAAGGAGCAGTTTGCAGCAGTTTGCAGTACATGTAATATTGTAAATTTTAAATGAGACATTCGTTGTCTTAATGTATCTGTTTTATACCTGCTAACACTACCGTCATCCCTGTATTTGTTACATACAATCGTTTTCACGGCTATATTTAAAATATATATTTTTAGTTTTCATAATTTGAGTCTTTCTGCTCTGCCCACCCTTTCAAACGTGTAGAGCACACCGTGTAGTTATCTGACATAGTATGCTAGAGGTAAACGGATTCCCATACAGAGTGGATATACCTTAGACAACTTCTTATTCTTTGACAAGAGTCATGCCAACACACAGAGGCAGTTACTTATTTTCACAACCCTAGAAATGTCAATACCACGAATAGGCAAAACACTCATCTTAACAGTGTAAGACTAATCTTAATTGTCTTAAAGGGCAACTTAACGTCAAAAAAATCAGTCAATATGTTTGACACATTAAGAGAAAACATTGTAACAACTGGAAGGATTTATAGCAAACAAAACTAAAGGGAAAGACAAGGAGAGAAGATTCTTGACATTATTGTCATGACACGAAAAAGTGTCAGCTCACGAACAGAAGATGTGAAGTGGCATGATAGCCCAAACCATTTGGCGAGGCACTTGATAATGATGATGTTGATGATTATGATTAATTAATGCATTTTTTGCGCTCGCTCGCTTTGAACTCAAGCGTAGTCCATACACACTATTTATAGCAGTGATGGACTGAATTTTGCGTGTGGGTTAGCTTTCGCTATTAACAGTGTCTCTCGCCATCAGCGAACCCACGCAGATTTCAGAGGCACTTGTAATTAAGGTCCCCAAGTCAAGGATAACAGGTCAACATTTTAGTCCAACTGCCCGGTATACGGGTTGAACCGCTTATCTCGGCATCAGCACACCGGATGTTTAAGAACACGTGTTCTCATCCATTCGGCCATATGGATCTGCAATGATTGCATTTTATTTAATTGTTTACACATTGTCGTGAAATAATGGCCGTGTATATTTCTTTACATGCTATAAGCCATATTCTGAACGCGGTGTAATGCCATGTTTTCGTTCACTAAACAAATATATCAACGGGTAATTTGGGTAGTTTTATATCGGACATCGGGACTTTCCCACAAGTTTCCCAAAACACTGTTTGTCATCTTATGACACAATAGTTTTGCATCAGACTACACACATTCATCGTTACAACACACGAGTCTCTGTATAGAAGACACGAGCAATGCATATGACATGAGTTGAGTCGTCCTCTATAATGGGCAAACATAAATATAAACATTGGAACCACGGTGGGTAGTAGCTAACAGGCTCGTCTGCTGCCCTCTGGTTATATGTTCAAACCCCTATAGAGTTTTTATTTATTTATTTATTTATTTATTTATTTATTTATTTATTTATTTTATGTTACAGGACGCTGCAGTTAACACCAGCATTTTTTCAGCTACTGTTGATGTTCTTGGCAAGATTACGCTCAGTACTTTGCCATTGCTTTCTGAGCAACCGGCTCAATACCCCCGTAAGTAACCAGCGCCACGCGATCCGCTACCGAATCTAGCGCAGCTGTGTTCCCCACGTGGATATATGGGATTACGGAGAAAGTCGTTAACTCCTTCGCCAGGGAAGTTAAGCATTTAAAAAAAATGTGACACGGGCTCCTAGATGGACGCCAACTTACGTAATATTGGTATCAGGAAATGCTCTGGGAAGTAAAGGGCGTCCGGCGGGGTAGTGACCACATCTATCCAGTGCCGGATTGTCTATACAAATATGGGCCAACAGCATATAGCCAACACGTCTCAAGGCGTGGGAAAAGACTCATTCTCTACGAATGATGGTAATACGATTGCAAGCAAAATAGAGAAAGAGTGTGAGATATCTAGAGAAGGAGCTTGACATACAAGAACATACATGTCCCTCTTTGAGAGACAATACTGCGTACATTAAACATACTCTAATTTGTGGAACAGTCTCATTAGAGCTTGGAGAAGTATAGCAACGGCTTAGCAACTCATCATCATTATGTGCCATGCCGATAAGTGTGGGTGGTCATATTTCGAGCTGTGTGTTTTTGTCTCGACCATACCATGTGGTCAATTCATCCTGATATTTACTTCTCTGCCTTCCCCTTGCTCTTTTCCCCTCAATCTTGCCAGTTGTCACCAAGCTCTCTAGTTTATTTCTCCTCATAACGTGCCCAAAGACTGTTGAACGTCTACGTCTAATTTCTCTAATCAGTTTACAGTTTTCATTTGTTTTTTGTAGCTCTTGTTCATTGGTTTTGTCTGTCCGTGGTATTGTTGCATTTTTGCCTCAGAAACCACATTTCCAATGCCATTATACGTTTTTCAGCGTTTCTGCTCATTGTCCACGTTTCATGTCCATACAAAAGTAAAGATTTTATGTAGCACTTCAACGCTCGTTTTCGCGTTGCAGTTGACATCTTTATTTTGGTTAGTATGTTTTCCATCTTGCAAAAGTCTACCTTTTCCATAGCGATTCCTGTTCTAATCTCTCCAAGGCACCCCCTGTCAGATGACTGTTCCGAGACAGTTGTACCGATTTACTTGTTTAAGAATATTCCCATTTATCCGTATATTACAATGTGATATTTCTCTCTTCCTAGATTGAATGATCGATTGACTGATTTAGGAATCGACATCACAGCATTCGGGGCATTCCCATAAGCGCTCCGTCTCCATCCTCAGCAGCCAGCGAAGAGTTCCAACACCAATAGTTCCAGTAGCAATCTGATTATATGTCCGTCACGCCTTTCCTCTGAGCGTCGAGCGTCGGCCAGATCCCCTCGTCACTCCTCGCTGCCTCATTCTTGCCAGACGAGCATAATCTTTGTCTTCTTACAATTTAAGTATAACCCTAGTTTTTCACTGTGTACAATAACCGCATCTACTAAATGTTGCAGATCCTAGCAACTAGCAAATAATATGAGAACGCAAAGGATCAAAATTGTAATGATTCACGGTATTGTTGTTCTTGTATGTAAAACTATGCGTACAATTTGTCAATGAATTTCACACCTATTTGCCAGACAGCAGTTGTGTTGACCACACGTGTCACTGTTGCCTCTCTCAACACGCTTGATGCGCTGCCCCGCCCATGTTGGGTCAGCGTGACTTACATGTGAGGCGTTGTCCTCTTAAGTTGAGTAGAATTAAGCAGGGAGCACTCTTGATCAGTTGTGTATTACATCCAATAATTTCACCTAGTGGATGAAATGTCCAGTCTTCTGTCACAAGGTTGCACACACGCTGCGCACTCAAGCGTGTCTGCAGTGACAAGCATAAAACATAGGCTGAAAAACAAACGGCTCGTAACTGGACCCTATCGTGCATACGTGAAATGTTAGGACCATAACACATGTTAGGCCTGACTGCACGGAGGAATAGGTGGCATACCTATCCCTCTCATAGCGAACCTGGAGTGCAGGCTTCCAACTCTCGTCCGATCGCGCACATGTCATCGTCAGCATAACGTCCACACCACTATACCAACGCGCCTGTTGAATATGCCAACGCTCAGGCTAAATAAAGAAGATGAAATGACCTACAGCAGCTGGATGTGATCAGTAGGTTGTGGTGTGACATGACTACCCCGTCGTGCTGAAAGTGCAAATATGGCAGCTTCCTTGAAAACAGGGACATCTCAACACATGGAAGCAAGAGGAAGAAACGGACCCGTGTACCACATGGAAGACAGAGAAAGGGATGGTGAACCCAAGGCACCAAATATGCTGGCGGATGCTCAATAACTGCACAAACTCGTATTGTTTCCATGTCAGCTGTTATAGAGACAGTTATCGGAAACGAATATGTCACATGGTGGTGGTGCTAATGGCGATGAAGATGATGTATTCGTTGAATGCATTCTTGTTACTTACTGCTGAAATATCTTGCACAGAATCAACAGATCGTGTTGTGCTGTAACACTTTTTTTTTGCATATCCTTTACAGGACATCGCTGTCAACACCAGCATCTTTCAGCTGTATGTTGATTTCTTGGCAAGATTACGCTCAGTAGTTTGCCATTGCTTTCTGAGCGGCCGGTTCACATACCCCGTAAGTTACCGATGCGATTCGAACCACTGCTGATTCTCACCGTCGTCACGTTACCTACGAGAGTATACGAGATTACGGAGAAAAGTCATAACCTCTAAGCCACGAAGCCGGGGCTGTAACACTACACCGGATGAATCCAGTGAGAATTGGAGTCTCTTGTATCATGCTCCAGTAATCCGCAGTAACGCCATGGCTAGCGCGCTTGCCTGTCCACCCAGTGGTCATATGCTCGAGTCCCATTCAGCCACATATTTTACAATGTATCTGGTCTCCCATGGCAACACGGCCTAGAATGAATAACAGGAAACATCCTATGATGTAAAAGCGGCCGGCGTTATATTGACCACATGACCTATCGAGTTCTTGTTGGTCTATAAATGACAGTAGCACCATATACCCAATATATTTCAAGACGTGTAACAGTTTACGTTGTTTTTCGTCATGCTTTATGTACTAAAACTATGTTATATCTTCGCGGTGTAAGAAGCCACTATCATTGAATGTCAGAAAGAGAGAGCTGACATGTTATAGGGAACCTGTACTGCTGTTAGTTAGTTAGTTAGTTAGTCGCGGTTCCAACTTCACGGCAACGGGTCGTCCCCATATTGCTCCGTTCCTGTGCCAGTGAATATCACACAAAATGCTCCTCACTGCCCTATGTGAACAATGGAATAGACAGAAGTGTCGCCAAGCCAACAGCCCACACAGGTACACTGTGCATAAAGCCGCGGCCAGAATGCAAACACAAAAGTCTTCCACAAAAAATACAGTTCATCGTTGATGGAAACGGCAGTCACCAGAAAGACTTCATTGACCCGGGTTTTATCCCACATGGCTTGGTCTCTTTCCGCAGGGCGACCCACCGAAAGCGCCGCACAAAGCACGAACTCCGTAGCTACAGCGCTGACTCCCAGGAGTCTCCCGAAAAAAGCACTCGTGAACCGAAAAGGCAAACTAGTCAATCCAGCAACAGCCGGCCGCCATCGTTCCGAACACGCAGTTCACGCTAAAAACAACCGCGGACCGATGCAAAAGCATTCCACACGAAATTCACAGCTCACAGTGTCGCGCCACGCACTCACTCAGTAGCAGGGCGACGGAACCATAGCCTCCTTAGTCGCCTCTTACGACGTGCATGGTAGGCAACAGTGTTACTATTCTTTGCTCCCCCGTATGGGCCCCGGCAACACACGGGGGCTGTACTGCTGTATGACAGTGAATCATGGAGCGTGAACTAGCAAACAAGGAAGAGCTTAAAGACAACGGAGACGTGGTTCCTATAATGAATGTTGCGAAAACATGTCACTAACAACAACTGCTGGAAGAGGCTATTGAACGCATAACATTATATACAACTGTAAGAAAGAGACAGTGTACTTTGGTTATATACTGATCAGAGAAGCGTCGGAAAACATTGTGACGGCTCAAAAGATCATCGGTACAAGAGGCGCCAGTGGACACGGAAATGGATCTGGGTGAGCTGAGACAGTGGCATGGAGGAATATCAATAGAATTTATCCAGGAAGCCAAAGATCCACATCTGTGGAGATGCATGAACGTCAATTGGCAGGACATATGGTGATGAGTT
This sequence comes from Cepaea hortensis, assembly GCA_963921405.1. Classification (NCBI taxonomy): domain Eukaryota; kingdom Metazoa; phylum Mollusca; class Gastropoda; order Stylommatophora; family Helicidae; genus Cepaea; species Cepaea hortensis. The sequence continues at coordinate 72,197,378 of OY992885.1, forward strand.
CTCACATTTGTCGTTTGGTTAAAGAATGTATTAGATATAATGTTTCATTCATTCATTCATTCATTCGCATGTCCTTTACAGAACTTCGCTCCAATAACAACCTTCCGGATAACATCTTGGTCATAAGCAAGATGCCCCGCGTCCGAATTACCCATGTGGAAATCATTTGCCACAATCTGCACCCATCTTCTCTTTTTGCCTTCTTTTTCCTCTCTTCCCAGGCATATACCCCTCCATTATTGTTCTCTCCAAAGGTTCATGATGTTTTAAGTGACCAAACTATTTCAATTTTGTTTGTTTCATTGTCTTTAGTAGCCAACATTCTTCAATATTCATGTGATATATTTTGTACTGCTCAAACTGTCTGCCAACAATGATTTAGTTTTCAAACAACTTGTATTGGTGATTGTGCCCCTGCCATTAAAATACAACAATTTTCATAATTTACTGATGCCTTCATTTGGTTTGTGATCGTTTCTGTGATCATTGTGATAATTCTTTACATGTTTCCAGCTACTTGTTGCATACCATCTTGTAACTGGTTTACAATGCATGAATGTTGCTTATTTGAGTCAGAAATACTTTGCTTGGATAACACTGCTGTGCGGTTCCACTAGTGATCAGACCATAGAGATTCACAGTAAAATGTAGGAGTGGTTATAAATATAACTCCATTGAATTAATCTCTCTCTCTCTCTCTCTCTCTCTCTCTCTCTCTCTCTCTCTCTCTCTCTCTCTCTCTCTCTCTCTCTCTCTCTCTCTCTCTCTCTCTCTCTCTCTATCTGTCTGTCTATCTATCCATCCATCTGTCTGTCTGTCTATATCTTGGTTTGTTTAATGTTTACTTGCTTGAAATGGATGCCTTGGAACAAGTAGTTGCCACTTGTGGAGACTGGAAATATTCGGGGACTTTGTTTCCTATGTCGCAACAATGACACAAGTTGATGTAGGGACAGTTCAAGAAGTTGTCTCCACTTATCTTCAGACTCCATATAGTAAACAAGAATATAACACCTCAAACATATCAAATAACAATCTACTCTCCGCAATTTCCGGTTTTTTCCCAGTATTGACTGTAGTTGACTAAGGATGACATCGGTTGTATATATGTAACAGAACAGGTGGCCAACACGAGGCCGCGGCCCGCCGGGAGTCATGTTGCGGCCCGCGGAGCTAGGTCAAATGAACATAAATGTTAACTTTATTGTATATATCACCAAAGGAACATTGCATCATGAGTCGTTCGTATCATGTGTTTTTAAATTATAGCTAAGAGAAACTTGAAATATCTCGCACTTTTGGAAACATTCATTGGTTTTGAGCTATTTTAAATATCCCGCATGTTCGGGAAAATTCATAGATTTTAGCTATTCCAAATATCCCGCTATCTACACTCAAGGTTACTTAGTTATTTGTCCGACGCTAGGTGTTGATAAAATTTAATATGAGACTTTTCTCCCGATATATATGTTCTGTGGTCTTCGACGTTGTCGGGAAGCTCGCAACGCTTTCGGACACATACTCATAACTACTTTCAGTCCAGCTTGACAAAGTTCCGTGTTATTCTGTAGTTTCGTTCTATTATCGCCACTGCGTCTGGAGAGATTTTGCGATAGACGTTAAAATACATATTTATCATATTTATAATTAGAGTTCAAACTACTTTAACCAAGTATCATGTCTACCATATCGATTCTATAGGTAAGTAAACCCTGAAACGTTTTATTTATGTAATTTTAATTAATTGGTGTTTTATTTATTTATTTTTTTTTGTCAGTTAAAAACGAAGACCTACCATGGCGTCAACTAGTAAAGACGTTGGACCAAAGAAGAGAAGAATCACAGAAGAATTAAGAAGTTTTCAATACAGGTGGACTATAAACAATTTTTGTGTGGAAATTAAAACAAATCCCATATGCTTGGTATGCAAAGAATCTGTTTCTGTTTTGAAAGAGTATAACATCAAAAGGCACTACGAGACTAAACATGCAAAACAGTTTGATAAGTACAAACGACAATTTCGACAAGTCCAAGTATATGACTTTTTTTAAAAATTTCTGCACAACAAAATATATTTAGTAGAGCGGGTTCAGAGTCAACATGCTATGTAAAAGCTAGTTATGCAGTTCCCGTGATACTACAAAACAATCGAAGCCATATTCAGATGGTGAAATGGTTAAGGAATGTTTGGAGAGCGTCGTTGAAATTATGTGTCCAGAAAAGAAGGATTTCTCAAAAAAAAAAAAAAAAAAAAGCCTGTCTCGTCAGACTATTACTAGGCGTGTGGACGACATTGGAAAACATATTGAAGATAATTTGAAAAGTCTAGCATCCGAGTTTATATTTTATGCTCTAATGCACATGATGAAAGCACAGACATGGCAGATACTGCCCAATTGGCAATTTTTGTCAGGGGTGTTGATGTCCATATCCTAGTGGATGTTATAATCATAGAAATGTATACTGGCCGATAGCGGACATATATTGGTGAATGCTGTGAACGGGTTGTCAGCCACTTATCTGTTGATCCTGGGCCTCCTGGGTGGTAAGCTGAAAGGTGCTGACTGGTTAGTGGTCTGGACACCACACTCGGCTGTATCAATGTGAGTGGTGCGTATCTCAGTCACCGGGCGTGACGACGACTACTGTTCATAAGGGTGTAGGCTCTGCGAATGACAGTGAGAAGGAGTGAACAATCCTTCAAGACAGAGTTGTAAATTCTTTGTCCCTGTCCTAGTCCTACATGGCTTACACATCTCATATCAACTTAGAACCAGCATGGACTGTTTTTGCATATTATGATTCATTATACTGAGATCTACAACAGCACATTGATCACATAAAAACAGCACACTAATGATATTCTATTCTTTCTTCTTATATTTAGAATTAAACATGTATAAGCACTTAGACGCTCTATGTCAGGGACTATAGACTTAAATAAACATATATTCTAAATCATGAGTAATCATGGAAATACATGAACCATAATTCACATAATGAATTAACATTACATATTATCTTATGATTTAAATGGAATGAAATAAACTCATACGTCACGATATACATTAACAAACTGTTAAATCTATGAAACAACACAAATCGTTTTCCAAGTATGGAAACACACAAACTACACTCCATACGGCGAATTAGCATCACATATTATTTGATGAATAGAATGAAGTAAAAACTCACACCATAACTATCACTTCACGATGTACATGATTGAACCATTAAATCTAGGAAACACCACAAGATATCTTCCAGTTATGAGTTGTAATTCTAGCAATCATCTTCTTCTTCAGTGGCACATAATTAACTTCTAGAAGATTTCTTGGCTAGGCATAAGATTACTTTCACTATATACAAGAACGATATTGGGGTTGGAGAATTCCCCCAGGGTTTGAACTTTGTTAAGTTCTTTTTCCCTCACATTATTATGCCTTTCCATCACAGTCGACTCGACGCGCTATCGAGATCAAGCCGCCTTATCGGTTAACGCAGAGGATGCCTTGCGTTAAAAATGCCGCGCAGAGACACGCGCTATACACAGCCAGGAAGAAGAAGGTAGAGGCGAGGAAGGCCGCTACGACTGCTGACGCTGTATCTACGAACAGTAATCCGGCTCCTACATCAGCTGAAGCCGTCCCAGTTGATGAAGAAACCACATCTCAAGCCAGCAGCAGCCGGGAAGTTCCAACCGGCTCCAAGACGATGCAGCCCAGTCTACCAGTGACCTCCACACAGGAGGAAACATCAGCAACTTCTGAGGACTTCACCGGCAGGATACTGCTCAAACAGACAAGTGTGGATGAAGCTAAACTGTCGGCGCTACCAACAGACAAGATAATCGGTCTGTTGGAAAACGAGCTGGGAAGACACAGCATCAACCAGCTGCGCAAGACACACGAGGGAGTAGTTTAGTTTTAGTTTTAGTTTAGTTTATGGATCAACATCACGGCACACGGGTGCAACCCATAAGTGCTCCGTTCTCCTCCTAACTCAAACCTGAGTCTGGAGAAACTCAGTTCAGTGCACGAACTCCGTAGCACCGCCGAGGATCCTGAAATACTTGGGTAGATTTTTAACTCGAAATTTTGCCCGGGCAGCGCCGTTAGGCTACTCTTTTTCGATTTCCAACTGCCAAGGGATTTTTTACGTGCGCAACAATACACACGGGCGTCCGATCTCACTACCCAGAGACCAGGGGAAATTACTGGAAGTCCCGGTGGATTTTTTAAATGAATCCTGGTCCTCACCGGGGCCTGAACCCGGGACCTCCCGCACTCGAGGCGGACACCATACCTCGAGACCACGCAGAGGGAGTAGTGGTCTCCCTCAACAACCCAAAGACCACAGCACTTATGAAGAAGATAACACAAGATGAAAAAGCCGACATCAAGCTCCACCACGGCATCTTATTGGAAGCCAGCCGACACAACAAGATGAAACGATGGGTCATCAAACGAGTCAAGACCCATCGCACCAACGACCAGATCAGGGAGTTGCTAACAAGGGAAAACCACAAACTCAAGATCACCAGTGCCGAGAGGATCATCGGAATGTACAGCATCCCCTCTACTGTCGTCGTCGTAACATCAGAGGACCGACTGATCCCTCAATACATCAGATGGGACTAGAGAGACCAAGTTCCAGAGCACTACATACCCAGAGTGCTGCAGTGCTCTAAGTGCCAGTAGTTTTGGCACACCCGTGCCACCCGCAAGAGTGAGGTTGAGGTTTGCAGATACTGCTCTGGACCTCATCCATACAGCCAGTGCCAGCACGCAAAGATAGACAATGACTTCAGAAGGCCTAACAATAACAGAAAATGCGCCAACTGCCTCGGCAACCACGGCGCCAGGTACCTCGGCTGCCCCTGCCACCAAGAAAGCAAGGAAGCTATGAAGATCGCCATCAAGACTAACCTGCCCTAGAAGCTAGGAGGCAGTACGAGGCCACCAATAAACTCACCAAAAGGGACAAAGCACAACTGGAAGGCCAACTGAAGGACCTGCGATCAAAGTTCATCAGCATGGAGGAGGAAAAAAACAAAACGCAAGAAACACAGATAACAGCCGCTCAGCGCATCCTGGACGAGGCGAGGCAAGTTCAGCAGAAGATCGAGCAGCAGAATGTCGCCCGGATGGCTGTTATACAGGCTGAGACAGTAGAAAGGCTATCAAGCAGAGAGAAAGAAAACGACAAGAAGCAAGAAACACAGACAACGACCGCTCAGCGCATCCTCGACGAAATGAAGCAAGTTCAGCAGATGATAGCCCAGGATTACGAGCGAATGGCTACTATAAAGGATGAGACGGATAAACAGCTACTTAAAATACAAGAAACTTTTAATGAGACATTCGACCTGCTCCAGACCAAGACCCAGACAGCCACACCCGAACCAGAGGATACAAAAGCACAAACAGACGAAGAAGCAACAGAGGAAGAACGATATCGCTCACCACCAAGACCGGTGTAGCGTAGCGTCAGCTACGATGATAAGGAATCTATCAAAGTTGCTGCGGATAGACTTTCTAAGAATAGAAAAATAAATCACTGGAGAAGACAAGACTGAATAGCTCGTAATTCTAGACAGAGTAAAGGTCCCAGAACAAGTCTAATCTTCTGACAGTGTTCAGGCAGACAGGAATGGCGTGCAACTATACAGGTTTGATACAGACAGTCTGCCAAGGTTGTCTAGCTACGTGCCTGAAATAAAAAGCTCGAGCCCCCAAAACTCTAATCACTCTCACCGACACGGAGAAAGACAGAGTAAAATATTTAAAAGAGACAAACTTTCATATCTTCTCACTCTACTATGACTAAGGTACTAAGGAAACAACTAGAGTTGGTAAAATTAAAATTACATTAATATTTAATATATGATAACACTTTGGGTGCTCCACTGGAGGCAGCCCTGTACATAAAAAGGGTGGTACACTTCCCTCTATTCTATTGAATATCTATTATGGTTTGAATCTACTAAACTGTCTAATCATTGAAGTAACTCTTTGGCCTATAGTATATTTTGAGTTGAATGATGATGGTGGTGGTGGCCAACGGTAAGTTTGGCCACTTATCTTCTGGTTCTCCGGCTTACACAGTGAGTGTAAACCCTAGTTAGTAGGCATAAGTGAGATGGTGATCAGTGATGCTTCACAAAGAGTCACACAGGTTGGCGCATCTAAAGCTTGGCGCTGAAGGTGTCAAATCTGTGAAATATATACAGCGAGAGCAAGTGAATCTTCTGTCGAGACATCTTTAAGCATCGGCCCTGGATTGTTCCTGGTGGCCAATTACATCTCATATATCACGCAGAAACAAAATAGCATGAGCTATCCGTCCCTGCTCCCTATAATTCCCTATCCTAGGATAAATAGTAAAACACTGACCTAAGAAAACAGCTCAATAAAATCATTCTAAGCTTTCTTATAAGTGAATGTAATAAGTATTCAGTAATAATTACACATATAATCATATAAGGCATATCATAATTATATTATTAAAAATACAATAATTACAAAGTAATCTAGAGATAGATACATATACAATCTATTAAACAGATTACATATTATAGATATTTATGTTCAAATTCTGAAGCTATATTCCTAGCATATAATTAATAATGATTCTATATAACGTATATTTTAAAATACACCCAATTTATGAAATTATCATAACAGAATAAGATAGGCTGAAAGTTAATGGGGTGGCAGGCAAGAACAGGACTGCGAATTGGTGGGAAATCACCGATAAGAATTAACGAACATGCCTAGGATCTACCACGCTAGTATTTGACAATCGTACACGTGTTTAGTAAGATTTCCTATTTTCGCGGCATCGAAATATGCATTATTATCTCTAAGTATTCGCAATCACTATCACATCCTCGAAATATCATCACTAGGAACTGCCTCATGTTATTCCTAAACTAACGGCTCGATTAGTATGGCCTAGTCTACTGCTATACGGACTAATCGAAAATTGGGTTCTATCCGACTTTATAAAGTTTACAACTATCTCAAACCGTCTACACCTCTCTAAACCTCATGTAACGGTAATTTTCTACACAGTTACGTTTTACCCTTTTCCCTGCGTGCTTAGTAAACTACCTGTACGAAGTATAATATATGCGATCGAGTTTAGTCGGTAAAATAACCTATTATCGGCGGTTTCCAACTTTAACTACACACGGAAATATCGGGCGCACACGACAATATATTTGATACAAATAGCAATACTTTACCCTTCTAATCTTCTGACCGAACTTGTCAGGTACGAAAACTTTGCTCTAGGTATCTCTCTAATATATTTTAAATATATTTATGGCCGTAATACGTGCCAAAGATAAAACTCTTAACACTATATAAGCATTTTCTCAGAGCCTAGTTACTAGCATGTTTCTACCACGACATCTAGATTGCGAAAGGCCGAATTTCGTATCTCTTCCCCTGACCGGAAGTCAGTCGTGCCAGGGAGTTCGTTGTCGTAATTTCGCCGACCGAATTGTGAAATAGTCGTAGCCAAATTTATAGATTTGGCTGGGTACACTACTTTGTAAATTCAGCCTCTCCCCCGATCCTAATGTACCGTATTACCTCATATTAAACTAATAACGTCAATTAGCAGTAGATTTATGCTACGGCCATGGACTATCTATACATAGAAAAATAGGAATAAAAACGAATATATATTCTTATACAATTACATAAGTGTTTTTAAGGGATTCTTCCCCAATTTAAGCAAAAGATGATAAGGAAGCTGGGGACTTCGTCACAACCGGACTGGCGAACGCCGAGAAGATTCGAAGGCAACTCACGACGGGGAAATAGAAGGAACACCAGGAGAGACGACAACTGGTACAACTCCCTGAAGGAAATAGCACCATATGATGACGGGGTGGGTACCCAATTACTCCGGGCCTCAACAAGTGCGCGACTCTGTCCAGACATGTAAAACCTCATCAAGACAGCAACGAACGCAATCAACCCATCAGAAACCGGAAAGCTGACAACAAGCAGCCCAAAGTACGAAAGAAAAACTTCAAGCTACAACATAAACACCCTACATAGCCAAGTCGGAAAACGAAGGCTGAAAGGGGGTACTCGTACCAACAACGGAAACGGAAACGGAAACTTTGTTAAGTGTGCCATATTTGACCATGCCAACTCCTTGGAATCCGTAGGAATCGAAACAGAGATGTCGGTGACAATCAAGGAGGACCAGACTACATATATATAACGTCTACTCCTTGGCATCCCGGACGATCCCCCATGCCAAGGAGTAGACGTATATATATATATATATATATATATATATGGTCTGGTCCTCCTTGATTGTCACCGACATCTCTGTTTCGATTCCTAATGACCGTTGAGCGAAAGCCAAAGACAGCCACTGTAACCAAACCTGCACAACACGACACTGGATAGTTTTCCCACACAGTCTACTTTAATACGACGTTGATTTTGACATTTCTATAACAAAAGCAGTCGCTCCACAGAAAGTTCCAAATATACCTGACAACATACACATCCTATTCTAAAATAGCGGCGTAGTATTAGCCGTGCTCTAGTGACAAGAAACCATGTCCGACGTGGACGCCAGCTCAAGTCTAACTCATCTACGGTGACGTTTTGTGCATGCGCCAAAACGTCTTGCACACTTTTCATTCTTTTGTAACTAATGCCGTGCAAAGTGTATCTTAGAATCGTCTCGCTGTTTACGTCTTGTCACAGGACTGTGCAAGACTCTAAGCCACCGGTACTTAATAATCCATAGCCTGATCCAGGTGTATGGCAGACCACATGGTAGTAATCTGACTATGAGCGAGATAAAGATTAATAAACAATAATTAATTGTAACGTATTTACTCTCTGAACTAATTCCTTCGACGAAAGGGGAGGCGTTTCTTCAGAGATTTTTTTGAGCAGACCAATCATGATGATGTGGACACCAGGGATGCAGTTAGAGAGGAGTTATCTTGCACCATAAAGAATATGCCTTATGAAGACATCATAAGGGTTGAAGATGTTAAACATATTTTGAAAAAGGCAAAAGACACGGCACCAGGGCCTGATGGGGTCAGGTATGGCCACATGAAGGCTTTGAGCGATGTAGACCTGAAGGAGATGACCGACTGCTTTAACCAGAGCATTAGGACAGCATCAGTACCTCAGGATTGGGTACACACACAATTATCTCATCCCTCTCCCAAAACCGTTCAAGGATCATTCAAAGCTTAGCGGCTATAGGATCATCACCCTTCAAAATACATTTGGGAAGGTTTTAGAGAAGATAGTCGCTGTCAAGCTGCAAGAGTTTTTGGAAAGGGGGAAGCTTCTTCCAAGAGGCCTGGGGAGCTACAGGCCGGGAAAAGATACCTGGTCAAATGCAGCCACTTTTGCCTTTGACGTTTATGAGGGGTCCAGAGAAGACAAGAAACGATGGCAGCGGCGCTTGATCTCGAGGGTGCGTACAATAGAGTTCGATATGATATTTTGATGACCGCACTGATGGAGAAGGGGGTAAATCCACTGGATAACGGTCGTCCTACATTCTCGTCGGATTACTCTCCGTCTGGGTGCATGGACCTCAGAGCCACATACTTTAACCCCGGGACTGCCACGGAGATCCGCAATCTCACCGGCGCTCTTTAACGTGTATACTAGCAAAATTGCAAACCTAGAAGCACCAGGGGTTGGAAGGATACTAACATTTGCAGATGATATTCTTGCATATTGGCAGGGGAGAGATAGGGAGAAAACAGTCCAGGAGCTACAGGCGACAGTAGACAAAGTGATTGACTGGTGCACTGAAATGGGTACTGTCATCCACCCGGAAAAGGCAGCTGTTTTGTGGTGCTCTCTGGACAACAGGATTGTGAGAGCTGATGTTCCAAGCCTCACGATAGATGGTGGAAGCGTCAACAGAGAGAACAAACTGAAGTATGTGGGAATCACATTTGACAGGAGCCTGTCCTTCAAGGATCATGTGGAGACGGTTGTGACAAGATCTTAAAAGGGACTCAACGCACTTAAAATTATAGCTGCAATGGACATAGAGCATAGAATGCTTTTCAGACTATACCAGCACTTGATCCTCTCAGCGATTGATTATGGACTAGGACTGCTCACTGTCTCAAAGAGTCAGCTGGTGAGATTGGAGCGCATACAGAATGAGGCTATGCGGGTCATTCCGGGATGCACCAGAGACACCCCGTGGTGTGTATGCGGTAATCCTTGGATTGCCGACTGTTGCTGGTAGGCTCAAGGTGATGCAGGCGAAGGCATACCTCAGAGTAGCTGCTGACACAGATCACCCGTTACATGAGGCGCTGGACGTAGTTAAGGGCCAGCGACTGATAAGAGGGAAATCAAGGATGGCTCAGGCGGAGGATACGATCAGACAGGTGTGCTCCTTGGAGAACATTAGGCGAGGAGAGGAGTGGGTCAGAGTGCCAGCGGAGCAGTCAGACTTGTGCAGAGTTATAATCACATTGAGCCGGGAGTGCAGGGAGTGGCCACCAGGGGCCACAGAAGTGGAAATCCAGCAACTAATTCAGGATAATGCTCGCCCGGGTAATGTGATTATCTACACAGATGGTTCGGTGTTGAGAGGTAGTAGAAGTGCCTGGGGTTTCTTGGCAAAGGCTAATGGTCGAAGTTTGGTGCAGGAGAGCTTGGCATATGATACCACAACATCTAGATTAAGAATGGAGGTGGTGGCAGACAGCGCAGCTTTCCGCTGGATGGAGAATACGACACACACACACACACACACACACACACACACACACACACACACACACACACACACACACACACACACACATCGTGATTGTAACTGACTCAGAAAGCATGCTGAGTAGGGTGAGGACAGGCAAGCTCCGTGCAGAGTGGCTTGCTTCGCTTCGGAAGTCACGGGTGACAAGCATCGTCTGGATATTTTCTCCGGGGCATGCTGGTGTGCTGGGGAATGAACAGGCAGACAGATTGGGTGGCTCTGCAAAACTTGGTGGAGTATTGATACATGACAAGGCAGACGTGGTTGCGGCCTTGTGGGAGCACATGTACACCTCGGAGGAGCAAATGGATCACCATGGTCTGGCAAGAATGCGACAGCGTGGAGTGACGAGGGGATCTGGCCGATGCTCGACGCTTAGAGGAAAGGCGAGACGCACATATAATCAGATTGCTACTGGTACTATTGGGGTTGGAACCCCTCGCTAAATCAATCTATAATATATATATATATATATATATATATATATATATATATATATATATATATATATATATATATATATATATATACATATACATATATATATATATATATATATATATATATATATATATATATATATATATATATATATATATATATATATATATTATCTAGAGAAATATGCTAATTCCGAAGATAAGCACATCTTTAGTATATTTTAACTAATCGTCTACTGAATAACTCGGGATTTCGTTTCCGCATGTGGATACTTAATTTTTGATAATCAAGTTCTGTAATTTTGCGATGTTTAATGCCACATCTGGCTAGCTTTGCGTTATCCCTTGTCGGCAAGCCGCATGACACAAACATTGTACTTGTTCTAGTATTAGTTAACTAACTCTTTTAATAGCATCTATTCTCGATCGGCATGGCCTTTAGATTTCACCGGCATATCGACACACAGAAAAATGTTAACAAAATTATTATTAACCTACCCTGCAACTTGATTTGATCGGACTGTAACAGGATGCTCTCGGTTGTTTTAAATGAACACAAGCCCGAGGTATCTCAGTCACTCAAGTGTATACTAACCTCAGGGGTTGGACAGGTAGATACACTGACACTACTATTATTGACCCCCTCTGCAAGGTGACAAGTGTTATTAGAATATAGGCCCCTCCCAGATCGTAAACCTCTACCATCTACCCTCTACTGTGGAACTTTAAATTATCAGGCCTCGTCCAAGATCACACCTAATAACTGTATAGAAGACATGTCAACAATTCAACAATTTAATGTACACTATAGACACAGGTCTGAAAGGAACGTCCTGATAGGAGATGATCTATATACAATATATAGCAAAGGTTAGAGACAGAGCCAGAGATTATATCCGGGTCATCATGAGGCGTAGCAGAAGATTTGCGGGGTGTTTTCGTCGAGTCGGTCCTATAGACTCATCCGGCTCTCTCCCAGCACTGGTGTCTAGACCACTTGTGGACTTTTATGCCGCAAGCAACCGGTGATCATACAATGGGATTTAGCCACCAGGACCTCCGATGACTGGACTAAGATCACCTTCACAAATGCGAGAATTGTCAATACCTATTGTCTCTAGGACTGCTCTGCCTGCACAGTCTGGATGGGAGACCCCCGACCACGAGGTATGCATCTGGACAATAGCTGAAAACATTCTTGAAACATGCACTATAATGCCACTGCATAATACACTATTGGTTGGTCGACGTGGACTCTCAATTGCATGACTATAATAGAGAATCGAGGATGACGTATTTTCTAAAGTCTGCAAAGTGTCTCTGGGGGGATTCTCCTCTCTAGTAGATGACTGCAAACATAGATGACTGGAACTCAGGATTGACCTGACTCCACCTGAGTCTGGTCCAAAACAATGTCCTGTATCATGATAACACTGTCTAATTGCATAAGAACAGGATAAATGTCTGTAAGATCTGATGAGGTTCTATCCCTGTGGAACACATGTTTCCCTGGTATATAATATAAGGTTCCGTGGCGTTCAATAATGTGTGTGACTTATCTGCAATAATTTTCTCCTTTGTCTTTATTCCATTTCTGATGTTTGCCCTCCATGCAACACGTTCAGCGGCAACTTGCTCCCAATGTGCATCACCAATGCCTGTATCAATCATGCCCCGCTTACACACATCTTTGTATCGTAGTAGAGGCCGACCCTGAGATCTCTTACCCATCTGTAATTCACCAAAGAGATGTTTTTTGGTATTCTACCATAATATATCCTCCTAAGATGTCCTATCCATCTAAGTCTACGAAGACTGAGCATGGAATAAACAGTTACACAACCTGATCTTTCCAATACTTCAGTATTTGTGATTTTGTCTTGCCACTTAATACCAAGAATTCTTCGCAGACACCGCATATGAAAGCTATTTAAACGTTTCTCTTGGTGTAAGTTGTCTTAGTTTCACTGCCATAAAGAAGAATACTAAGGACACAGGCTTTATAGACAAGGACTTTTGTTTTGGCAGTAAGCTTCCCGTTCTCCCATACTCTTTTTCTTAACCTGTTCATTGTTGTTGCTGCCTTACCAATCAGGATGTTGGTTTCCGGATCTAGGGATAATTTGCTATTTACCACTGATCTTAGATATGTAAAATAGTCAACCATCTCTAGTTCGGCGTCGTCAATAAAGATTGACGGTACCCCATGTGCACCTTGTGACATAATCTGTGTCTTCTTTTTGCTAATTGTTCAACCGAATTCAGAACAAGCATTGGAGAATGCAGATAGTAGACATTGTAACTCTTCCTCAGAGTGGATCGTAAATGCAGCATCATCAGCAAAAAGCAACTCTCTGATCAGGACCCTCCTAATTTTGGTCTTGGCCTTCAATCTCTGAGCATTGTAGAGGCCGCCATCTGAGCGTGAGTGAATGTATATACCACCATCCTGATCACGAAAAGCATATTGTAGTAGAAGTGAAAAGTATATTCCAAAGAGGGTGGGAGCTAGTACACAACCTTGCTTAACTCCACTTTTGATTTCAAACTCTTCAGAAGTTGCACCATCAAACTTGATTATACCCTTCATGCCTGTGTGGAACGATTTCACAATGGACAGAATAGTTGGTGGGCTGCCAATCTTCGTTAGTGCCTTGAACAGGCCCTCACGACAGACCAAATCAAATGCCTTTGTGAGGTGGATGAAGGCAATAAACAGTGGTTGATTCTGTTCACTGCATTTTTCTTGTATTTGTCGCAATGAGAATATCATATCAATGGTAGACCGGTTCTATCGAAAGCCACACTGTGATTCGGGTAGACTTGATCTCCTAGGACTTGAAGTCTGCGCAGAACAATTCTGGCAAATACTTCTCCAACAATACACAGAAGTGTGTATATAAAATGATACAGAAATACATAAATGGGGTTTACTGAGGGCTATCCCAATCTACTACAAACGATCTGAGATTCGGGTCATCCCGTCACAAATGCCCATCGTTAAAGAAAAAGTTCCAGAAACAACTTTTTCTCCAGCCCGAACTCTCATATAGTTTTGTCAGCACTTACTCTGACGTTTATTGATCATTTGGACAGGTCTCAATCTTCAACAGTAGATCAAGTCTACTAAAAATTCTCTGATTCATTCCCAAGACATCTCATGAGAGCTCTTCTCTCTTGATGCCGTTTTCATGGAAATCTTCTCTGGAAACTTTGCTTTCGTTGGTCGAGGCGTCCTTCGTCTGTCACTAATAAAGGTCCTACGATTCCAACATCTCTCCTTCGACCCGATTGGTCTTGATCCATGTACTTCCCGCGCGTCGTCTTTACTTTCCCTCTCTAAGTTGGGATCGTGTTCATCCGCGTCGTCCCCCTTGCATCTGTCGGGGTTGTCTTCCCATCTGGATTGTTCCCCCTTGGATCCATTATCAACCACAGCCAGCGTCATAATATGAACTGGTGGGTTCTTGTTGTTCTAAAAATTTCTTTTGAGTAAATTCACGTGGCATACTGTAGTTTTCCCGCGAATATAAACTGAGTACTTGTTGCTGGACACCTTCTCTTTAATGGTGAATGTTCCTGCCAAGCAATTTCTAACTTATTATCCTCCTTGGTTAATAAGACTAGCACTTTATATCCTACCTCTAGAGACTTGTTTCTAATACGTTTATTATAGAAAGATGCCAGTTGCTTTCTGGCACGACGGAGAGTAGAATTAGCTAATTTCCATCCCGTCTGCAGTTTCTGTTTCAGTTCCTCTACATATTGTGAAGACTTGACGACACTTTCATCTGTTCCTTCATCAGTCCAGGTTCTCAAAAGATCCTCAATTGGTCTCTTAATTGGTCGTCCCAACAATAGTGTAGCTGGTAGAAGACCGGTGGCGACATGTGGTATTTCTCAATAGACAAACATTGCTGCTGGTAAGTACGCGTCCCAACTATCTGGTTTCTCCTTGACTAACTTGTTCCAGATCGATTTGAGAGTCCCTGTATTGACATGGTGCATCCTAAAGATGTGAGAGATTTCTCCCCTTAACTTCTCGTTCAACGATGACCCACTATCACTTACAATAAGAATAGGGAATCCTACCCTGGTGAATATTTCTATGAGAGCCTCTGCTACCCTAGTTGTGTCGATGGCGGGCAGTACGGTAGCTTCAGCCCACATAGTACCTGTATCCACTACAGTTAAAATATAAGCATTTTTCTTATTCGAAGTGGGCATTGGACCAATAATGTCTACGGCCACGCGCTCAAAAGGTGTGTTCAAAACTAACCCTTCCCCTATGGTAACATGAGTAGACCACTGCTTGGGGGAGCTGTGTTGACACTCCGGGCAAGATTGGACTTATTTTCGTATGTCAGCAGTCATTCCTGGCCAAAAATAGTGGCAAGAAATACGCTGGGTAGTAACTCCTACAGTCATATGTCCACTGAAGCATATGGTATGACCCATAAGCAATATCTGATCACGATATTGTTTCGGTACGACAAGTTGTCCGTGTTCGGCACCCATAGTTCCTGCCCTATGGTATAACAACTTTCCTTTATATAGAAATGTCCGGCTACGGGGGGATTTCTACACTTTGGCAGTATGCCAAAACAAGAAGCTAAAGTTGGACATTCGTTTTGTGCAGCCCTAATCTCCCGAGGTAGAGGGTTGATTGGGAGTACAGGTTCATGTGACTGTGCAACCTGACTCCGGGTCTCCACTGCTGCCATTATCATGGGACGTGATGGTTCTCCTACATATACATACTGACAACCTAGCATGAAATCGTATATAGGATCATCAATCACTGCAGCTGAAATGATTCCAGTGACATATTTCGATGTGACATGTACTTTAGCTATCTTAGCCGTTATAGTTTGGGAGCTCCTGGTAGCCCCTTTAACTACAACCGTTTGCTGTGTTAACTGTGATGGTTTCACTAACTTCTTAGTTATTATTGTATCACACTGGAGTCCACTGTCATAGAGCCATAGTACTGGACTACCGCTAACTAAAATAGTCTCGACTATGGGTGGCATGATTACATTACTTGACCATGTGTTCTGTTGGGTACTCATAACTAGTACTTTCTAATAAAAGTAGCAGGATGTTTATGGTATACCTGATAAAGCAGAGGCGACCTTCCCACCTACTGCATATCTCACATTCAGACCAGATAATGTTCACTAGATACCGGCATGTAAAAGAACTGCAACAAAATGAAATGGTGAAAAAGAAGCAAAGATGGACAGGGTAAATAATAACATTACACATGCAGCTCTGTATCAAGTTGACATTAAACAATTTTAAAAATGTAACAGAGAAATTAATACTAGCGTAGAATCAAAGAATGAAAAAAAGACTGCATATAAATTGTTGACTTAATCAACAAGAATATTTTAGGTAACAAATAAACTTAGCATTCCTTGCAATAAAAAAATCGACAAATGCGTTATCTACTGCAACAAGCCTATGACAATGGAAAACAAGTTAATATGTGGATCTCCCAGAGAACTGCAAGGAAGGATTAAGAAAGAATATCAGAAGAATA
The DNA here is from genome assembly GCA_963921405.1 of Cepaea hortensis. Classification (NCBI taxonomy): domain Eukaryota; kingdom Metazoa; phylum Mollusca; class Gastropoda; order Stylommatophora; family Helicidae; genus Cepaea; species Cepaea hortensis. Next base: position 72,214,151 of record OY992885.1, read on the forward strand.
AAAAATTCCTATATATAGAGAATCGCTGGTGTAAAGTAAAATATTAATAATTGTAGTCGTTTATCAAAAAGCTGTAAATGGCAGGAATGACGATAAAAGCACAATACAATATGATCTGAAATACGTAATTATATAATCGATACAATATAAAATAACAAAAGTATAACACTATATAAATCCACACGTTAAACAAACATAAATATCAATTATCTGAAATAACACTAGACACTATAAATTCAAATTATAGCACAAAAGGATGAACCAGGATATTACTGCCGCATATACAATTTAGCACAAGAATAGGTCAAATTCCACCCAGGAAAAGTCACTGCCTAGAAGCAAAGCAATGACAAACTACCTTCTACAAAACATGCCAAGAAAACATAACAATCATGAAAGAAAACATAATAAGAAAGAGATCTGGTGGCGAGACCCCCAGGCCAGGCAGATCAGATAACACTGGGGATGAGTGTGACACAGGGACCAGTACTAGTAATCGTGATGACGGAGTTAAAATGGACTGTGTTACCAAGGAAAGCTCCTGTGTCAGACTAAGAAACAAAGTGAGAATAGGAACATGGAATGTGAGAAGTCTATATGAGGGAAAGCTTAAAGTAGTATGTGATGAGATTGAGAGGTTAAATATTCAAATTTTAGGGATTAGTGAACATCGCTGGAGAGGCAAGGGATATTTCACAACTGAAATTGGAAGTATTTTCATTTATTCTGTTAGAGAGGTCGAAGGCCAGAGTGGAGTGGCATTTTGATTAGATAAAACAACTGCAAAAGTTTTAATGGGATATAACCCAGTTAGTGATATAATCCTCACTATTAGACTTAAAGGCCGTCCAAAAAACACAACTCTCATACATATATATGCAACTACTTCAATAGCAGGGGAGAACGACATTGAAGATTTTTACAAAACAGTGCAAGACACATTAAATAAGATTGGTCATAATGATTTAGCAATAATAATTCATTCATTCATTCAGTAGCATGTCCTTTGCAGAACCTCGCTCCCATAACAACCTTCCGGAAAACTTCTCGATCACAAGCAAGATGTCCCGCGTCTGATACACCCATCTGGAGATCATCCTGCTCCCATCATCCTGCTCCCATCATCTCTTCGGCCTTCCTCTTCCTCTCTTCCCAGGCATATACCCTTCCATTATTGTTCTCTCCAAACTGTCGTGACGTTTCAATTGACCAAAATACTTCAATTTTCTTTGTTTTATCGTCTTTAATAGCCATCCCTCCTCAATATTCAACTCTTGAAGTATGGATGCATTTGTTCTTTTCTTTACCCAAGATATTCCTATAACTCGTCTATAACATTTATATTCAAAGGCATGTATGAGCTGTTCAGCTTGTTTAGTAAGTGTCCATGTCTCACAGGCATATGTTGCAATGGGAAAGATGCATGCTCTTAAAAATCTAATTTTTGTAGTTCTGTCTGTCCCACACCATAATTTATTCATCTGTTTTAGTCCTTGAAGAGCAATGGGTAGTCGTCGTTTAATTTCTTTCATTGTGTCACCATTATTGGTAATCAATGACCCAAGATATTCAAAATTTTCCACCACCTCCAATTCTCCCCCATTAATGTATATTTCTTTCTCCATAGTAGTTTTATCTGTATGCATTATCTTAGTTTTTGCTATGTTAAGATATAAGTTGTGATTTTCACTATTCAATTGTGTTGAGGCTATTAGGTTTTCTATGCCATTCTGTGTTGTGGATAGTAATACTGTATCATCAGCATATCGAATCTTCGGTATGTCATGACCGCCGATAATTAGGGCATCATATGGCTCCCTGTTTATATCATCTCTTACATTTCTTATTATATTTTCGGCATACAGGTTAAACAAATAGGGTGACAGCACGCAGCCCTGACGGACTCCTTGCTTGATGTCAAACCAATCTGATGTCTCGCCATCTATTCTAACTGCTGCTTGTTGGTCTAGATATAGCATTTTTATGAGATGTACTACATGTGAAGGAAAGCCCATATTCCTCATGATTTCGCAAAGTTTCTGATGCTGTACACAGTCAAATGTCTTTGAATAATCCACAAAACATGATAATAGGTTTACATTAATTTCTCTGCACTTCTCTATTATTAAACGCTTGTTGAATATGTGATCTCTTGTTCCTCTTCCTTGTCTAAATCCAGCTTGAACTACGTTAATCTCTTCTTCCATTTTCTTACTAAGTCTTCGCATTAAGACTTTTAGTAGAATTTTACTTGCATGACTTATCAGGGCAACAGTTCTATAGTTGGTGCATAATTTCAGGTTGCCCTTTTTTGGTATTGGAATGAAGATAGTTCTCTTCCAATCTTTTGGCCATATACCATATTTCCAAATCTTTGTACATAATGCATGATATATGTGTATGCTTTCTTCTCCTCCTGCTTTAATTAGTTCAGCTGGTATCTCATCACATCCAGGTGATTTACCATTCTTCAGGTTCCTTATAGCCCAAGCAATTTCATTTAATGAGGGTTCAGGTTCTGTCTCTGCTGTCATTGGCTCATGTATCTCATTCATATCCTCACTGTCACTCATATCATACATTTTACTGCAGTACTCCTGCCATCTTTCTAGAATTTGTCTAGATGCTGTTAAGGTATTTCCCATCTTGTCACAGATAACATTCAATTGAGGTTGAACATTTCTTGTCAATAACTTCATTTCCTTGAACATTTCATAATCTCTTCCAGCCTTATGATATTGCTCTATTCTGGTACAGCAATCTTGTATATATTGATTTTTGTCCTTTCTTGTGTTCTTTCTTATTTCTCGAGTTAAAGATTTATACTTCATCCTGCTATCGGATTCATCTCTTTTCTGTTTCAGCTCCCTTCGTTGTTTTATTAATTCTAACGTGTCTGATGTAATCCATGGCTTAAGTTGCTTTTTCTTGGTCGGAATGAAATCTTTGGCTGCAGTTATCAAGATATCTCTAGCTTGTACTGCCAGTTCATCAGGTGTCATTTCTTCTTGTACAGACATCAAGACCCCAAAGCGATTCCTAACTTCTATGTTGTATGCGTCCGGTATTTTTGTGAGATCAAAACGAAGTGGCCTTGGTCCTCGGGTAAGCTTTTTGAGTTTTAATTTCAGATCTGCTTCTAATAACTGATGATCTGTATCACAGCCTGCACTTCGTAGGGTTTTTGCAGATGTTATGCTTGATCTCCATCTTCTTTGTATTAAAATATAATCTATCTGATTTTTGGTAAAACTGTCTGGAGACTTCCATGTGAAGAGTCTTCTTGGATGTTGTTTAAAAAGTGTGTTGGCTATCGTTAACTCATTTTCTGTGCAAAATTCAATTAATTTGTCACCTGCATCATTTCTATTTCCGAATCCAAATTTTCCTAAAACGTGTCTCTCATTTTCAGCTCTTCCTGCACCCACTTTAGCATTAAAATCTCCCATTATTATTGCTATATCATTATGACCAATCTTATTTAATGTGTCTTGTAGTGTGTTGTAAAAATCTTCAATTTCGTCCTCCTCTGCTGTTGAAGTAGGTGCATATATCTGTATGAGAGTTGTGTTTTTTGGACGGCCTTTAAGTCTAATAGTGAGGATTCTATCACTAACTGGATTATATCACATTAAAGCTTTTGCAGTTGTCTTATCTAAACAAAATGCCACTCCACTCTGGCCTCCGACATCTCTACCAGAATAAATGAAAATACTTCCATTTTCAGTTGTAAAATGTCCCTTGCCGCTCCAGCGATGTTCACTAATTCCTAAAATGTGAATGTTTAACCTCTCAATCTCATCACACACTACTTTAAGCTTTCCCTCATACAAACTTCTCACATTCCACGTTGCCATTCTCACTCTGTTTCTTAGTCTGACACAGGGGATGTCCTTGGTAACACAGTCAGGATTAACTCCGTCATCACGATTACTAGTACTGGTCCCTGCGTCACACTCTTCCCCAGTGTTATCTGATCTGCCTGGCCTGGGGGTCTCGCCACCAGATCTCTTTCTTATTATGTTTTCTTTCATGGTTGTTATGGTTTCTTGGCAAGTTTTGCAGAAGGTAGTTTGCCGTTGCTTTCCTTCTGGGCAGTGACTGTACTAGTCGGTGACCATAGCCATTGTCTCTACTGATGAGATCATCTGCCTATCGCCGCAGAGTGCAAGACCATAACCAACAACAATCTGTCGGCTGCTCTCACACTCCATCCACCACCTGCTTCCATGGCTTCACGTAACCCTGATCGGGGGGCTAAACGGGTACTCCACCTTGCCCAAGGGTGTCCCGTAGACTAGCGGAGGAAAGGGGGCGTCTTACATCTCCTTTGATAGGGGATACCCCTACCCCGCTAACCGGAGCAATAATAATGGGAGATTATAATGCGAAGGGAGAGCTGAAAATGAGAGACACGTTTTGGGACAATTTGGATTGGGAAATAGAAATGACGCAGGTGACAAATAAATTGAATATTGCACAGAAAATTAGTTAACCATAGCCAACACACCTTTTAAACAATACCTAAGAAGACTCTTCACGTGGAAGTCCCCGGACAGTATTACCAAAAATCAGATAGATTATATTTAAATACAAAGAAGATGGAGATCAAGCATAACATCTGCAAAAACCCTATGAAGTGCAGACTGCGATACAGATCATCAGTTACTAGACGCAGATCTGAAATTAAAATTCAAAAAACTTACCAGAGGACCAAGGCCACTTCGTTTTGATCTCACAAAAATACCAGATGCATACAACGTAGAAGTTGGGAATCGTTTTGGAGTCTTGATGTCTGTACAAGAGGAAATGACACCTGATGAACTGGCAGTACAAGCTAGAGATATCTTGATAACTGCAGCCAAAGATTTAATTCCGACCAAGAAAAAGCAACTTACGCCATGGATTATATCAGACACGTTAGAATTAATAAAACAACGAAGGGAATTGAATCAGAAAGGAGGTGAATCCGATAACAGCAGGATGAAGTATAAATCTTTAACTCGAGAAATAAGAAAGAACTCAAGAAAGGACAAAAATCAATATATACAAGATTGCGGTACCAGAATATCATAAGACTGGAATAGATTACGAAATGTTCAAAGAAATGAAGTTATTGACAAGAAATGTTCAACCTCAATTGAATGTTATCTGTGACAAGATGGGAAATACCTTAACATAATCTAGACAAATGCTAGAAAGATAGCAAGAGTACTGCAGTGGAATGTATGATATGAGTGTCAGTGAGGATATGAATGAGATACATGAGCCAATGACAGCAGGTTCAGAACCTGAACCCTCATTAGATTAAATTGCATGGGCAATAAAGAACCTGAAGAATGGTTAATGACCTGGATGTGATGAGATACCAGCTAAACTAATTAAAGCGGGAGAAGAAGAAAGCATACAAAGCTCTCACGCATTATGTAAAAAGATATGGTATATGGCCAAAAGATTGGAAAAGAAATATCTTCATTCCAATACCGAAAAAGGGCAACCTGAAATTATGCACCAACTATAGAACTGTTGCCCTGATCAGTCATGCAAGTAAAATTCTACTAAAAATCATAATGGGAAGACTTCGTAAGAAAACGGAAGAAGAAATTAACGTGCTTCAAGCTGGATTTAGACAAGAAGAGGAACAAGAGATCACATTCTCAACATGCGTTTAATAATAGAGAAGTGCAGAAAATGTAATGTAAACCTATTCTCATGTTTTGTGGATTATTCAAAGGCATTTGACTGTTTACACCATCAGAAACTTTGGGAAATCATGAGGAATATGGGCTTTCCATCACATGTAATACAACTCATAAGAATGCTCTATCTAGACCAACAAGCAGCGTTGTTAGAATAGATGGCGAGACATCAAATTGGTTTGACATCAAGCAAGGAGTCCATCAGGGATGTGTGCTGTCCCCCTATTTGTTTAACCTGTACGCCAAAAATATAATGAGAAATGTAAGAGATGATATAAACAGGGAGCTATATGATGCCCTAAATATCGGTGGTCATGACATACCAGAGATTCGGTATGCTGATGATACAGTATTGCTATTCACAACATAGAATGGTATAGAAAACCTAATAGCCTCAACCCAATTGAATAGTGAAAATCACAACTTATATCTTAGCATAGCAAAAACAAAGATAATGCACATAGATAAAACTACTATGGAGAAAGAAATATATGTTAATGAGGAAAAATTGGAGGTGGTGGAAAATTTTGAATATCTTGGGTCATTGATTACCAACAACGGTGACATAATGAAAGAAATTAAACTACGACTATCAATTGCACTTCAAAGACTAAAACAACTGAATAAATTATGGAGTGGGACAGACAGAGCTACAAAAATTAGATTTTTAAGTGCATGCATCTTTCCCATTGCAACATACGCCTGTGAGACCGGGACACTTACTAAAAAAAAAGCTGAACAGCGCATAAATGTCATTGAATATAAATGTTATAGACGAGTTCTAAGAATATCTTGGCTAAAGAAAATAACAAAAGCATCCATACTTCAAGAGCTGAATATTGAAGAAGGCTGGCTATTAAAGACGATAAAGCAAAGAAAATTGAAATATTTTGGTCACTTGAAACGTCACGAAAGTGTGGAGAGAACAATAATGGAGGGGTATATGCCTGGGAAGAGAGGAAGAGGAAGGCCAACGAGAAGATGGGTGCAAGATGTGGCGGATGATCTCCAGATGGGTGTATCGGACGCGGGACATCTTGCTTATGATCGAGAGGTTTTCCAGAAGGTTGATATGGGAGTGAGGTTCTGCAAAGGACATGCTATTGAAAGAATGAATGAATGAATGAATGAATGAATGAATAAATGAATGAATGAATGAATGAATGAATGAATGAATGAATGAATGAATGAATGAATGAATGAATAAACATAGCTTGAAATTTCTTCCTCTGTAATCTTCAAGATGTAAGAAATTCACGACTATCGAGCGGACAAAAATCACACAGAGACGAGTTAACTAAAGATATCAGTATTATTGGTAGAATATTGAAGTAGCTACAACAGATAGCAAAAGATAGATTTGGCATGCCATGGTAGTTGGCCTGTATTCCAATGGTAGATAACTGACATAAGCAGTGGACAACAATCTTGTACCAGCTTTTATCAGTGTACCTACCTAAACATTAAAATGTTTTATGCAATAGGTTTTAATTCTAAACTGAGAAAAGGAGGATGTGAAGAGGGAGGGGGCATATATTTAATATTAAATAGTGCTTCTGTCCTCTTGCTATTCAAGTTAAGGTGCTTCTTTCTGCTTTCTATCACCATTGTATCAATAATTTACTTAGTTCTTGGTGACGTTTTTGCTTTCAAGAGAACACTATCAGCATTTTGAAAGTTATGTGTGTTATGTATACAGCTATAGTTCCCAGTTACTTTCCACAGCATATTAGATGACAGTACAAACCCATGTTTGACACAACTTTTTTGAGTCAAAATAAACAAACTAGCAGATAGGCTTGCGGGTTGGCTGCCGTGGGGAGTTAGTTAACTCATCATCATCATCATCATCATCATCATCATCATCATCATCATCACCAGCATCATCATCATCTTCCACTTTTGCCGTCAAGCGTCGTGGGGAGGAATAGCTGGCTCACCAGCTCCCGATGGGCGGCACTGGATAGTGTTGTTCCGTGCGATTATACAATGTCTTTGATGTCGCCAATCCATTTTATTCTCTGGCGTCCTCTTGCTCTCGTAGCAGACTTTCCTTGATATAGATTCCCTGCTGGTAGTCGATGGTGTTGCAATATATGTGACACAAGGTGTTGACCCTACTGTCTGTCCCACTGTTGATCCCACTTCCAAGATATTTGAATTTTTTAACTTATTCCGGAGATGTGTGAACCACAAACTGAAGAACCTGCTTTTGAAGAAATCCTATATGTAATAACACGACTTAAAAACAATAAGGCAACTGGGGCTGATGGAATTGCTGCTGAATTTATAAAGGCAGGCGGCCATGCATTACATCTAAAGCTATACGAACTAATAATAAAAATTTGGAGGACAGATGAATTACCCCATGACTGGAAAGAGTCATTATTGATACCTATCTTTAAGAAAGGAGACAAGTTCCAATGTGAAAATTATAGAGGAATATCACTCCAGTCCATAAGCTATAAGATACTATCCGCGGTATTACTAAATAGACTAAAACCATATTCAGAATACATATTAGGTGACTACCAGGCGGGTTTCAGACAAAACAGATCAACAACACATCAGATATTTATCTTACGACAAATAGCCGAGAAAAGTTGGGAATATAAAAGAGATCTCCATAACATTTTTGTGGATTTTAAAAAGGCTTATGATAGTGTCCATAGGAATAGTCTATGGAATGCTATGCAGGAATTTGGAATACCGAGGAAGTTAATCAATATGACTAGACTATGCATGGAAGATACTTGAGTTGAGTTGAGTTGAGTTAAGAACCGACATCACCGCACTCAGGACATTCCCATACTTGCACCGTCCCCTCGTTCAACAGCCAGCGGAGAGTCATACTACTAATCGTTCTCACCGCTGATTAAAAGTTCTCCTGGTCTTCCCTCTCAGTTTTTATATTCTTTCAGAACCCCTGCCGATCCCCCGCAATCTCATTCTTTCCACACATGGGTTCTCAATCTGTTCCTCCGCCTTCTCCATCTGGTCCCACAAGCGCACGACCACCTCCCCCTTGTCCATAGGAAAAATACCACCAAGAGGTGCCCTCCCTGCTAGCCTATCAGCCTGTTCATTCCCTCGTACACCTGCATGGCCAGGCCAAAATATCCATACAATTAGATACTTATAATATAGTAACATATAAAGGCAGGAAATCAGACCCTTTCCAAATAACATCTGGCTTGAAACAGGGTGATGCACTATCGCCGCTCCTTTTCAATCTTGCTTTAGAGAAAGTTGTTAGGAAGGTAAAGGAGGAATGTGCTATTGGAGGAACATCCAAACTGCTTGGTTATGCAGATGATATAGATATTATAGGGGAAAATGAACAAAAGACAGTGGAAATATTGACTCACTTAAAGGACCAAGCTCAACAAATATCAACCAAGTTAAGACAGAATATATGGTAATTTCAAGAGAAGGAACGGCTAAAAGCTCTGGCCACATACAAATAGATAATATGACCATTAAAATCATTAAAAGAACGGAAACATACAAATACCTGGGTACAATCTTCAACTGCTCCAACATAATAAGGGAAGAAATACAAGCTAGAATTAACTCTGGAAATAAGATATACTATGCACTACGACATTTGCTAACATCAAATGCGCTATCTCGTAACACCAAGATCACAATATACAAAACACTGATTAGACCAGTTGTGCTGTATGGCTGTGAAACCTGGAGTACAACTAAAGGAGACGAAGCCTTGTTACAAACCTTTGAGAACAAAGTCTTAAGACACATCTTTGGACCCATTAGGGATACACTAAGTGGAGAGTGGAAAAGAAGAAGCAACAAAGACATTTAGGATTTGTTTAAGTTCCCGCTAATCACTGGTATCATGAAGGCTAATAGACTGCACTGGCTGGGGCATATAGAAAGAATGGAAGATAACAGGGGAACAAAACTCGCTTACACTCAAGATATAAATGCCCGTAGACCCCGAGGTAGACCAAGAAGACGGTGGAGAGATAATATACATACAGACCTACAAGCACTTGGAATCGGCGACTGGCAAGAGAAGGTCAACCAGAGAGACGAATGGAGACGGCTTGTATCTGCAGCAAAGAACCTCAATGGCTCGGAATGCTGAAGAAGAAGAAGAGGAAGAAGAAGAAGAAGATTCCGGAGATGTGCTATTTAAGTATACGCTAACTAACTTTACATGTCCAGCTATTTGTATATTTTATCAATTTTTATAGCTAGTTTTTTTGTTGCCAATATTTGTTCTTGATGCACGACGATGGGAAACTCACGTAGAAGGCCCAGGTAAAAATAGTAAAGTAAAGGGCCTTTTTACTGTTCTTTTACACGCGTTACGGGGCACTGGGCATATGGTGCTAGACACATATTTGTATTGGAACTTTCTGGGTGATGTGCCCAGGGGAGACTGGGGAGAAATGGACCAGCAATTTTGTAGTTTTCAATTTTTGCTCATCACCGGAACAGATTTTATCGAAACATAACAAAACCATGACTAAAATGTTGTACATTCATTTATTTTAAAAGGGGAAAACATTTAGTAATCTATTTCTATATGTTTCTTTACAAAATGCATTTCAAAAATGTATATGAACTTGGGGAGAAATTGACCACCATTTGGGGTGAAATGGACCAGCACGTGGGGAGCAATGGACCATAGTGGGGAGAAATGGACCTTTTTTAAAAAGAAGCAGCAACAACTCATCCATATTGCTATAAGAAATAAATAATCATTAAAAGGATATTTGCAGCTTTTTTTTTTATTATTTTAAGCGACAGTAAAAAAGTTTAATATGATATATTAATCTAATATAAAGTTTTATCGAACATTTATGCCTGCAAGACTTTCTTTGAAGACATAGCCATCTTTGGTCCTAGAAGTGGTTCCAGTGATTGTAGATCTAGTAAGCTGTGCTTTAATACATGTAATTGAGACACTGGCGACATCTTCTACCTTAGGCTTAACAAATTTACCAGCAACCTTCTCACTCTTGCGCAAGAACTCTACCTCAACATCACCATCATCATCAATGTCTCCCCTTACAATTCCTACATAGTAAACACAAGTCTTCTTTGTTCCATATTCACATAGCACACACTGGCCTTCAAAAACCTCACGCACACCAGTCAAGCTAACCGTACACTCCTCATTTTCACCAAATGAAACATCAGAATCTGTGTCATCACAAAACGAAATGTCAGTTTCTGGATCTGAATCAACATCAAGTTCTTTCAGCAGCTGTCTCTTTGCCTTTTTGGGTGGAACTTTTGCTGCCTTTTCTTTCATCACCGCTCTTTCCCTAATTCGATCCATTTCTGGCATAGAAGTAGCCAGCATAGTTTTTCCTCTTTTCCTCATATTATTTGAATCTTTTCGCGGACCAGCTTTTGGTAGTCCTCTGAAAACATGAGGCGAAGTAAAGGAAGAAGTAGCTTTATGTTGAAGACTCCCTGATATTTCCTGCAAGTCATCTACAAGGTTCTCAACATTACACTCTTTCTGATTTTCATGAAATTCTTGTGCAGTTTGATCTGTGCTGGTACCACAATGTGGAGATGCCGATCCTGTCTGTTCATTGCTTTCTAAAGTGGCATTTTCACTGTCCTTGCTGATGGGCCTGTTCGTTATTTCTGAAGGCATAAAATAATCTTCTGTAAAAACATCTTCGTTAAAGGGCCAAATACCTGACACTGCAAAGCCTGATTGAATGTTAATGGGAGTTGCCGCTTTAAGAAAAGCGTGGCCTCCTAGATTTGCAACTTGATAGATTGTCAGTGGTGTCCCAACATTTTTCATCATCCATGAATCACACGCATTGTTGTAGACCGACTTCATGGGTCCAAAAACTGAACGGTCCAAGGGCTGAGTTTTAGATGAGGTGTCTGGTGGCAACGTGATCACATGAATGTTGTTTTTCTTGCACAGTTCAAGTGATTCAAATGAAATGTGGGAATCGTGATTGTCCAAGATCAAAATCAAAGGGAAGTCTTTGGAAGGTCTTGAATGCTTAATGAAGTGATTTATAACTTTGACGAAATTATCACGGGTCATCCAACCTGATTCATTCACAAGGCCAAGGGAACCTTCAGGTGCTCCAGCAAGCATAAAATTCTTAAAAATTTTTCTGGGAAACACAAAAACTGGAGGGATAATGTGACCCGCAGCTGACACAATGCAACAGATTGTGACCAGTTCTCCTCTTTCTCTGGATGTCACCTGGCCTATTTGCTTCACTCCTCGTGGGGCAATTACTTTTGGCACTTTCTGTACAGTGGTCAGACCTGACTCATCCAAATTGTAGATTTGAGCTCCACTCACAGTTAGTTTTGTAATGGTTTCCTTTACAATGTTGAAGAAGGTGCAAATATTATGTTTGTTGAAAGCTGTAGCTCTAGCCAGAGATGTTGCCTCAGGTTGCCTTATGGTCAGCTCGGGATTCCGTCGCAAATATCCACAAAGCCAGTCATTCCCTGCCATCATTTGCTCATCCCAGGTTAAAGGATGTGCAATGTTATTGACTTTCGCCATCTCGTACGCCAAAATACGAACGTTTTTAGTTGTGAGTCCATGGAACATTCTTGCACAATCTTTCAAGTAACTAGCAAAATCAGCTTCTTGCTTAGCTGTGAAAACAAGGCTATGCCTATAATTTGGTACGAGTCTAGTAGGCAGACCATTTCCTTCTCTGTCTTTTGTAAGATTGTTATTGAGGGTAGAGCGAGCAATGCCGTACTTCCTTGCAGCTTTCCTCACTTTCATTCCATTTTTCACAGCATTAACAGCTTCTCTCATACGTTCCTCCGTAACGAGACCCTTGTTGGTGTTTCTGATGTACAATCTTGGCATCTGAAACAAAAGAGTGACAGAATTATATAACATTTAGAATGGTAGGCCTATCATTTGCAAAGAAATACTGATCATAGCACGAATGGCGTGCATCTTTAATAAATCACTGAAATCAAATTTGTTAACAGTTTTATTGGTCTATATTTAGACCCCAGTATTAAAAAGAATCAATAATGCTGATATTCGAATGCAATCTTCAACACTTTTAATAACAACAGACTGTCTTGTCAATTTCTTCTATGGGGAGAAATGAACCATGGGGAGAAATGAACCGGTCCATTTCTCCCCCATCAATGTATTAAACTATTCAGCCATAAAGTCTCTTAAATCTAATATTATATGCTATATTTTTTATATGAACTCTTAAATAACAAGTAAATAAAGATATTAACGTAATTACCTTGTCCTGATTCCTGACTATGCGTCTGCTTTACGATGGTGTCTGGAACTGGAAAAAGAAATTTTAGTGTAGAAAATTTTTCAAACTTTGCGTGGGAACGACCTGTGCGGGAAGTCGATGGCAAATGAAAAATTCGGACTATGTTTGATGTGGAAAACAAACTTATTATGGTTTCACTTTCATTGCATCACAGCCAGGGGCCAGAGAGGGGGTGGTCCATTTATCCCCTATGTCCATTTCTCCCCAGTCTCCCTACCACAGCGACCGTCTTTACTTACCGAATTATTTTATATCCATTTTAGACTGAGGTAATCTGGGAGTGAATGTTAATTTTAAAAAGCGGCTTCGATACAGATTCGAACCATGCCCACTGGATTTGGGAGGCGAGCGACTGGCCACAAAGCTACCGAGGCTGGAAGTCACAGGAACCACATTATCTTTCCAATATATCAAGGACACTTCCTGCCTACTGTATGAGCCACTGTGTTCCAGAACTGAAACTTTTCAACGTTAACATTCAGGGGGAAAGGAAAGCAAGACATCCAAGAAACAACTCCACACTCCACCACACATTCATGCAAGTACACAGGGGTTGAGACTTTATTTACAGTTCTTAAAGAATGACTTAAACAGGTGAAGTTACAAGATTAGATAACTTCAACACCAGTATTTGGATTGCCAAATTTGTTATTATGATAACCACTGTGACTTCAATGATAATGAATGAGTCCTACAAATAATTTGATATTGAATATTTTCTTCAAGCGAATACACTAAACGACGAAGTAAGCGACGGGATGGTCACGTCGACACTTCCTGTGCAGAATCGGGACGTTGGTTTTGTCGTCTCTGCTGTTTTGGCAGTTTTTGTCTCTAGAACAATGCAACTTACTGTCGTTGTTTGTTTTCTTAGCTTATTGTCAGCAACATGGGGTATCGGGAGACCCAGAGGAGTGTCTCTTGAAAGTCAGTACAACTCGGTGTTGTATGTGTTTTCTCGTGCTTTCACTTTCATCGTGACGTATGGGGCTGTCGGCGGCAGTGTTGCCATCTCCCTTTGATCAAAAAGCACCAAAATATTTTAGGAAGCACCCAAAAAAAAAAAAAAGCACCAACTGTTTTTATTACAAATGTAACAAGGTAGCACTGTATAATTTATTATTATCACTTCATATTACAGTGAAGTTAATTCCAGATCCGCCAAATCCCAATCAGAACTACTTTCCAGCCAAAAAAGCACCAAATAATTGCAATAATACTATTTTTTTTGGAAATCACGAAAACAAGCACTGGCGGTATTCTGTATTCATTCAAAATGTTATAAAGTAGCACATTATAATTTATTATTATCACTGAATATTAGAATGAAGGTTATTCCAGATCTGCCAAATCCCAGTCAAACAACTCCTCTTCAGTTTCTGTAGCTATTTGGAATTTCCTGTTGTGTTTGCTCCTGCGATGATGAGGAGGATGATTGAAAGAAACATGTATATGCCTCCTGTGATCCAACTTTTCACAGAATATCCTTAGGTAGTTTATAATCATGACAGCATTTGCCATATCTTTTCATTCCATATCTTTAATCTAATAGTCAAAACAGCTGTCAAACTCTTTATGCTAAGTCTATTCCGCAATTTTGATTTTATAACTCCCATCTGACTGAAAATACGCTCCACATCCTCATTAGAATGAGGTAAAATGAGCAGAGTTAAAGCTAAATCTGTAAGATCTTGAAAAGGATTTTCACCGGTGGCATCCCTGTATGAGGCTATTTCTGCCCACAGTCCAAGTGTGTCAGAGGTCTGTGACCACTGCATATGATGAAGTTTTCTCCACTAGAAATCGATGCGGGTGAGAGTAGCTGCATCTTCTACAAACATTTTAGCAAGATCCAATATACAGGGCTTCATTGGCTGTAGACATTCACTTCCACTAAGACATGACATGGATTGCAACACTCAAACATTATCGGGTGTACGTAAACGCAGCTGTGTCAATAGCTCTATTAAAAACTGGATGCACCTTCCACAAATTTCTTTCTCATCGGGAAATTTGTAGTCTGCTAGGATCTAAATAATCTTGAATAGCATCACTTTCTGTTATTTTTTCCCCAGGAATAGCAATCTTTGAACTGATAGAATCAATGAGCTGGACAAGATCGCTGAGTAGTTTTGTTGGATCCTGTATATCTGCTTCGAATTTCTTATTCACACTTTGAACTTCTCCGAGAATATGCTTGAGAAATATGAGATACACATAGTTTTTCATGTCGCTAAACATAGAATGTAGAAGTTCTGCTGTATAACAGCGCTCGTTGAGTCTTGCTACATCAAAATGAGTTCTGTGCTCGACCCACTGCTGCAATATTCTAACAATGGCAGATAGAATGGACATCCATCGTGTCTGGCTTAATTGAACAATCTTTAGCGGATGTTGTCCATCATTTATTGAAGCAAAAAGCTCCCTGTACTTTGCTTGACAAAGACTTGAGTGAGAAAACCAGTTATATGTTTCTCTAATCATGAACTCATTGTTCCTGGGTAGACAAGCAGCTGCAGCCTGTGACACTGCCAGCTGAAGGGAATGACATACACACCTAATTAGTACCAGATGAGGAACTTCGGATTTTAATTTTGTATATACTCCATTGTTTACACCTGTCATGTCAGTGCCGAGTGCAACTAGTCTTTGCAACTCAAGTCCATTCTTGTTTAAACAAGCTTTTAACGCATTGCATATTGCCTGTGCGTTGCAGTCACTCAGTTCAACTAAATCTAAGTAAGTAACCACAAACTGCTTTCTTGTCTCTGAATAGTACCTAATAGCTACTCCAAGTAGCTTAGTTTCAGAAATGTCATTGCTCTCATCAATCAATAAGCTGTATTTACTTTTGCCAATATCAGCTGTCAAGTCTGTTGTGAAATATGGTGCAAGTACATTTGAAATAACTGCTCTGCACTTAGTTCTCCTAAGCTTAAAGTTCTTGCAACCTTTGCTGTCACCAAAGTGTACCTTGCAGAGTTCACTTAAATGGTCAACAACGCGAAGCGAACAATGGCCAGCTATGAACAAACTCATGCATCCTTCTGTTTCTTTGACACATCATCTTTCAGTTTGTCAAATGCAATTGTTGTTTGCCTTTGTGTACTGAATGGTTGTTCGGCTTTCTGATGTTTCGTTGTATTCTTGTGCCTCTCAATATCATTTAACCTGGCTGCAATTGAACATTTGCAATATTTGCAAAAACACTTAGTATTATCCCCTTCTACTTTTAACAACCATTTTTGAAATCTCGTGTCACTGAGCCACTGTTCTCTGAAATGTTGACAATATTTCTTGCTCATGGTGAAACACAAATAAGCTTAAATGAAAGGATCATGTAGACACCACAAAATTATGAACTCGATTACAAGCTAATGTATTGTCGTTTGGACTTGTCTGCAAAATGGCGTTCGCTTTTATCTAAATCATATTAAAGGGAGTTAAATTAGTTGAATATTGCGCGGTAACGTACTAAGACTGTTTTACTCCCTCGCTTCAGTTCAAATTCGGCTTTTTAGTGTTCCCAAAATGAATTTTAAAGTAATTTTTACCCACCCCAAAAAAGCACCCAAAAAATTTTGTGAAGCACTAAATTTACGCGGCCGCGCTAAAAGGAAAATTTTCGCACTAACTGACTTGAAAAAGCACAAAATTTAGCGCGAAAAGTACTAAAATGGCAACACTGGTCGGCGGCTCTTGCGGCTCTTCTTTGCTTACTTTAAGTAGACGGTTCCATCGTGATTTTAAAATTGAGTATTTACTAATGAGACCACCACAGTAGATAGGCATTGAAAAACCAAATCTAATGTTACCTCAATGATGTTTGTATGTCGATTCTAGGCGGAGATATTCACATATGAGTTGATTTCTATGGCCATGACTTTAACATGTTCCCCATACTTTTTGGAACTCTCCAGTGTGTCCATTACCTCCACTACCGGCCTCTGCGTGCGAGATGTTCTCAGATGGATATGACACTGACTTCAAAAATATGTTCCGTCATGTTAAATGATGCAAAAATAGTACAAGTATAAGTATACAAATAAATTATTAATAATCTTTAAACTTGTATTCTCTTTAACTTTAGTAGTTTAAATTGCACGATTTGAGCTGATGCTGATCGATTTTGCGTCAGCCTCCATCTTGGCTTTCCATTTACAAAGTTGAAACATCTGAGTAGAAATATTTTTTTTTTATACCACAAATGGAAGATGATTGGCGATTAAATTTTCCAAATACATGTAAAAAACAAAAAAATGTGTAGAATTTGAAAATCCATCTCAAAATATTCAAAGATCTACAAATGCAGCTCTAGAAACTAAAATTACTTACCGTGTATCAAATAATTACATTTATCTGAAAGACCAGGATTATATTCAACCAATCTCTGTGCACAGAATAATAGACTAACCTTTTGACTTAACCTAAGATGGCATCTGCTATTATCACATGATATTTGAATGAATGAATGACATCAAAAGCATGAATGGTATTTACAGCAGCCAATGACACAATGGAACAGGCTGGGTTGGCGCCATATATCAACTTCCGTTTTCAGCTCGAGTAGTGGCACGATCGAACCCTCTACTTTTCTAAACAAAGTGATTATAAATTATACGTAGCACGCTGCAAATAAACCCTCCCGATAGAAAAAGGAGCATTTTTTTTTTCAAGGTTCGGGTTAGGGTTTTGAACTGCATACAGAACTAAATGTATAAAATATTTATAAAAAATGATTTACATGTTCATTGGGAGCCATACTTAAATATCGCAGCTGCAAATAACACTCAGTATTATTCGCAGTGCGCTACGAATACGGATAACGCCTCCCTTTCTAAATTTGGTTTAGAATGAATTACCAAAAAATAAAAGAACGAGAAGTAGACAGTGAGTTTTACTAGAACCTGATTACAAGTAAAAACTTGATGTTGCGACTAAAGGCTTCGTCAGCACAGAATAAACACAAACCGACACAACTATCAACTACATGAAAGTACGAGGGGGCTTCACATGAAAACTAAAGTGTGATAGAAATGACAATAACCATGCCATTGTCTTGTAACCTGTCAATATTGTTGGTAAGGATGTCTAGAGGGCTAAGCACATGACATCATGGTGCAGATGAACACGGTAACATAATGACAATTTAAAGATGGCTTCCCAACTTTTGACATTACCCAAGGAGGAGCAGGATTCTGTTATCTTTGATCAGTGAAGGTGTTAAACCTATGGAAATTCATCGGTGAATTAAGGTCCAGTACTGTGATGCATGCCTGAAGTCAGTCCAGCAAGAGTATGAGTGGAGTAGGAAGTTTCAAAACAGCGTGACTTCTGTGACAGACTGTTCATGACCGGGTCAGGCACACTGAGTAGTGACCCCAAAGTCAATTTTTCTACAGGAATCCAAGCACTTTATCAGCACTGGAGGACATGCATTGAACACAGTAGTGACTACATCGAAAAATGATACATTTGTTCTTTACTTTTTCAGAATAAATTCACCACAAAAAAATCATTTAACCCTTTACAGGGCAGACGATTGTCCATTTTTTTGCCCTGAACGGGCAAGATTTTTTCGGGTTCGGTAAAATTTCGGGTTGCGTTAGTAAAAACATCACAAATAAGGTGTTAGTCAACCGATTTTAGTTAAATAAACAACACAATGAAGGGAAAAGCATGCAGAATATGTTACTCACGTGATTGTTGCCGGTAATCCATATATGAACACAAATATTTACGAAATACGGCATGTTGTTTGTGATTTTCCGTCATCTATACGGCAATTTACAAACAATTTTCAGAATCATAATCACTTTCTTTAAAGTCCGACTCACGACTGCTAATGCAAAGTAACGCTTTGCACTGATATCTAGCTCCGATTAATAATCAACTTCGTGCCCTTTAATGTCATTTAAATTGAACAGAGCGAAATCTCGGCTATCACTTGAAGAATCGCCGAAATCCATTTTGAAAAACAGCGTAAAAATCCCGAAAACTATCAAAAAAAGTCCGTTAAAGTCTGTTCAAAGTCATTGTAGCGCGTTTACAAATGGCGGCCACGTTGTCAAGCTATCGGCGAAAGTGAAAGTAGTCATCGGAAGTGTCGGAAAACCGAGAGATCGCATTTTTAAAACGACTAGTCGTCAAAGACGCGATTGGGCGCTCCGCCCGTTTAACGCATCGAACGCTATCAGGCGCTATGCCTGTTAAAGGGTTAAGGCTTTCATTTGAAGCTCCCTCATATAAAAGTTACGTATCTGTATCTTTGTTGTGAGATGGACACATCTTTCATTTCTAAATTAAGGTAAAAATGAAAAATGACTGCCAGTTAAATTTTAAGTCATTAATCTTTGAAATGTTAATACATAATTGAGCAAACCAAATGAACCTTATATTTGTTTTTATAGGTTGATATAGCAAACCGAAAGGTCACATTGCTGCTGTTATTGTAAATTAACAAAGGCTGCCTATTAATTTTTGAAATATTTTTAGAGATTAGAGATTAGAAATATTAGTTGTCAGTTGGCAAAAATATTTTGGCATGCTATGGGAACAAATACCGAAAGCTTGAAACTTGGTGTAATAGAGGCAAAAAAGAGATAAATAAATAACTGGATAGCTTGATCAAATGCTGTTATAGGAAAAAGAGGACAGAGCTACTCTGAGACTGGTGTTTATGTAAGATGGCTTCTACACATGCCTATGCTTACCAGCATGGCACATA
Organism: Cepaea hortensis; assembly: GCA_963921405.1. Taxonomy (NCBI): domain Eukaryota; kingdom Metazoa; phylum Mollusca; class Gastropoda; order Stylommatophora; family Helicidae; genus Cepaea; species Cepaea hortensis. Next base: position 72,233,863 of record OY992885.1, read on the forward strand.
ATAATGATGATGTCTTCCATCTGTTATCCATATACCAAATGCAATCATAGTTATAATGAAAACAGAAATTGCTTGGAAAATGTTCAGTGTCTTGTCTCTCATGTTGATTCTCATCATTGCACATGAGTCTGTGGTTAGAGCACTAACATTGCTGGTGTGTGTTGAGCGAGTTTTGAACGAGTGTTGGTAAGGGAGACAGTGGCCAAGGGGTTATGGCACTGGTCCCATATAGGTGACTTTGGTTTTTTTCTGCTTGTCTCATTCAGGAGTAGTTTATCACACCTAGTTATTCGTCTCTCTCAGAGGTCTCAGTGAGTTTGACATTGGCATATATTTGTGTAAAGTAGACTTCCTGTAGAGATTCCATCCTTGGTAATGGGCTCTAACTGTGGGTAGTTTTCTATCCTTAAGGGGCTCAACCTGTGGGTAGTTTTCTATTCTTACAATGGGTTCTTCCTGTGGGTAGTTTTCTATCCTTAATGGGCTCTACCTGTGGGTAGTTGTCTATCCTTATAATGGGCTCTACCTATGGGTAGTTTTCTATCCTTATAATGGGCTCTACCTGTGGGTAGTTTTCTATCCTTATAATGGGTTCTACCTATGCGTAGTTTTCTATCCTTATAATTGTCTCTACCTGTGGGTAGTTGTGCATCCTTATAATGGGTTCTACTTGTTTGAAGTTTTCTGTCCTTTTAATGGGCTTTGCATATAGGCATTTTTATTCTTAGTTTTGCCAGAGCAGTAGTCTTACAATCTTTGCAATTTTCAGCTGCCATAGGATTTCTAACACGGGCACTTCACATGGGATCTTGTAATCCCTCTTAACCATGCTGCCGTCACAACTTGTAATCCTTCTTAGTCATATGTTGCCACAGCTTGTAATCCCTCTTAGTCATATGTTGCCACAGCTTGTAATCCCTCTTAGTCATATGTTGCCACAGCTTGTAATCCCTCTTAGTCATATGTTGCCACAGATTGTAATTCCTCTTAGCCTTATGTTGCCACAACTTGTAATCCCTCTTAGTCATATGTTGCCACAGCTTGTAATCCCTCTTAGTCATATGTTGCCACAGCTTGTAATCCCTCTTAGCCATGTGTTGCCACAGATTGCAATCCCTCTTAGCCATATGTTGCCACAGGTTGTAATCCCTCTTAGCCATATGTTGCCACAGGTTGCAATCCCTCTTAGCCATATGTTGCCACAGATTGCAATCCCTCTTAGCCATATTTTGCCACAGATTGCAATCCCTCTTAGCCATATGTTGCCACAGATTGTAATCCCTCTTAGCCATATGTTGCCACAGATTGCAATCCCTCTTAGCCTTATGTTGCCACAGGTTGTAATCCCTCTTAGCCTTATGTTGCCACAGATTGCAATCCCTCTTAGCCTTATGTTGCCACAGCTTGTAATCCCTCTTAACCATATGTTGCCACAGGTGTAATCCCTCTTAGCCTTATGTTGCCACATATTGCAATCCCTCTTAACCATATGTTGCCACAGATTGCAATCCCTCTTAATCATATGTTGCCACAGATTGCAATCCCTCTTAGCCTTATGTTGCCACAGATTGCAATCCCTCTTAGCCTTATGTTGCCACAGATTGCAATCCCTCTTAGCCTTATGTTGCCAAAGGTTGTAATCCCTCTTAACCATATGTTGCCACAGGTGTAATCCCTCTTAATCATATGTTGCCACAGGTTGTAATCCCTCTTAATCATATGTTGCCACAGGTTGTAATCCCTCTTAATCATATGTTGCCACAGGTTGTAATCCCTCTTAATCATATGTTGCCACAACTTGTAATCCTTCTTAACCATGCTGCTGCCACAGGTTGTAATCTCTCTTAACCATGCTGCTACCACAAGTTGTAATCTCTCTTACCCATGCTGCTACCACAGGTTGTAATCTCTCTTAACCATGCTGCTGCCACAGGTTGTAATCTCTCTTAACCATGCTGCTATCACAGGTTGTAATATCTCTCTTAACCATGCTGCTGCCACAGGTTGTAATCTCTCTTAACCATGCTGCTGCCACAGGTTGTAATATCTCTCTTAACCATGCTGCTGCCACAGGTCGTAATCTCTCTTAACCATGCTGCTACCACAAGTTGTAATCTCTCTTACCCATGCTGCTACCACAGGTCGTAATCCCTCTTAACCATGCTGCTATCACAGGTTGTAATCTCTCTTACCCATGCTGCTACCACAGGTCGTAATCCCTCTTAACCTTGCTGCTATCACAGGTTGTAATCCCTCTTAACCATGCTGCTGCCACAGGTTGTAATCCCTCTTAACCTTGCTGCTGCCACAGGTTGTAATCCCTCTTAACCTTGATGCTGCCACAGGTTGTAATCCCTCTTAACCTTGCTGCTGCCACAGGTTGTAATCCCTCTTAACCTTGCTGCTGCCACAGGTTGTAATCCCTCTTAACCATGCTGCTGCCACAGGTTGTAATCTCTCTTAACCTTGCTGCTACCACAGATTGTAATCCCTCTTAACCTTGCTGCTGCCACAGGTTGTAATCTCTCTTAACCTTGCTGCTACCACAGGTTGTAATCCCTCTTAGCCATATGCTGCCACAAGTTGTAATCCCTCTTAACCATGCTGCTGATGCCACAGGCTGTAATCCCTCTTAACATTGCTGCTGCTGCCACAGGTTGTAATCTCTCTTAACCTTGCTGCTACCACAGGTTGTAATCCCTCTTAGCCATATGCTGCCACAGGTTGTAATCCCTCTTAACCATGCTGCTGCCACAGGCTGTAATCCCTCTTAACCTTGCTGCTGCCACAGGTTGTAATCCCTCATAGCCACGCTGTTGCCACGGGTTGTAATCCTTCTTATCCTAACCCAAATTCTAGCCCTAATCCAAGTTTAGGTAAGTGGTTATAACAAAGCAAACAGAGATAAATTAAAGGATCTGAAGCAGTGAACACTGTGTGCCAGTTGCTTGTGCATGTGGTCTTTACTCAGTCCCCATTAAGGGTTTTCTGGCATACAATAGCAACAGCACTAAGTGCAGTAATGACAGTTTGTGTAAAATATTGTTTTATTTGGTCACATTAGTGATAATTCCATGATGAAGGTGTTACAGACGTTGTTCGTGATCCTATATACCCACGTTTGAAACACAGCTGCTTGCGATTTAGCAGCAGACTGCGTTGCGTTATTTTACGAAATGGTATGGGTGCCAGTCGTTCAGAAAGCAATAGCAAACTACTGAACGTAAACTTGCCAAGAGATCACACCAGCAAAAAATGCTGGTATTGACTGCAACGTCCTGTACAGGATATGCAACTAACTTTATAAAAGTGCTAATTGTGTGTGAAGAACCTCATTACTGCAGCTGGCAGAGGATGGAGAGTCTATCTGGCAGGCTGAGATGAGAGCAGTGTTCTGTAAGGCACTTGTTACATGATGATGATGTGTGTTAGAGGCATCCAGTGTCTGTCTTTACTGATAATAAATGACCGTTTTTGTATCTTCTGCATGTGAAGAGTCCTCATTTTATGAAGGACCTGTGTTCAAGTGTCTATTAGATGGCCATGCAATCCCAATGGATCATGTCAACGATGACTATTGTGACTGTAAGGATGGGTCTGATGAACCAGGTATGTGTCTAGAGTCGGAGAGTAGATTGTATGTACATATGTGCCGCACGCATAACACACACAATCAGACCTAAACAAACATGTTTCTTTACTCATTCTATACCAAGTCGCCATACATTGATCAGTTGGCCTTGTATGACAAAAACACTTTTAGTATTTTCGCTCATTTGTCAGTCGCAGACGGTTTTTGCTTGTATCAGCTTTTGTCTTAGTTGTGTACTTGAGATATTCATATCCTGGTTATTACTTCAACTCTTTCCAATCCAAAGTATTAAGAAAATTATTAGTTGCTTGTGACAGGATAAAGTTTAGCTGACAGAATAATATTGTAAGAATGTAATTTTTCTGTACAAATGTAAGTAATCAAATATAAAAGTCAGATGACTCATCTATGTTTCCTTAAGACATATTGATTATCACCCTACAGAATAATTTTGACAAGGTGCTGGAGAAGATCGTTGCTGTTAAGCTTCAGGAATATTTAGAAAGGGAAAAGCTCTCCTTCCGAAAGGTTTGGGAAGTTACCGGTCAGGGAAAGATACTTGGTTGAATGCAGCCACTTTTGCCTTTGATGTCTATAAAGGGTTCCAAAACAGACAGGAGACGGCGGTGGCAGCACTTGATCTCAAGAACGTGTGTAACAGAGTCAGATATATTTTTATGTATGCTCTTATGGAGAAGAGAGTCTGTCCTTGGTTAGTAAACTGGATTGCAGACGTCTTATATGTGCCATGTGTCGCAGGACTGATGATACAGTAATCGGGAAGTAGAAAAGGATAGTGCACATTGAACGCACAAAAGCTGACTTGGTGATGGAAAGCGTCACAAAGAAACAGACGGGGACCAGCGATGATAACAAGAAGTTAGACCATCCATGTAGAAGACATTGAAGGATAACCTTTGGGATGTGTCCCAGTAAACTACAGATAGGAAAACAGTTATCAGGGTGATCAGGTGTAATGGAAAACGATAGTTAAATCTCACCCTAGGCCAGAAGTAGATATCTCGACAGGGACCAGTAGTTAGTGGCTATACTATCCAAATACTGTGAGTATTTTGTGCGAGAATTATTGACAGTTGTTGCCTATAATGATACATGCTTGTGTATGATGACAGTAGGGAAACTGAGAAATGTTTGAACGATACCAGACATCAGCAACGTACATGGGAAGGCGGACACGGCAGATAGCCGGCCTAGTGTAGAGCTAATGTGTAGGGCGATTCAGTAATAAACATTAGGTTTGACTGGAACACACATGAGTTCATGTTATCTATTGTGCACAGCGTCAATGAACAGCTACGTACTTATTGTTCAACAAAGTGTTGTTGGTATTAGTTAAGATGCCATGATAGTCGACTCAGAACCGAGCCAAATGAAGAGAGGACCCAATACTTGTGCTAATAAATAGAGTACTTGGAGGAGGGTCAGCGGAGTTACTACGTGGCAACATTCTCGTAGAGTGGTTCTCCGGCTGGGTACATGGACCTCTGATCCATGTATCATAGCACCCGGACTACCACAGGGGTCAGCACTTTCACCTGTGCTTTTTAATGTGTGTACAAGCAAGATTTCATGCCTTGAAGCACCAGAGGTAGGAAGGATACTAACATATGCAGATGATGTTCTCACATATAGGCAAGGGAGGGACAGAAATCAAACAGCTCTGGAGCTACAGGCAGCACTGGATAAAATGATAGATAGGTGTATGGAAATTTATGCTGTCATTAGACCAGAAAAGCAACTGTCTTGTGTTGCTATTGGGACAATAAGATTGTTAAAGCTTCTCTCCCAAGCCTCACAATAAATGGAGAAATATGAATAGAGGAAGCAGACTGAAGTACCTGGAAATCACTTTTGATAGAAACCTGTCCTTTAGGGATCATATTAAAGTGGTGGTAATTACAAAGTGTCAGAAGGGGCTCAATGTACTCAAGAGTGGCAGCAAGGAGCACAGACTTTTTCAACACTTGATCATTTCAGTGGTAGAGTATGGACTAGGAATGCTCACTGTCTTCAAGTGAAACAAGAGCGCATACAGAATGAAGCCATGAAGGTGATTCTGGGATGTTCAAGGGACATCCCAATAGTGTGTATGCAATATATCCTGGCGTTGCCGACCATTGCAGACAGGCTCAAGGTTTTACAGGCAAGGTCATACCTCAAGGTAGCTGCGGACAAGGAACAACACCTGCATGATTCCTTCGATGCATTCAAGGGCCACAGGCTGTTAAGAGGAAGATCATGGATGGCTCAGGCAGAAAATACCATCAGAGAAGTGTGTCCACTTGAGGAGATTGGCAGAGACTAGGAGTGGGTCAGAGTGTCGAATAGAAATTCAGACTTGTGTGATGTTATAATCACATTGGGCTATGAGTGTAAGGAGCGGCTAGCAGGCGCTACAGATGTAGACATTCAGTAATTAATTCATGACTACTCTCATCCTGGCAATGTGATTATCTATACCGATGGCTTTGTGTTAAGAGGCCAAAAACAAAGTGCCTGGGGATTCATAGCAAAAGAAAATGGCCAATGTTTAGTAAAGGAGAGCTATGCATATGACACTACAAGTCTGAGAATGGAAGTGGTCCGCAGGTTGGAGAACAAACTGTATATGCATGTTTTGATTGTAACTGATTCACAAAGCATGCTGACAAAGGTGAAGACTGGCATGCTTCTTGCAGAATGGCTTGCATCAATTCAGAGGTTGCAAATTGTGAGCATTTGCTGGATCTTTTCTCCAGGACACTCTGGTGTGGTTGGAAATGAACAGGCAGACAGATTGGCTGGTGCTGCATCATTGAGGGGTGTTTTGATGCATGATAAGGCTGATATGGTGAAGGCCCTCTGGGAGCATGTGAATAATGCAGAACAGATATACTATCATGGTCTAGAGAGAATGCAGCAGCAAGGGGTGGTCAGAGGATCTGGTTGACAATCGTCACTCAGACATAAAGCAAGATGGACATATAGTTAGATCGCAGTGGGCAGCATTAGTATTAGAACTCTACGCTGGTTGTTGAAGATGACTGAGTGCTTGTGGGAATGCCTCAAGTACAGTGATGTCAGTTCTTGACTCAACTCAACTCAAAGCAAAAAAGGAATAACACATGAGGGAAAGTCAAGTGTTACGAAAGAATCTCTGTTGACCACTTTGTGAATAGGTTTGGACAAATGCAGTTCTGCCGCTACTGAGAATTGAACTCACGGCCACTATTAGTTGGCATGTACATTAACCAATACACCACAAAGCCTTTTATAAATATATCACTGTAATAGCCAGCATGGCATGTATACAAGATATATGAATACAATTGTAATTAAGATCGATCAGTTTTGAGACACATTCCACAATAATTGAACTTGATTTTTCACAACAGGCACTTCTGCATGCAGTAATGGACTCTTCTACTGTGAGAATAAATCCTTCAAAGGCATTTATATTTTGTCTTCCAGGGTCAACGATGGCGTTTGTGGTAATATATAAATTATTTTCTTTATAAACTTTGAAAAAAACAGCATTGACTTTTCTATTATTTAGAATATAAATTTTAATTTGTAGTCATATCACAGACTTAGTTTATTGATAATGTAACATTTATTATTGAGCTGGCATCTGTGGCAAAGGGTTAGTGAATGCAAGTCACAATCCTGCATACTGTGTTCAAAATCGCTGTGACAGCAGGGATAGGGGAGAAGACATTATTAATATATATATATAATTTTTTTTTCCCAGTGTTTCCATCCTGTTTCAGGATATTGCGGTCAACATCAGCCTCTTTCAGCTGTATGTTGATTCCGAGGCTAGATTACGCTCATCAACACGCCACGACTTTCTGAGTGACCGGTTCCATACTCTCATAAGTCACTGGCGTGACTCGAACCACTTCTAATTCTCGTGCGTCAATCACGAGAGTATTCGGGGTTAACGGAGAAAGCTGCTAACTCCTCGGCCAGGGAGCTGGCTATATATATATATATATATATATATATATATATATATATATATATATATATATATATATATATATATATATATATCCAACCCAGCCTTTCTAGTTTTCCCATTTTTTTTCTACTCTATATTGCATTTTTCACAATGTTTGTTAGTCTTGAATATGTGGGGTTTTGGTTATATTAATATAAAGCTATACAATGTCTGGGGGATAATACACCCACATATCCAGAGCAGCCATCATAACAAGCAACACTAGGCATTCAGTTACCTCAAAATATCTTCAAGCAGGGAACATCCTACTTCCTGCCTAGGTTGCCCAAAATCTAATCTACAAATGTTGTGATGTTGTTTGTCCATCAAGAGTGATGATGACCATTCATTTCATCCAGTGGGGTTGAAGGTATGGAGCCGTGGGTTTCTCTACAAATACTACTAAACACATAGTAACATGACAAGTGACACATAACAGAATTAATCACTCATGTTGACATTATAAAATGTGTATATTAGATTTATCTTGTGTAAGTGTGATTGGAGCCAGACGTATATCGTAGATTTCACAATAATTAAAACCAGAAATTTAACACCTGCACGAGCAATTGTGATATCATTAACAGAAAATGTCCAGAAAATAATTTAGTCTGGTATCTGGATGATGATCAATCTTATGTAGAACAATTCATATTTTTAAAGGTTGAATCTGTTTTCCCTGGTTAGGCTGAAGAAAGGCTGCTCATTCTCAGGGCAGAAGTAAACATTAAAACTGTAGTTCAGTTGACATCACAATGGGTTGCTCTGAGATGATAACAGAACACATGATTCTGCCCAGCACGGTACAGGACATGTACATCTGGCTGGCATATTTACAGAAGATCCAATTATTGGCCATTGTGATTGATGATTAGTAAGTCTTCAGGCATTTTCATGAGATAATCTGCTCTCAATCGTGGGTTGTGGATGGAAATTTTACAATTTGTCTTAAAATACAACAGTTCATTGGACATATCCTCTCAGAAGATGATATGTATCATGGGACCCTTTTAGATAAATGCAAACAAAGCACATCCATGAGTGTGGGGTCACTTAAGACTAATAATACAGTCAAAGACATGTTAGGACATTTGCTCTTTCTTCTTCAGATTTCAGTCTGCTATGACTAGCCAGTATTTGTGCAAACTTCCTTGCTGGCGAGCATCTTCCATCTTTTTGGTGGGGAGGAATGTTGTATTGAGTTGTCTCTGTTTCTCCTCTTTTATCCTGGCCATGTTTCTTATAGATAATGTACTGTTGGATGACTTTATTCCCTTTCTTCTTTCCTTCATCTTCAAATATCTGAGGTTCACATATTTCCTTGTAATTTAGTTTACTATCCTAATTTTAACGCTAACCTGCAGTCTCTTTGTATAATGAATGAAAATGGAACCATTTGAGCTCCAATGATTGGTGTGCTGCAAGTTCATTCAAAATATCAATTGTACGCGCCAGTAGTAGACGGTAACTTTCTTCATGTAATTCAAATCTGGACATAGGGTCATTCTGTTAAATCAGCTGCCAGCGATTTGGAAGCTGACAGCCTTGTATTGATTTTTAACAATGGTTTGAGTTTCAGTCATTCAGAAATCAATGGCAAACTACTTAATTTAAACTTGCCTAGTAAATTATAAACAGAATAAAAAATACTGAGGTTGATTGTAAATGTAAAGGACATGCAACTAACTAATATTAATGATTAATTTAGGATTTTCGTGGCTTATGAAAATACTTACCTTCTGAGACCATACTTTCACATGTACTGCCAAAAATACTGTTTAAATGGAAACCCAGTTGTGATGATTGATTTGTATGTTGTATTCTGTTTTATTCAGATTGCTGTGATGGTTCTGATGAGTTTGAGGGGATCATTTCATGTGAAAACACTTGCCAGTGAGTGTTAGTTTGCATTTAATTTAACATTTTACTGTTACACTAAACCCTGGGAGCACACTAGAAATTGTTGCCAATGTCTTTCTTGGACTTGTTATAAGGCAATGGCAAATGTTGTGACAAGATACAATAACTCAAAGAACAACGATAGACGCTGGCGTCCTAAGGTTTTCACATCAATTTATTATGTGCACTGTCGCAAACCAAGTCCTCTTACACTGCCCATTTCATGTCCACCTCATTCTATCGGAAGGCACAAATTGGTTCATGCATCCATGTGGAGCCACTAGGATTCACAGTCACTTTTTCTAGTGTAGGCCTTATTGTCCTGGGCGTCGTTGCACCATTCTGCTCGTCAAATTATACAGTCACTAATTTGGCTAAGGTGCCTACTTACAACATGGCAATCTGCGCGGGACTGCTAACCTCTGGGCTGGTGAGTTGTTGACCGGGATCACTGACGGCCTTCATGCTGTGGCTGTTAAACAAATACTGGACAGCCGATGCCGAAGTTCGCTGCATGACTTGATAGCTTCTTCTACTTTGAAAACTGGCCGTTGTTGCATGATATTAACTTCTGTTCGCTACAAGCGGCGATGTGTTTGCAAGCTCTTCTCTCAGCTGACTGCCCGTTCTTTGTCAGCAGTCTCCCCCTTCACTTCCATCACGTGATGATTTCTCTCTCATGTGTATTCTTTATAATTCTAGCTATCGTTACTACTGCATTACTTATTTTCTGTCATTGCTATTATGCTACGACAACTATTCATTGTTTTATGTTGTTGCTACTACGCTACAACTGTTTGGTGACCATTGTTCAATCCTTTTTTCTTTAACTCTTTTGGGATCTAGTATGTCTATCCCGTCTTCTCAGTTCTTTTACCGTTTACTCTTTCCAGAGTCTTTTTGGTTCATTGCAATTGTCTTAGTATAGTTTAGTCTAGTTTAGTCGTTGGATCAACATCACGGCACACAGGTTTAACCCATAAGTGCTCCGTTTTCCTCCTAACTCAAACCTGAGTCTGGAGAAACTCAGCTCAATGCACAAACCTTTTCTGTCATTGCTATTATGCTACGACAACTATTCATTGTTTTATGTTGTTGCTACTACGCTACAACTGTTTGGTGACCATTGTTCAATCCTTTTTTCTTTAACTCTTTTGGGATCTAGTATGTCTATCCCGTCTTCTCAGTTCTTTTACCGTTTACTCTTTCCAGAGTCTTTTTGGTTCATTGCAATTGTCTTAGTATAGTTTAGTCTAGTTTAGTCGTTGGATCAACATCACGGCACACGGGTTTAACCCATAAGTGCTCCGTTTTCCTCCTAACTCAAACCTGAGTCTGGAGAAACTCAGCTCAATGCACAAACCCCGTAACATCGGCGAGGATCCTGAAAATACTTGAGTCGATTTTTAACTCAAAATTTTGCCCATTAGGCTACTCTTTTCGATTTCCAACTGCCAAGGGATTTTTTACGTGCATAACAATACACACGGGCGTCCGATCTCACTACCCAGAGACCAGGGGAAATTTTATTACAGGAAGTCCACGTGAAAAAATCCCGGTCCTCACCGGAGCTTGAACCCGGGACCTCCAGCACTCAAGGCGGACACCATACCTCGAGACCAATCAGCCCCCGGGCTGATACATAAATATGTTTATTTGTCATATATTACTTATCATATACTTTGCTTATCATATATTGAAGAGTAACTACAATCAAACACTTTTCCATTACTCATTTTTATACGAAGCAATTCATAATACACCAATGACAAAACTAATTTTATACAAAAACAGTACATCATATGTCAATGACCAAGACTAATTCTTAACTCATTTGTACCAAGCAATTCATCATACATCAGTAATTATAACAAATTCTTGACTCATTTTACACAAATGAAACCATATTGTGTTCATTGCTCTTACACAGTACAGTAACTGTGTGAAAACTGAACATATATACGTCTGTAAGGAGTTACCAGTGAACATGTGATTTGCTGGGCGTAAAGGGAGTTCAATCTGAAAAATGCAAAGTGGTACAATGTCTCCCTTGAACTTGAGCACACCTGCTCTGATTCGTGGTGTGGAGGGTATGAATTTATTCAACATAACAGCAGTATGTTATTCTCATCGTCTCCTGATCTTTAGTTAGTGGATAGGACGTCTAGCCTTTGTGGATAAGGGTGAAAAACTAAGACGCCTGTGCACATACAACAATTTCTCGGCAGTTGGAAATTGGTCAGCGGAAGCCAATGGGTTGTTTCTCAGGCTAAATTAAAAAATGAGGAAACCCACCCACAAAAGAATATTAATAGTAATTCTGATTCTGGTGTGAACACACTTGGATCTTCTTGGGGTGCTACAGAACTGGTCAGAAATCTCCTGGTGTGATCTATGAAGGGAGACTAGAACACCTTTGGTGGTACCAGTCTGTCATGAAAGTAGATCCTTTACAACACAAACAAGAGTTGATTCTGGGTTATCATCTGTTATTGATACAGTTTAGTTATTTTATTGTTGGATTTCAAGGTTTAAAACATGTGTATATGAAGCACATGGCATACTAGTAAATAATCCTCAAATGTTTTGTAAGGATGGGGGTAGTTTCTACATCTCAGTAAAGTTAGTGGGGGTAATTAAGTGTTCTCAGTTCTGAAGCCAACCTCTGAATGTCAGTAGATAATGTAACTTTTGCCATGACATTTTCAGACAGCTTTATGCAGAAAGCCGAGCTCAGTTGGAGGCGTTCAGGCAGAAGCAAGAAAAAGGCTATAAAATTAAGCTGGAATATATTCAACATGGACATCGTGCCAGGGATGAGAAAATGGTAAAGTTCACAGACTAGAGGACAATGATTTATAGCTGCTCTGATAAAGCAGTGATTTCTAACACTCTAATTATGTTTTTAGTACCATAGTGCATATGCCACTTGTGTTACATACTAAAATGCAGTTGAACATGTATGACTATGAATATCATAAACAGGTCAATATTTATAATGCAATCTGTAATATAAAACTAAAATTAAAATATACACCTAAATTGAAATTACTATTTGAAGAGAATTATGTAAAAAAAAAAAAAAACAGTACGATGTTGGTCTTGTAACAAATGATATTTACTATTAATACATCAGTCATAACAAGATGTCATCATCTTGAAGTGCTTCTACTCTGCTCTTTATGTCTGTGATACATCTTCCATCTGATGTTATCCATGTGCCGAGATACTTGAATTTCGGTAAAAAAATAAGGTCCTCTTTTTTTTGTGGCTATGGTGAAGGTTAGATGTATTGAGTGTATAATGTTAGGTGTATTGAGTGTATAATGTTAGCTCTATATTTTTGATGATCACCACTTGATGGGTTATGTGGTCTGTATCATGTCAGCTGCCTTTGCTTCCCAATACATTTCTGGTATATATTTTACACTCAGGTGCCTTGGAATGTGATTAACATAGAACAATTAGTATAATGAATCACATCACAAAGATTTTGCTACGAATTATCATGCAAAGAGTGAGGAGGAAAATACAACCTGAAATAGGGGAAGAACAATGTGGGTTTGTAGAAGGAAAGGGTACAGTAAATGCTGTTTATATGCTGCAGTTATTGAATGTGCTATAGAAATAAGCAAGGATATACATCTTTGCTTTATTGACTACACAAAGGCTTTTGATAGAGTTAGACATGTCAACATGGTGGATATGCTTGCAGATCTACAAATTGATGGGAAAGACATTAGACATAAAAAACAACAAGCTGCCATAAGGATTGATAATTTAGTGGGACAATATCAGCCTATTAAGAGAAGTGTTAGGCAGGGATGTGTAATGTCTCCAGATCTTTTTTCCCTATACAGTGAAAATATTTTCAGAAATGTAGAAGATATAAATGGAATCAGCATTGGAGGACGAAACATCAATAACATTAGATAAGCAGATGATACAGTACTGATTGCAGACAATGAGCAGGATCCGCAACAATTAGTAGACGCGGTTGTTGTACACAGTGAGCAACTGGGGTTAGAATTAAATTGTAAAAAGGCACAGATTATGGTCATCACTAGGAAGAACGAAATACCACAATGTAATATACAAGTAAATGGGAATATTCTTCAAAAAGTGAATCGGTGCAATTACCTCAGAACAGTCATAACATCTGATGGGAGATGCCTTGAAGAGATTAGAACAAGAATCGCCATGGCAAAAGTAGCCTTTGGCAAGATGAAAAACATTCCGACCAATAAAAAGATGTCAATTGAAACAAGAAAAAGAGTGTTTAGGGGATACATAGAGCCTGTTCTTTTGTATGGATGTGAAACTTGGACAATGAGCAGTCAAGCTGAAAAACATCTGATGGCTGCAGAAATGTGGTTTCTGAGGAAAATGCAAAGAATGCCATGGACAGACAGAAAAACCAATGACCAAGTACTACAAGAGACAAATGAATATCGTAAATTGATTAGAGAAATTCGACGTAGACAGTCAAAATGTTTTGGACATGTTATGAGAAGAAATGGATTAGAGAACTTAATGACGACTGGCAAGATCGAAGGGAACAGACCAAGAGGAAGACGGAGAGGAAAATACCTGGATGGCTTGGCCACATGGCATGGACGAGACAGGAACACTGAGGTGATCCACGACACTGGTGATCGAGTGAAATGGTGAGTCATGACCGCCCACGCTTTCCGGCATGGCACATGATTGATTGATTGATTTTACACTGGGTTGACCTGAATTTCTGTACTTGCCTCAAATAATACCATTGACTTTAATTCATGATTCATTTCTTTGAAATTACCATTACATCTATCTTCTATTATTCAAGCTGACGCCTATTTTTTTCACTTTCCACAACCTCTGTATTTTTTATTTTCTGTAGTCTTGACTCATTACTATCAAGATATCACCAGTATAATGTAATATTTTATGACCATTCACCTTTATCCTTGGCATATTTTCTATATATATCATTATTTTCTCAATTTATAACAAATGTCTCCTATTATCATATTGCTTCTTTGTATTTTATCTATTAATTATGTTAATTTGGCCCATTGATATTATACCATCATCTGGTTTTAAACATCCAGTGGTGTTCATATTTCCCTATTTTATTTGGTGGTATGTGAAATGTGGTGGTATGTGTGATTTGTCCTAATCTCGTGTGTTTATGATTTGGTCAAATGTCTTTAGTCTCTTTACAAATGTCTTTAGCATTTACATACTGTTTTTTTTTTAAATATATATCCTTAATGTTTCTTATTTCATCCACCATCTGCAGAATTTGATGTGTCATTCATTTTTGTTTTGCATTTCTATGTACAGGAGAAATTATTTCTTTGGGTATCTGTTGTCATGTCTTTATTTCCATAAGTACTGATAGTGGAGAATAGCAATTTATACACATAATTAGATTACACAAACAATAAGGTAAAGGTATTATATAAAATGTAGAGAGTGTAAACATAAAAAAAGAGACAAAAATTACAGGGTAATCAGCTAAAATAATCACAGATAATGAGCATTTGGTGATAACCCATAATTGTATGGACCAGTCGGTAGATGATGTGGTCAGTATCATGTTGAACTGTTATATATAAAGCACTAACTATTTGGTAAGTGCATGAAATCTGATTTATTCTGGAAAATGGCTGTTATAAATGATTAAGATACTGAAATATTACCGATGATACCACAGAAGTGTGTAGCATACGGCTGTATGCTATCTCAGCTGTTTCATGCCACAAGTTGAAATCTGTATATTTCTCTCTAAACATTACTGTTCTTTTCAACTTCTTTTTATGGTCCATGCTGTGTTGGCATTGGTGATCATGCCTGTCCACAGCCTTCTATCTCTTGTGCTGTGAATCATTTCTTGCACTGATACCATGCCATGATGTCAAACTGTCCAACAGCTTCTCACTTTGTCTCTCCCTGCTTCTCTTTCCCTCCAACCTTTTCATTGTGATGACATACTCCAGTTTTTCTCATTTCATAACATGTCCAAATAATGTAGACTGTCTTCTTCTGATGCGTGCAACCAGTTCTCTTTGTGAGTTCACTTCTTTCAAGATGTCTTCATTGCTCTTTCTATCCATCCACAATGTTTTCATCATTCTTTTATAAAACCATGTCTCCACTGCTTTCACACTATTCCTCACTTTTCTACTACCTATCATGATTTGCTTCCGTACACTAGGATTGGCTAAATATAGCTCATGAGAGCTATTTTCTCACTTAGATTGACACAATAAATTGCATAGAATATTCTGTTTAACTGTGACATAATGATTCAAGTACTACATCTGATCTTTTTATATTCTTGTATATCACTGAACATTTGCAAAGTGTTTATTTTCTACATACAAGCACACTTTTAACATATCCTAAAATAGAAACAGTATTTTGAGGGCAAAGCAATGTATTGTTCAAGTCACAGATGTTATCTTAACATAATGTATATAGCAGTTGATATATGCCATTTCCATTTGGAAAGTGTTAATATTCTATTTGGAAAGTGTTAATATGGAGCAAATGTACCATCTTGTCTGTTTGAAGTTAAATATAGTTATATACTTTTTTAAAAATTTGATAAATACAAAATGCACATTTCAGATTATATATTTTCTAGTATGCATCTGTAGCATTTAAATGTCATTGTTATGTTTATTAAAATAAAAGATTGAATATTTGAATGAAGAATCGATATTCTAATCATGCTTATTATTTCCAGTCCCGCCTGACTGAACTTTCAAAGGAGAAGGACCATCTTGCAGAAATTAGGAATGTGCTTCAAGGTAATTGGAATGACTGTCTAATCAATGATGTATTATTTATGTTGAGTACAAACGTGCAGAACCTTACTGGTAGAGACCATTTGGCACATTTGTAACAAGCATGAACTATTGCTGATAGCGCCACTATGATTTGTTAAAAGTAATAGTAATCAAGTTTGCTTGAACCCTGCACTCGTGTGTTTTAAGTTGTAACGCCTTTAATAATAATAGACTAAATAAATGGGAAATGAAAATATAATCAAGACATAAATCAGCAAGATATAAACATACGAGGGTGAGTCAATAAGTAAGTCACACAGTTCTGTGGGACGGCAGGTAAATGTAGTTGGTGTTTTCTACGGGTGTCATTAGGTGACAGCAACATGGAACTTTATATTCCTATTCGTCAGGTGGCGCTAGGTGTCTCATGCGCAGCGCATAAATAAAATGGTGACTGTACTTATGGAGTGTACAACCAAAGAGCAACGTGCTGTTGTGCGTCTTTTTGTGTGTGGGCAAAAGGCCTGCCTGCAAAGGACATTCATAAGGAAATGTTTCCTGTTTGTGCTGACAAATGTTTGTCCCGTAAAGCGGTGTTTAGCTAGGTAGAAAATTTTTATCAAGCACGCTCTAAAATTGTTGATCAAATCCGATCTGGTCATCCTGTTGAGATTGCAACAGAAGCATCTGTGCAGCGGGTGGAGGAGATGATTAGAGGTGACAGGCGAGTAATGATAGACTTGTAGCATCTGCAATAGGGTGCTCACATGGTTCAGCATAATGCATGACCGATTGAAATTTAAGAAAATTCTCAAGGTGGATACCCAGACAATGCCAGACCGCATACGGGTCGATTAACTCAGGAGAAAATTAACCAACCAAGGTGGGAAGTTCTGGAATATCCACCTTACAGCCCCGACTTAGCCTCTAGCGACTTCCACCTTTTTGGTCCCTGAAAACCCACCTTGGGCGGGAGACATTTCGCGAATGATGCCAAAGTTGAATGTGAAGTGAAAACGTGGTTTAGAAAACAGAGCATACAGTTCTATGCAGCCGGTTTGGGAGGACTGATAAAACGATGGAATAAGTGCATCAATGTTGGTGGAAATTATGTTGAGAAATAAAGGGACAATGTATGTATAAAAAAAAACTGGTTTCAAGTTCTTATCATATTTAGTTATTTTTCTACTGCCTTTTGTGACATACTTATTGACTTCCTCTTGTAATCGACACCAGCATATTAAAACTATAATGTGTGTACACACCACTGTTCACGAGATGTGATGATATATGAAACCTGCTATAAATAACATCCTTAATGGTTAGTGGCCATAGAATATCTTGAGAAGTAAAATTTCCCTAAACATTGGACATTCTATTGATTCGAAGGCGATTGGTTGAAAGAATGGTTGAAGCAAAACCCAGGCCAATTGATTGAAAGAATGATTGAAGTAAAACCCAGGCCAATTGATTGAAAGAATGATTGAAGCAAAACCCAGGCCAATTGGTTGAAAGAGTGGTTGAAGTAAACCCCAGGCCAATTGGTTGAAAGAGTGGTTGAAGTAAAACCCAGGCCAATTGGTTATAAGAGTGGTTGAAGTAAAACCCAGGCCAATTGGTTGAAAGAGTGGTTGAAGTAAAACCCAGGCCAATTGATTGAAAGAATGATTGAAGCAAAACCCAGGCCAATTGGTTGAAAGAGTGGTTGAAGTGAACCCCAGGTCAATTGGTTGAAAGAGTGGTTGAAGTAAAACCCAGGCCAATTGGTTGAAAGAGTGGTTGAAGTAAAACCCAGGCCAATTGATTGAAAGAGTGGTTGAAGTAAACCCCAGGCCAATTGATTGAAAGAGTGGTTGAAGTAAACCCCAGGCCAATTGGTTGAAAGAGTGGTTGAAGTAAAACCCAGGCCAATTGGTTGAAAGAGTGGTTGAAGTAAAACCCAGGCCAATTGGTAGAAAGAGTGGTTGAAGTAAAACCCCGGTCAATTGATTGAAAGAATGGTTGAAGTAAAACCCAGGCCAATTGATTGAAAGAATGGTTGAAGCAAAACCCAGGCCAATTGATTGAAAGAGTGGTTGAAGCAAAACCCAGATCAATTGATTGAAAGAATGGTTGAAGTAAAACCCAGGCCAATTGATTGAAAGAATGGTTGAAGCAAAACCAGGTCAGCAGCAAATTTACATGATGATCAGTTACAGTTTAAAGAAGATAGAATGAAACTTCAGTGTTTAAAGAACAGACGTTAGGTTCGATCTTGCACAGAAAGAAATGCCAGAAAGTATAATGGTACTATATGAACAGATATAATTAAATGGAAATTATGTAGAATATGAATGAACGGTGGAATATGTTATCTGAATTGATACACTGGACATAAAAATAACATTATCCGTCTTATACAAAGAATTGCAGAAAAGAAGCAAATGATGAAATTCTACACATACAAGAGGGGGAAAAAACAATATGAGTAGAATATGGTAGACCAGTATTTCATTAGCATCCATAATGGTTAGTGCACTTGCCTGACAAGACTGGTCCAGGTTAAGTCTCCAGCAGAGGCAGGGGTCGGAAGGGAAGGACACGCCCACTTAACCTAGAATATGTGAAGGCCTAACACCTGGCACCATAGTAACAGTATCTGCTATGGACTGACTACCTTTGCCTTTCTTATATAAATATACATAAATATATATAAAGTAGCAGGCAGGAAGAGAGAGAAGATTCTGACAGTCTTGAATTATGGCATAGAAAGATATCAGCACATGAATTGATATGACAGCTGTCCTAAGACATGATAACCCATGCCAGTTGGCAAGGCACATGATGATGATGCGCCACTGTTCAGTATTTGTTTCAGCTCCAGGTACCAGGCACCAGTGATGTGAAACTGAATGTTATAGTGGGAAAATGTGTTTTCAAATGTTCAAAGTTTGTGTGTTATAATGTGTCCTAGTTCAAAAATGTCATTCTCTTCCTGTCATGTGTATTCCTGTCATTGACAGCTACAAAAGATGAAGCTGAAGCCCCAGAGAAAGCAGCAAAAGAAAAACATGAAAAGGCTTGGGAAGGTAGGTTGAAATCAGATGCATGTTTCATGTTTAAGCTACCCACTCAATTGTCATTAAACAGATAGCAAATTGTAAGGTATATTATTTGTTCTTTCATTGTGCACAGTTTATTGGACTGTGTGGACAACAACATCAATAATAACAATTGTCGTTTGCTCCTTACTTCCAATTGCAGCTTAGCCTCAACTCAAGCCAAGACGCCCTATTGTTTGCTGTCTCCTGCAGCTCACGCCATATCTCCTCATATTATTCATGTATCTTTAATTCTCTTCCCCATGTGTTGTTAGGTCCCCCTCTAATCTGTTTGCCTTGTGGGTTCCAGTGAAGAGATGTTCTAATTAAGCTATTCTTAGGTTTTCTCAGTGTGTCCTATCCAGGAAATTAAACCACTTCCACACAGTCTGACTTAGGAAGCTATTGAAGATTAAATGGCAAGACAAGATCCCAGACATTGATGTCTTAGAAAGAGCATCCATGCCCAGTATCTACACTCTACTAATGAAGAATCAGATTCACTGAGCTGGTCACTTGACTCACATGCCAGATCATAGGTTCCCTAAACAAATTTTTTACGGCGAGCTGCACTGTTTGTTATGAACACTCCCAAGGCAGCCCGAGGAAACGCTTTACAGAAACTCTGAAGATCTCACTTGTGGAATTCATTTTGACACCTGGGAGACTGCTGCCAATGATCAAAATTTGTGGCGTACATCATTATGCAAGGGTGTAGTCACTTGTGAAGCAAACAGGACTGCAAGAGTTGTGAAAAATAGGCTGGATAAAAAAATCACAGCAGGAGATCCTCCTCCTGGAACGTCAAGCATTCTTTGCCCACATTGTCAAAGAACATTTCAAACCAAAAATAGGCCTTGCCAGCCATCTTAGAATTCACAGCTCCAAACTTCCAACCCCACTGGATGAAATGAATGGTCATCATCATTCTTGATGGATAAACGCCTATCCTGTATCAACTGATTTGTACAAATATTTGATTTAAAAATAAAGTTATGTTTTTTTTAACATAAAATGGTATGAGTGCTGGCCGTTCAGAAAGCAGTGGCAAACTACTAAATGTAAAGTTGTCAAGAAATCACAAACAGCCAAAATATGCTGGGGTTGACTGTGACATCCTGTAAAGGTAACGCAACTAACTGTATCCATTGATGGACACTCCACAGTAGCTGCAGAACCAACCAAAGCACCTTCCTGTTCATTTCCTTTGACACCAGCATGTCCTGGCAAAAAAAGTGAAACCTAATTTCTAATGGAAAGTTAAAAAGTAATTTACTCAATCTCGACTATAATGTCTACACAAACCAATCCACATTATAACATTGCATGGTAAATGCCATACATCAGTCTGCAATGAAAGTTAACATTTGTAAAATTCATTGATATTATCATTATACAAATCTAGAGTTCCATAATGTTGTGTTGTTAGTATATGTTTCATGTATATAATGCAATAAAGTTTGTTTAAATAAAGTTTAATATTTTACAGCTGTGAAAGCAGAACGCCAAAAAGCCAAGGATGCAGATAAGGCTGCTGTAGCATTTGCAGAATTAGATGTAAACCAGGACAATATGTAAGTGATGAACATCTCTCTCTCTCTGTGGGTGGGTTTGTGTGCGTGCGTGTGTGTATGTTTTGTTTTCAGAGAGCGAGGGGGGGGGGGGGGGGGGGGGGGTGACAAAGCAAAAGATAACACAACTCTTTTGTACGACATTCACCTCTTCAAGATATATTTATGCCATGTGACTACTTTTACCTTCACTGTTAGCAAAGTTTGGCGAGTTTAATTGTGCTGACATTGCAATATTTCTGATTTCAGTGTGGATTACCCTGAGTTGATGAGACATTCCGAGTTTGATATAGATTCTGATGGTACTGTCAGTATGGAAGAAGCTAAAGTAAGACAAAACTGATTTTTTTGTTTTTGTTTTCTTTTCTTATGATGAATATAAATGCATAGTTTAGTTGAACATATCACAGGCCTAGATGACCTGAACACCAGTGCATCAGACTTAGAGTTAAACTCAGTCTGATGGAGTATTCTCCAAGCTGCAAGGAAATAGCAAGAGTTGTGTAGCAGTCTTAACTTGAGTATATAAGACTCATTTCTTCAAGTACCAAGATCATCCCTTATGAGTGCACAGCCCTGCTGTATTTACAATGTTCATGTAGTGCTGCTTCAGTTGTCTTCACAAACTGCCATGCAGCAATTTGTTTCTTGGATGCACTTTTTAATTTTAGAAATGGATTCCTTTCTTGACAAGTATTTGATATGGCAAAATATATTCTCTTTGGTTTGCCCAAGCGCTGCCTTTGAAGGGACCAGTAGGAATATTGTGTGTTATTTTAATCAATTTTTCTACACACACTTGTACACATAAGCAAATATGTGTGTGTTTGTGTGTGAGTGATATGTGTAATTCAATAAGTGTATGTTTTGAATGTTTGAATGCAGTGGTGATAATTTGATGATTTCTCCTTGTTTTAATAGGAATATCTAGAAGATGGTGAACAAGTTGATTTAGCCACATTTACTAATAAAATCTGGCCTAACATCAAAGAGATTTATAAGCCAAAAGACACAAAGGTGGAAGCAGAAAGTGAACCAGAAAAGATGCCCGATGCAGGAGAAAAGGCTGGGGATCCGGTAAATACATTTTTTCTTGCTTTCTTCATTTTGTTCTCTTTTCTTGATAATGTTTGAATGTCATGCTTTCTGAACAGTGGTCTGATACTCAATGGGAGAAGGTGTCTAATGTTATACCATGTGGCGTTGGGTATAACAATCCATAGTTATCATTGATATGTGCCCTTTCAACATCAGAAACATGGATTTTTGTTGATTGAAATATTAGTGTAAGAAAACCTCTGTTTATTGGTGACAGTGTTATGATAGATAAATGTGAGGACAGATAATAAAATTTGAAGATAATTTGCCTTAACATTTTAATTCTAATCTCCTCTGACTTGAACGTTCAGTCAGCATGAGGTGTTATAAGTCAGTGCTGTGAAATTGTTATAGAGAATTTCTGAGATCAGTTGATATGTATGTGAGTTTAGAGCAAGTGATGTGACTTTTGATGGAATACACATGTAAATAAGCAGTACTGTTAATCATCATCATCAAGATTCACCTCTGCTTTGAAGGTCAGCTTGAACCCTCCAACACCTTCTGTTCTGTGTCTTCATAGTATACTCATACTGACCTCTTCCAGTCCATCTCTTAACGTTGCCTACCCACATTTAATTTTCTAGTCCTCTTGGATACTTACATTCAACTTTTCCTGGCAGCACATTCCTTAACAGAGTTGTGTCCCTTTATGTGCCTGATGTACCATAATTGTCTTCTCCTGATGTCATTCAGTCATATTTTATTCAAACCCAGTTTTCGTAATTCTTCTTTGTATGTTTTCTTCTCCTGTCAAGATATTCTTCCTGTTTGCCTATATAACATTTTTTAAGCTTAAATTTTACCTTTGCATTATTTATCTATTGTCTCTGCACCTGACTATAATGATGAGTAAATGTAATCACTTGACAACTCTCATTCTTAACTCAGGTGTGTAGATCTTTTACCCAGATTCAGAATTTTAATATGAAAAGTTGCATGTACAGAAACACAGTTTTGCTCATGAAATATTGATCCACAATTTGACAGGGATCACAGCTTGTGTTAGCATGCTCACCTGTCTGTCCTTTGGTCATATTTTTGAACGTTTGTATCAAGGCAGATGTTTAAAAACTTGACCTGGCCTAAAATTGGTGTTAACGAATGCCCCGGGAAGTAAAGGTGGCCAGCATGATATTGAAACATTACCATCATGTGCCGACTTGATTATAGATATATGGGCTTAGCACCATGTGCTGTCTGTCTGTCTGTCTGTCTTGTCTTGTCTTGTCTTGTCTTGTCTGTCTGTCTTGTCTGTCTGTCTGTCTGTCTGTCTGTCTGTCTGTCTGTCTGTCTTGTCTGTCTTGTCTTGTCTGTCTGTCTGTCTGTCTGTCTTTATTTCCTGCCCATATATCTTTTGTTTTAAAAAGAGTTTCAGGTGGCTGTCCATGCTGTTTTCCATGATCTTCTGTACATAATTTGTTCCAGTTGCTTGTAACCAGCTGTCAGCAGTCTGTCATACTCAGCTCATCTACTGTCTGTTGTAGAACCTTGTATCTGTTAGAGACTGACCACACATCACTCCTGAGGTTTTTGATTTCAGAGATGTCCTGCCATGCATTGGTTGCAGTGTTGATATGCTATGTATCTTGAGTTTCAGTTTAATTTTACTGATCATACATGGTGGTGTATATGTGCGTTTGCATCTCTAAAACTGTTTGCATCATGTAGAGATGATCTAAATTTCTTTATAATGCAGATGTGGTCCATTTGTTTTTCTGTTTTATGGTCTGCTGTTCTCAGGTCATACACAGGGAACTGTCTCCTTACAGTGGAGAAGTAGCCTTAATATATCTAAACAGGCAGCAAAAACATAAATATAATGTGAAGCATTGAGTTCTAGAATAATAACAGAAACATTTAGAACCACGAAAAAAGAAAAACATGAATGTCATCTTGTTTTATGCAAAAAAAGATACTTAAAAGAATACATATGATGGATGTTACCAGCACTTAGTCTAGCTTACCACCTTAATTAATGATGTCATCTTTCATGCTTGTTTTATGCAGTCTTTGTTTGTTTCATTCAAGGTACTCACAAAATGTTCGGTTTCATGTCGTTTTGGTTCTGATTATTGTTAACTGAAATGGCTATATGAGGTAGTTTTTGTAGGTTCTCTATTAATACATACAAATTTATTTGAAAAGCATAAGATTTATATTAGCAGCATGTAAGATGGTAATAAATCTGTGCATAATTAGATGAGATGTTTGTGTGTGTGTGTTTGTCTGACATTGTGTGGTGCCTGCAGTATTTTGACATAGACATCATTATGTTTTGATCATTAGACAAACAATTCTGTCTCTTGTACAATTCCTTTATAATCACACTTTGCATAACTGTTTTTACTGTTGCATATTATTTTCAGTTTCCTTTGGTATTTAATGTGTCTTTGTGAAGTGTGTTTATTAATGTACAACATGGATATCTTACACAATAGAAATTCCTCTAGATCGACAACAATTCTGACATCAGTAAAAACACAACTTTTAAAAGTTAGTTTGCAAGCGTTAATGGTTCAAATGGAAAGATTGTGTTCTTGTTTGATGATGGTCCAGGATGTGCTGAAAACATTTATTGATATAGCTTGTTTTAGAGAAGGTCAGAAAATAGTCATTTCTTTGCAACACATGTAAAGCATATAGTACATGATGGAGGGCTAGGAGGGAGACAGAGAATAGAGGACAGATGTGTAATTAGTGAGATGGGAGCTAGCACAAATATTTTCTGACCTTTGTTTTGCAGTTTGAAAGAAATACATTTACAGCAATTAAAAACAATTCTTAATTTTTGAAACTGCCTTGTCAGTTTGCAGTTTTATTCAACATATCTCCTGTCTAGATCCACTGCCTTAGAAGCATGAGACTTTCTGACTACATGTGGTACACTTGAGTGTCAGCTTATTTATTGATCTCAGTGTTGTCGGTATGCTTAAGTCAGTTCATTTGTAACTTCTACACAGCTGCCATAGTTAACATTGTTACATTAAAGATTGGGGAGGGGGGCTGAGTGGTCTCGAGGTATGGTGTCCACCTCGAGTGCTGGAGGTCCCAGGTTCAAGCCCAGGTTAGGGCCGGGATTTTTTCATGTGGACTTCTAGTAAAAAAAATATCCCCTGGTCTCTGGATAGTGAGATCGGACGCCCTTGTGTATTGTTGCGCACATAAAAAATTCCTTGGCAGTTGGAAATCGAAAAAGAGTAGCCCGGGCAAAATTTTGAGTTAAAAATCTATCCAAAGTATTTCAGGATCCTCGCCGGTGCTACAAAGTTCATGCACTGAGCTGAGATTCTCTGGACTCAGGCTTTAGTTAGGTGTAGAGCGGAGCACTTATTGATTACACCCATGTGCTGTGAAGTTGATCGGTCAACTAAATTAAACATTAAAGATTGCTTTCTTTCTGTTTGTGGCGGTGGTATGTCTCAAACTGTCACAGCCTATCGTACACTACAGGAGTGCTTTGTCTGGTCACAGC
Source organism: Cepaea hortensis (assembly GCA_963921405.1). Taxonomy (NCBI): domain Eukaryota; kingdom Metazoa; phylum Mollusca; class Gastropoda; order Stylommatophora; family Helicidae; genus Cepaea; species Cepaea hortensis. Next base: position 72,259,363 of record OY992885.1, read on the forward strand.
TTATCTCACAATACATGTTTTTTGTCCCTGTTTGTAACAATGATATAGATATTAGTATTAGATTCTAACATTCATTATAATGTTTCCTTCTGTCTGCACCGTCTTCAACAATAGATGAGAAGCAGAGATTTGCTTCTAGTGTTTGGTAGCATTTGGCACATATATGTCTGTCTGTCTGTCTGTCTGTCTTGTCTATCTGTCTGTCTATCTGTCTATCTGTGCGTGTGTGAATGAATGAGAGAGAGAGAGCGGTTGGGGAAGGGGGGGGGGGGGGGGGGAGTTGTGTATTTTAATTAAACACAATCTGGAAACTAAATAGTTGTAATCTTATATTTTGATTAAACAGTAAGGAAACTACATAGTTGTACTCTCATATTTTGATCAAACCCTGTCTGGGTACTGTTGGACAAATTGTTGATTATTGTGGCTGTTGTTGACTGAATGTGGCAGGTATGTATTCACATTTATCAGTGTTTAAAATGCTTTGATAGATATAGAACTGATGCCGGCATGGTGTAGGCAGTTGAAAATTTATTTTTAATACCATTGAAGGTAAAGGGATATGGGCAGTGATCTTACTATCTATGATAAATAAGATTCTATTAGTGCAGTGGTTCTCAACTGGTGGGGAATTTTAGGGTTTCCAGGGGGGAATTAAGATTATTTCTAGATTGCGTTAATACAAGAACCGATTATTTGATATTGTTTTTCCCTTCATACTTTACGGTTCTGTACGTATCACCCTTCTGAAATTCATTTTATAATGTAAGTAGATCAGCAAATCACGTTTTATGTAGATGTCTAGACTTGTTTTAGTATGTGCTATTAAATTTAGCTTCAATTATTATGTCTACTGTGTAGGGACAGGGGGGAATTTTTAGGGAGGAAATACGAAAGGGGGGAATGACGTTCTAAAAATATGGTGGGGGGGGGGGGGGGGGAATGACGTTCTAAAAATATGGTGAAGGGGGGCACGGGCCAAAAAAGGTTGAGAACCACTGTATTAGTGGAAGGGAAGATATTTAAGACAATACACAATGTCCCCTGTCCTGGATTTTCGTGTATTTGTCATGTAATTTTAATTTTCCTACTTGTAGCTCACAAACACTTTGTCAATTTCAAACAAGAAATGACATTTAAAACAAACATGGTTGTTTCAGAGTTGACTGTTACAATACTTTATATATTTTACATTTATGCTATTATGTCGAGTCGGCTTTTACTGTTTACTTAAAGCCGTTATACATGTTTGGGTACATGCCAGGTCTATCACATCATAAACACAATTGCCCACAACCAGGAAATTACTGGCTGTCAGTGAAGTTAATTAATGAATGAGCAGTGTTCTTTGAAGAAAATCAAATGTCATTTGTGCTTCATTAATCGTCACACAGAAAATTATCACTGTCATTTGTCCTTCATTTATCACTACACAGAACATTATCACTGCCATTTGTCCTTCATTAAATACAACACAAAAAAATTATTATCAGTATCATTTGCACCTATTGAAATCAACACTTTCTTATAGATTATTTGTTCTCTAATAAATCACTTTTCCACACCACAATTTCATTTCATTTGTCCTTCATAAATCAGTACTTGTCCTGAAAATAGCAAATGTCCTTTAGTAATTCTTCTTCTTCTTCTTCTTCTTCTTCTTCTTCTTCTTCTTCTTCTTCTTCTTCTTCTTCTTCTTCTTCTTCTTCTTCTTCTTCTTCTTCTTCTTCTTCTTCTTCTTCTTCTTCAGCATTCCGAGCCATTGAGGTTCTTTGCTGCAGATACAATCCGTCTCCATTCGTCTCTCTGGTTGACCTTCTCTTGCCAGTCGTTGATTCCAAGTGCTTGTAGGTCTGTATATATATTATCTCTCCACCGTCTTCTTGGTCTACCTCGGGGTCTACGGTCATTTATTTCCTGAATGTAAGCGAGTTTTGTTTCCCTATTATCTTCCATTCTTTCTGTATGCCCCAGCCATTGTAGTCTATTAGCCTTCATGATACCAGTGATTAGCGGGGACTTAAACAGATCATAAATGTCTTTGTTACTTCTTCTTTTCCACTATCTACTTTGTGTATCCATAATGGGTCCAAAGATGCGTCTTAAAACTTTGTTCTCAAAGGTTTGTAACAAGGCTTTGTCTCCTTTCGTTGTACTCCAGGTTCCAGAGCCATACAGCACAACTGGTCTGATCAGTGTTTTGTATATTGTGATCTTGGTGTTACGAGATAGCGCCTTTGATTTTAGTAGTATATCTTATTTCCAGAATTGATTCTAGTTTGTATTTCTTCTCTTATGATGTTGGAGCAGTTGAAGATTGTACCCAGGTATTTGTATGTTTCCGTTCTTTTAATGGTCATATTATCTATTTGTATGTGGCCAGAGTTTTTAGCCATTCCTTCTCTTGAAATTACCATATATTCTGTCTTATCTTGGTTGATAACCAGCCCCATCTGTTGGGCCTTTTCCTTTAAGTGAGTCAATATTTCCAATGTCTTTTGTTCATTTTCCCCTATAATATCTATATCCTCTGCATAACCAAGCAGCTTGGATGTTCCTCCAATATCACATTCCTCCTTTACTCTCCTTACAACTTTCTCGAGAGCCAGATTGAAGAATAGCGGCGATAGTGCATCACCCTGTTTCAAGCCAGATGTTATTTGGAAAGGGTTGGATTTCCTGCCTTTATATGTTACTATATTGTAAGTATCTTCCATGCATAGTCTGGTCATGTTGATTAACTTCCTTGGTATTCCAAATTCCCGCATAGCATTCCATAGACTATTCCTATTGACACTATCATAAGCCTTTTTAAAATCCACAAAAATGTTATGGAGATCTCTTTTATATTCCCAATTTTTCTCGGCTATTTGTCGTAAGATAAATATCTGATCTATTGTTGATCTGTTTTGTCTAAAACCCGCCTGGTAGTCACCTAATATGTATTCTGAATATGGTTTTAGTCTATTTAGTAGTAGTGCGGATATTATCTTATAGCTTGTGGACAGTAGTGATATTCCTCTATAATTTTCACACTGGAACTTGTCTCCTTTCTTAAAGATAGGTATCAATAATGACTCTTTCCAGTCATGGGGTAATTCTTCTGTCCTCCAGATTTTTATTATTAGTTCGTATAGCTTTAGATGTAATGCATGGCCACCCGCCTTTATAAATTCAGCAGCAATTCCATCAGCCCCAGTTGCCTTATTGTTATTAAGTCGTGTGATTACATATAGGATTTATTCAAATGCAGGTTCTTCAATTTGTGTTTCATACGTTAGAACCTCTTCCTGTGGGAAAGTGTTATTTGGAGCTTCACAATTTAGTAATTCAACAAAGTATTCTTTCCATGTGTTGCACATTTCCTCATTGGTATTTATCATATTCCCATTTTTGTCTTTTAAACCATATGTATTGTGTTGGTGCCCTCATTTCATTGACTTCAGTTCTTTAAAAAAACTTTCTGGATTCGTTTTTCTGGTGATTAGTTTCCATATTTTTGATTATATTACTCATATATTCTCGCTTCTGCTGTCGAGCTATTTTTGTAGCCTCTTTACATTCATTTCTATATTGTTCTTCCTTTTGTATGTTGTTGATGTCATTTAGCCATAGCTGTCTGGCATTCTTTTTTCCTAATGACTGCTTCACATTTTGGATTGAACCATCTGTTCTTTCTATGCGAGGTTAACACACCGAGACATTCTCATAAATCAGTTAATGCTGTTTGTGCGTTTTGAATAACTGTTCTACATGACATTGATGTGTGTCATATATATTCCATTGGCACCTTGCCGTCTTGACAGACGATAGTTTGTGCTTTAAAAAGGCATAATAACTTTTAACTATGGCGGTAGCGAGTGTGACTGATAAGGCCAATTTGCGCTGTAAATGTCCGTTCACAGTGGGTGCATCTGAACACATGGTCATTTCCACCATCATGCACCATCTTACGTCTCAAACGCTCGGTGTGTGATTTTTCTGCAATAATTTTCTCCTTTGACTTTATTCCATTTCTGATATTTGCCCTCCATGCAACACGTTCAGCGGCGACTTGCTCCCAATGTGCATTATCAATGCCTGTATCAATCATGTCCCGCTTACACACATCTTTGTATCGTAGTAGAGGCCGACCCTGAGATCTCTTACCCATCTGTAATTCACCAAAAAAGATATCCTTTGGTATTCTACCATCATCCATCCTCCTAAGATGTCCTATCCATCTAAGTCTACGAAGACTGAGCATGGAATAAACTGTCACACAACCTGATCTTTCCAATACTTCAGTATTTGTGATTTTGTCTTGCCACTTAATACCAAGAATTCTTCGCAAACACCGCATATGAAAGCTGTTTAAATTGTTCTTTTGGTGTGAGTAAGTTGTCCAGGTTTCACTGCCATAGAGAAGAGTACTAAGGACACAGGCTTGATAGACAAGGACTTTTGTTTTGGCAGTAAGCTTCCTGTTCTCCCAGACTCTTTTTCTTAACCTGTTCATTGTTGTTGCTGCCTTACCAATCCGGATGTTGATTTCCTGATCTAGGGATAATTTGCTATTAACCACTGATCCTAGATATATATATATATATATATATATATATATATATATATATATATATATATATATATATATATATATATATATGGGGCTTTACTGTATATATGTGTGTGTATGCGTGTGCTCGTGTGTGTGTGTGCTTGCATGCAGTAAATCCTGCAATATATTGGATTACAAGCTAGACCCTGGTGGATAGATCAAATCACTGCACATTGAATCATGCCCTTTTCACTTTGCATACACAAGTATAAAAACACATGAACACTTCAATTTATTCAAACACAGTAGCACTAAACATATAAATAATAACAAAGTATACTGAATTAACATCATCATTGATGGTTGTCCTGTGTTTTCATGGTGTCAAAATATGCAGGATTCTTGCAGTCTTAACTCTTGATGTTGTCCTCCCCCACAGAACATTTTCCTAACATGATATTGATCATACCATTCATCAAATTTTGATCGGTCTAAAAGTATGGGGAATAGCACCATTTTCCCACCATACCTCAAGGTGTGAAATATATATATATATATATATATATATATATATATATATATATATATATATATATATATATATATATATATATATATATATATCATCATCAAGTGCCGTGCCGGCTGGCGTAGGCATTCATGGCTCTCCACAGATCTCGGTCTTTGGTTTTCTGGATCAACTCTGCTGCTGATATTCCTCCGTGCCACCGTCTCAATCCATCCAGCATCACTTCTCTTGGTCTACCTCTGCCTCTCTTCCCCTCGATCTTTCCAGTTGTTACGATGTTCTCCAATGCCTCTCTTCTCATCACATGACTGAAGAAAGATGTTTGTCTCTGTCTTATTGTTGTATATAATGTTCTAGTTTCATTAGCCTGTTTCAGGCAGTCGTCGTTAGTTACTCTGGCAGTCCAAGGAATTCGCAACATTCGTCTCAGGAACCACATCTCTGTTGCTTCTAATTTCTTCTTAATGTGTTCATTTACATTCCAAGATTCACTGCCATACAGCAAAACTGGTTCTACATAGCATTTCAGCACTCTCTTTCTTACATTCAGTGATAGTGACTTATTGCATAAGATACTCTTCATTTTCTGAAATGCGGCTTTTGCCTGCCCTATTCTGCTCCTAATCTCTGTTGTACATCTTCCATCTGATGTTATAAGTGCCCCGAGGTATCTAAAATTATCAACTTGGTTAAGGATTTTCCCTTCTATTTCTATGTCACATTTTGGTGTCACCATTTTCTTTGATATTACCATTGTTACTGTTTTCTTGATATTCAAGGAGAGTCCTTTCCTTGCACTCTCTGTTACTACAACGTCTATTAATTGTTGTAGGTCTGTTGAATTATCCGCCACCAATACTGTGTCATCTGCATAGCGTATATTATTTATATTATAACCTCCAACTAGTATTCCTGGCATCTCTTTGATCTCTCTCATTATTACTTCGCTATACAGGGAGAAAAGATCTGGTGACAAGACACACCCTTGTCGTACTCCTAGCTTTATCTGTTCGTAACTACCTTCTTTATTTCCCATTTTAATTGCTGCTACTTGGTTCTAGTAAACATTCTTTATTATTCTTAAATCTTTTCCATCAGTGTTGATATCTTCCAACATTTTAATCAGTTCATCATGTTTTACTTTATCAAATGCCTTAGTATAATCTATGAAGCACAAATATATGTCTCTCTGTTTCTCTATTGATCTTTCTATTAGTGTCCGTAATGTATAAATTGCATTGTTTGTGCCCTTTCCTTCCACAAATCCATACTGTTCTTCACTAATTTCCATTTTTATTTTCTTTTTGGTTCTTCTCATTATGATTCTCAGTAGAAGCTTAGTGATATGGTTTATAAGGTTAATTGTACGAAAATCTTCACAATCAATTGCTCCTGGTCTTTTTGGTATAGCTATAAATACAGATTTCAGCATATCACTGGGTACATATCGTGGTGTGTGTGCATTCGCACTGCGAGCGCTAACAAGTCAAGTCGCATTATTCTGTCAAGAAGCCTGATCAGCGGGAAAATGTCACGTGGAAAATCCAACAAGAAACACGCTGTTGCCAAGATGTGCAGCGTGGGAGCCGACAACAAGAAGAAGATCGTTGAGAGCCCACCTGCTAGCTGCATTAAAGAGCCTGATACTACAGCTATATCTGAAGCTACAACGCGGGAAAAGATTGACAGCCCAACACAGTCAAGAATCAAGACAGCAGAGAAGAAGGAGGAGAAAGACACCAGAGTCGGAAACACCGACTCAAAAACAGTCCGATGGGTTGTCAAGCGGATTCCTGTGGAGCTGACAGATGAAGAAATCCTGAAGCAGCTACGTGAAGAGAATCTTCACATCCGAGTCTTGAAGGCGGAGCGGCTTCTCACTTACTCCAAGATACCTACAACCCTGGCAGTGGTGACATCGGAGGGCAGCGAAATGCCGACCACAGCATCACTCAACAAGAGACTGCAGCAACCAGAGAGATTCATACCAAGAATCACGCAATGTTCAAAATGCCAGAGGGCCGCCCACAGCAGAGCAACGTGTCGCAGTAAGACGGAAATCTGTTGATACTGCGCCGATCACCACGCCTTCAAGGAGTGTCCGCTGGCCAAGCTGGACACGGACTTCCGAGCTCCTAACAACAGAAGAAAGTGCGCCAACTGTCTGGGCAAACACGGAGCAAGATACCTGGGCTGTCCGTACCTGCAGAGACACAGAGACGTCTTAAAGATCGCCATCATCACAAAGACACCATTCAAGGAAGCAATGCAGAGGGGCGAGACAGCCACGGGTATAGCACAAGCTGAAAGAGATCAACTTCAAAAGCAGATAGACGAGTTGAAGAAACAAGTCAAGTCATTGCTGACGCCTAATCCGACCAGCGACAACGAGAATCTACTGGCGGAAATAAAGGAGTTCCATGAAAACATCAAGCGAGAAGTGGAACAGATGGCCGCATTGAAGCAGGAAAACGAAGAAATGCTACGCACTATAAAAGTGGAGATAGAGCGACTAAAAGCTGAAATGAAATTAACTCAACACAAATCAACAGAAGTCAGGCAAGTGACCACAAAGAAACAGCAAGAAACACAACAAAAAACCGACCCGGAGACGCAAGATAAAACCAGCAGCCGAACCTCGACGCCCAAACCATCCAAGGGGAAACCAACATCCCACCAGACAGCCGAAGAAAGACAAGATAAGGTACCTTCCGACGGCATACCGTGGATTGAAGGGGAACCTACCCGGGAGGAAATGGAGGTGTACATAGCAGAAGGAAAGAAACGAGCAGAACAAGAGGAACTCAGACACGAGGAATACATAAGGAGACAGGAAGCAAAAGGAAAGAAGCCCAAGAAACTCAGGGGGAAACCGACAGAATACCCGGAATTACACTATGACGTCGATGCCGACTTCGAGTACTACATAGAAGACGGAGAGATCTTCCCATGGCTGACCACAGAGGAAGCATTCGAAAAACAGCAAAAACTTACACACGAAAGTGAAAGAAAGCGCAAGGATTTAAATAACATCGAAAAGCTTCTAGGGGCATTACACAGAACAGGAGGCAAAAGTACTAAATAAAAAGTCCTTTTAAGGACTGCAATCACTCAAGCCAGGAGCCTGCGCCAAAAAAGGAAACAACAAGAGGAAACAAGCACTAAGGACGGCCGCCGACCGATCCCCCAGCTGGAGTGGGATAACGAAAAGTCCTTATAAGGACTGCAGCCAGTCAAGCCAGACGAGCCAGGAGCCTACACAAACAAAGAAAACCACAACAACAGAAGAGCACAAAGGATAGCCGCCGACACTGCTGACGTCACAGACACAAACGATGCATAACCAGTCCGAGAAAGGACTCACAAGACAAGAATTAGGGTAAATAAACCCACAAAAACCATGATCCTCAATTATAACCACAGCTGATGAAGCAGGTTAGACGAGGACGAATTTGGAATTTTTGTTTTTGAAATGGAATCGGAATCGGAATCACTGGGTAAATATCCACTGCTGTAAATATCATTCAACATTTTGGTTAATATATCTACTCCAAATTCTCCCAATACTTCTAATTCTTCTATTGTGATTTCATCTGGCCCAGCTGTTTTTCCTTTCTTCAAACATTTCATAGCGTCAGCGACTTCTTCTTTCAGAATAGGTGGACCTTCTAAGTTACTATCTTCTGTTAATTCTCCCCTTTCTCCTTCATATAATTCTCTTATATACTCATTCCACCTCTTCATTATAGCATCTTCCTCTAATATTATCTTTCCTGTTTTTGATTTCAAACACCCTGTATTTATTCTTATTTTTCTTCCTGTAAGCTCACTGATTTGTCTGTGCATATTTTTTGTATCTTTAATGGAATTTAATTCAATTTTTTTTGCATTGCTCGTTTAACCAACTTTCTTTAGCCTTCCCACATTTATCTTTTATTTCTTTATTTATCTTAGCGTATTCTTGTTTGTCATTTTTACTCTGTTTTCTTTTGTCCATCAGTTTAAAGATATCTTCATTCATCCATTTTTTCTTAGCTATTTTGCCTCTCTCCGGTAATACTTCTTTGCTAGTTTGATGGATGGAGTCCCTTAACATTTCCCATTGTTCATCTATACTCTGTATTTTAGTTATTGCATTGCACATATTTTTCACAGTCACTCTGTATTGTTCTTGCATTTCTTTATCTATTTTCAGAACCTCTTTATTAAGTCTCATGTTCTTAACCATTTTTTCCCCTCTCTTTAATCTTACTTTTATTTGTCCACATAGTGGTACATGATCACTATTACAGTCAGTACCAGGCATTGTCTTTACATTAATTAAAGCATTTCTAAATCTTTTATTAATTAGTGTGTAGTCAATTTGGTTGCGTATTTTCTTATCAGGGCTTATCCATGTGTACAGTCGTCTTTTATGGTGTTTAAACCATGTGTTTCCAATTATCATATCATTGATATTTGCCCATTCTATTAGCTTTTCCCCTCTTTCATTTCTTGTACCTGAACCATAATTCCCCACTACATCCTCCATTTTTTCCTCTCCTACTTTTGCATTAAAATCACGAAGTATTATTTTTATTTCTTGTGATCCAATTTGAGCCATCGCCATTTCTATTTCGTCGTAAAAGTGTTGTATTTCTTCATCACTACTGCTTGCTGTTGGTGCATATACTTGTATAATATTTATGTCTATTGGTTTGCCTTTGATTTTTACCATAATAACTCTATCTGAAATACACCCTATCCATTAATTGACTTGGCTGTTTTTTCGTCTAATATTATTCCTACACCTTTTTCATGTGTATCCCCTCCAAAATAAATTATTGTGTGATTGTCAGCTATAATTTTGCCCGATCCCTTCCATCTCATCTCACTAACGCCTAGTATATTCATTTTCATGCTATCCATCTCTCTTAGAACATTGGTCAACTTTCCTAGCTCATTTAATGTCCTAACATTCCATGATCCTACTCTAAATTTATTTATTTTAGTTAAGATTTTGCCATCAGTAGCTGGATGACGGTCTGGTGTCACCTGTGGCTCATGACTGTCCCTACCGGACGAGGATGCCCTAAGACAGCCATTAACGTCCTTCACTAACTTTGATATATGTTTTGCCATGAAGTCTTGGGAAGATAATGTGGTGGTTTCCCCTTGCCTTCCACATCCACATGGTGGTCTTTTTACCTCTGCCTTTAACAGCCATATCCGACTGTAAGGTCAAGTGAGTGCCCTGCTCTGCTCAGCTGCAGAGTTGTCCACTTATTCCGGTGGATACTCCGGTGGATATATATATATATATATATATATAAAATTAGCTAGTGGCATACATATGAGAGCAACTATGGAAGAAAATAGAGAGCACAATGTAGAGCTGTATTCTTACTCAAAGAGATTTAATCTACAGAAGGTGAAGAATTATGAAATATGAAAGGAATGGGCTTCCTGTTACACTTAATACAGATACAAAATACAGTGAACAAAAGTCAGCCTTTAAAATATGTGATAATATAACAGATTGATTGGATATAGAACAGGGTGTCAGACATGGATGTGTTTTGTCCCTTTATATGTTTAACTTATATATATATATATATATATATATATATATATATATATATATATATATATATATATATATATATATATATATATATAATAATAATAATAATAATAATAGACTATCAGAGCGTACAAAAGCTCAAGTATATAAAGCTTGTGTTGTTAGCACACTACTCTATGGGTCTGAATCCTGGACCCTGTACTCAAGACAGGAAAGGAAGTTGAATTCCTTCCACCTGAGATGTCTGAGACGTATCCTGGGCATAACATGGAAAGACCACATAACAAACAAACAGGTGCTTGAAAGAGCAGATATTACCACAGTGCACACCCTCCTCAAGCAGAGACGCCTCCAGTGGCTGGGCCACGTATCTTGAATGGAGGATGAACGTATTCCCAAAGATCTCCTTTACGGAGAACTAGCCACAGGAAAAAGGCCAACCGGAAGACCCCAAATGCGATATAGGGATGTGTGTAAACAAGATGTGAAAACCATTGGAATAGATCCAGACACGTGGGAGAGAGTTGCAACAGACAGATGCTCCTGGAGAAGAGATGTACGAAACGGACTGGTGCTCTTTGAGCGCAATCAGATCCAACAAACTGAGGATAGGCGGCACAGGCTCAAAGCGCAGTCACTTACTGCGGGACGCCTCGTCTTACAGATGTGGAAACTGTGACAGGGATTGTCACTCTCGCATTGGACTATACAGTCACCAGCAGTGCTGCCAGGCACCTCCCAAGCGGCACAACTATGTGATCTCTCTGTAACTGGATAAATAGAATTAACTGAACATCAATGTTCTAACAACACAGTGTTACTATTAGCAATACAGAATGGAATTCAGAAGCTAATGAGGTCAGTGCAAAAGCAAAGTGAAAATAAACTGTATGTCTCAAGGCAGCAACAACACAAATAACAACAACCGATAAAACAATTATATCAACATACATATTTCTCACTTGAAAGGAACTCCAGAAAGTGAGCAGTATTGAACATCTAGATTCACTGCCGACGGGTGGCGAAAATGTGAATGCAGAGATTAGAAGAATAAACTGCTCTGCAAAAACTGTAGCAGTTAAAACCCTTATGTATTCAAACAGTTAGATCAGGAAACGTCTCAGTAACGAGAGCATATGTCCTGTGGCAACATACAGGTTGGTGCTTGGACATCTAACACATCAGCTAAAAAGCACATATGTGCCTGTGAATATAAGTGTTACATAATAGTATTTAGCATTAATTCAGCAAGCAAATCTTCCCAACAAGAACTCAGTATTGAAGAAGATTGATTATTGAGACAAACAGTTTGAGGCGTATTTGAATGTCTGGAAAAGACAACTACGGTGGGAAGTGTACCGGCGAAGTGGAGAAAAGTTAGATCACAATAGAGATGGGTTCACGATGTGTAGATAATTTACATATGACGGCAAGCATGTCAGTAGATATTAGCATTTAGTATTTTTAGTTTATTATCCCTATACATATGTGTGTGTATGTGCATGCATGCATGTGTTAGTCATTACCTAGTGAAATGTACCACCATATATACCTTGAATTAGGGGTGTATATGCATAATATCATAATTAGCATGCATAATTCTTATATCAATATATATGCTCTTAATTATCATGCAGACACTCAAGTCTGTTGTCAGTATTCTTGAAAACTTGTTCTGAAAACTTCCTCATTATTCTTTTTCTCCTCTGCCATTGCTGCCTCCACTTCCTCACCCTCTTCTTCATTGGCATCATTCACATCTTCTTAATTTCTGTTTCATCATGATTTTCTCCTCCTTGTTCTTCTCCTTGCCATCTTCATCATTGCTGAGCGTGCTGTGACCTAATGTATGTAATAGATACTAGCATAGAACAGCACCAGTGTGTGAACAGAAAGGGCCACCTAACAGCAAGTTTTTATTTATGCCCATAGGTTATAAGTTTGTCAACCCCCTGTTTAGTGCTATTTGCTCATATATGCTCATTAATATGACACACATAGGTTATAAGTTTGTCAACCCCCTGTTTAGTGCTATTTGCTCATATATGCTCATTAATATGACACACATAGGTTATAAGTTTGTCAACCCCCTGTTTAGTGCTATTTGCTCATATATGCTCATTAATATGACACACATAGGTTATAAGTTTGTCAACCCCCTGTTTAGTGCTATTTGCTCATGTATGCTCATTAATATGACACACATAGGTTATAAGTTTGTCAACCCCCTGTTTAGTGCTATTTACTCATTTATGCTCATTAATATGACACACATAGGTTATAAGTTTGTCAACCCCCTGTTTAGTGCTATTTGCTCATATATGCTCATTAATATGACACACATAGGTTATAAGTTTGTCAACCCCCTGTTTAGTGCTATTTGCTCATGTATGCTCATTAATATGACACACATAGGTTATAAGTTTGTCAACCCCCTGTTTAGTGCTATTTGCTCATATATGCTCATTAATATGACACACATAAGTTTGTATGTTACTAAAACATGTTAGGACAAATAATGTTTGGAATGTTACCTATTGTTAAAAGATGTGCATAGATTACTATCACAACAATTGTACTCAAGTCAGACACACATTATTGCATTGTATGTTTGCTATATTGTGATCTTTTGGTATTGTGGCAGAAACAGTATTCCTTCATTATTAAAAAATTGACGTGGACAAGGCCTTAGGTTCGTACTGGAATACGATCAGCGTTGCCAGTAGTGGGTTGTGCTCAATGTTTAAAATAATAAGAGTATTTTATCATTATGACAGCCGACATATATTTGTTAAGTACTATAAGAGAAAAGTTCCTTTCAGTATTAAAGTATACAAGCAGTCCAGCAGTATCAGAGCAGAAGAGTATTATTTAGTGTCAAAACAGAATACTGATTCTTTGGTATTAAACAGAATGTTTCTTTGATTTCAAAACATAATTTTATATATATATAGCACTTGTACTTTTGTATGGATGTGAAGCATGGACAATGAGCAGACAAGCTGAAAAACATCTGAGGGCTGTGGAAATGTGGTTTCTGAGGAAAATGCAAAGAATACCATGGACAGACAGAAAAACCAATGAACAAGTCCTTCAAGAAATAAATGAAGATTGTAAACTGATTAGAGACATTAGACATAGACAGTCAAAATTGTTTGGTCATGTTATGGGAAGAAATTATTTGGAGAACTTGGTGACAACTGGCAAGATCGAAGGAAAGAGACCAAGGGGAAGACCGAGAGGTAAACACCTGGATGGCTTGACCATGTGGCATGGTTGAGTCAGGAACATGGAGCTGATCCACGACTCTGGTGATCGAGTGAGATGGCAAAACATGACTGCCCATGCTTATCGGCATGGCACATGATGAACGAATGGATCTCTCTCTCTCTCTCTCTCTCTCTCTCTCTCTCTCTCTCTCTCTCTCTCTCTCTCTCTTCCCCCCCCCCCCCCCCTCTGTGTGTGTGCGTGCGTACGTGCGCATGGGGGCGTTGTGTGCGCGCATTTTTATTTTTGAATATTAAGATATGAAAGAGGTAATTGCGTATCGGATTAGATCATCATCCATCCTCTAAGTATCAAATAGTAGGATATTCATTCAGGATATGAGGGTTAGTGTTTTTCATTAGCTCCATAGAAAGTAATTCTTTTGGTAAAAATGTGTCAAAATTGCAGTAATTAAGTCAAAGAGAATACCTAACCTGTTTATTGTAGCTTATGCACGTTTGGCCTGTAGCAGTCTACGGCTCTGAAACATGGGTTAAAATTGTGTTGGACTGGATAACACATACCAGTGAGACCCACACAGCCTGGTGACAGTTTGATATTCATCTTAGGTACATCAAAATGTCAGCAGAATGTGTCTAGTAAATTTTCCTGACACAATTACTGGAAAGACTCATTTTCCTGCACATCTCAGAATCTCATATATACAGTTAAATACAAGCAAATTTGTTGGACAGACACAGACATTTAGTAAACAATTTCAGAAGTATCTGAAGGGCATCTCACAATATTCTGATAGACCTGTTCTAGACATTTTAACTCCCTTGATTGTAAGGGTGCTGATAATTCTGTATATTAAGCCATGTTATTCAGACACTTCTGTTAGGCTTAAAGTTGAAAGCCATTTAATTATGATAATGAGCCATAGTTATGAGCACAGAGTAATACTGCTGTCAGAACCACAGTACAACATTCTTCCAGTTTGTTATTTCATGTTTTCCTACTTTATGCCTAACTCACTTCATTTTATAAACGTATGGTTTTTATTACAGTATTTAGGCCTGCTTCCTTTGTTTGGCATTACTAAATGTTATTTCATCCAAACAGTTTAACTATCAAACAGCTTCACTGAAAATGGAAGTTTTATACCTTTTATGCACGTGTTCCTTAGGAACTTTTTTGTTTATGCACAATGTTTGCTGTAGTTCTCCCCCCCCCCCCCCCCAATTAAATTTTCACTGGCATGTTAATGTTTGTGAATAGTCTCTGAAGAAAGTCTTTTCTTTTTTCTAATATATACATCTTTTCAACCTTTTATATATATATATATGTGTGTGTGCGTGCGTGCGTGTGTGCGCGCACGCGCTCAAAAGTCGACAGGGCAACTTCATTGCACCGGGTTTTATTCTCAGCCTCTTTCCGCAGCATGGAAAGCGTTGCACAAAGCACGAACTCCATAGCTCCAGCGATGACCCCCATGAGTCTTCCGAAAAACTGCACTCGTGAACTGAAGGACACGGCTCGGTATCGAACCCACAACCTTCGGAGCCTGAGTCAGACGGCTTGACCACTTCACCACGAGAATATATATATATATATATATATATGTGTGTGTGTGTTGGAGGGAACAATGTTGGACGTAGTGATGGTTTTTGACATTTTCTATGTGCATTTGAAGTATTTTTGTGATAACTGTTTTCTGGAAATGTTTCATTGGTCTTTACCTGTTTCTGAAGTTGTTTTATTGCTTGTTGTTCCTTCACAATATCTTAGCCTACCTGTTTTGTCTCAGTTTTGTTCTAGCATATTCTGCTGCAACCAACATTGTTCTTGTTTGTAGTCTCAGCACTGACTACCCTGATTGTGATTGTAGATGATGACCTGGCTTGAACACAAAGCTTGTACACTGAGTATACGAACTAATGCCATAAACCTAAGATGGTGTAAAACAGTGTTAAAGATATATCTCTCTTAGTCCATACCGTTTGGTGTTGGTCATCATATCTGTCCCCAGCCTTCTGTCTTGTATAATGCTACATGTTTGATACAGATGTTCCTCCATGCTATCATGCCAAACTTGTCTAGCATCTTCTTTCTCGCTCTTCACCTTCCTTCTACCCCTCCAATTTTTCCATTGTCGCATCTCATATGCCCAGAAACATGTGGACTGTCTTCTTCAGTTCTACAGAAAAGGAGTACAAAGTGAGTTTCAGTGATGTTTCACCCAACTTACATCCATAGATAGATTATTACACACACAAAATAAAATATGTGTAATTGTTGTCCACTTAATGAAAGCTTGTAAACTCTCAGTGGAAATCATATTGTAGCAAGTCCTTTTCAATACTTTGCTCTTATTACTGCCAGCTGAAAAGATCTATCAATTCTTCACCAGGGGGAAAAAAAAACATTAAGCTACATAGAAAAGTGTAACCCTATGAAATATCATAACTGCATGAAAGACACAAATAAACAAATACAAAATTCATTGCCTGAAGTAATAATAGTCATAACATATCCCAGTTATAACCCACAAGGGTTAATCAAGGTGTTACTTAACTTTAAAAAATGACAGTTACCATTACATTGATGAAATCAGTAACATGCTGCAGTATTTTGTGCAGGACATATCTAAGATTGCAATACTGCATAATTTGTTTGATACCATGCAGTTGTTACTTGAACTCTCTATCCCAATGCGTTGTTACTTAACACTTTACCGGGCTGACGTTTGCCTGTTTTGTAGCCCTGAATGGGTAAGAAGAATTTTGAGGTTCAGTAAAATTTCGGGTTACGTTAGTAAAATCATCACATTAAAGGTGTTAGTCAACTGATTTTACTTAAATAAAAAACAAAATGAAGTAAAAAGCATGCAGAGTATTTTACTCACGTGAATAATCCCGGTAATCCACACATGAACACAAATATTTACAAAATACAACATATTGTTTGTGATTGTCAGTCATTTATACGGCAATTTACAAACACATTTTCAGAATCAGAATCACTTTCTTTAAAGTCCGACTTACGACTGCCAACGCAAAATAACGCTGATCACTGATATCTAGCTCTGATTCAGTCAAATTTGTGCACTTAAATGTGACTTAAATTGAACCCAACGAAATCTCCACTATCACTTGAAGAATCGTAAAAATCCATTTTGAAATACAAAGCGTAAAACCCCCAAAAACTATTTTAAAAATCCATTCAAATTCAAAGTACACGCTTGCAAATGGCGGCCATGTTGTCAAGCTATCAGCGAAGCCGAAAGTAGACAAACGGAAGTCTCGGAAAGCCGAGAGATCACATTTTTACAATGCATAATAGTCATGGGCGCTTTGGGATGGTTTGCCCATTCAGGGGTTAAGACGCATTCGGACTATTTGCCCGGTAAAGTGTTAAATATTTGTTTGGATATGAAGAAGTGAAAATAATAATGCGATGTGAGAGAGTTAACATTTGACATAAAGTGGGCTAGTGTAACAATTGGAAGGGACATGGAATTAAGACAAGAATACAGTGTTTAGAGTAAAAAAATAAATATATGGTGAGATGCATGACAAAGAATGGGTTAATATTTGAGATAATGTTGATAAATAATATATCATGCAAGTTTGAAAGCATATGGTGAACTTCAGTCTACCACAGTCTTTCCTCTCATCTCGCATCATCACTAGGACAAAGCACCTGACTATGATTTCCCACCACACGAAATTTCTGAGGGGGGTCCAGATGATTATCATGATAAATATGATGATGACTTAGAGGATGATGATGATGATGATGATGGTGGAAATGAAGATGATGTAGACACTGAATATGATATCGATAGCAGAATCAAGGGTAGGAAATCAGCTGATGTAAGTACACTTTCTATTTTCAGTTGGTGATCTTATACAATGCATGGTCAGAGTCTGTGTGTCTTCCTTTTATTAACCTTTGACTTGTTGTATTTGAAAATAGTGAATCTCGTGGTTGTGTGTTCACCTCTGCTACTAATCTAATTCCCAGTTAATTCAAACACACAACATTGACATTGCTTGCACTATGCAGAAAACTAGTCTTGATGCCATGTAGTTAGTTTTATGAAACAGAAACCATGACTTCTTTTCTTCATTTGCTTCTTTTTCTCTATCTCCTTGGTTATCTATTTATAAAACCAAATATAAATATGTATTTTCCAATGATTAAAACTGTTTCTCTGAAGTATTAGTTTACTTATTTTAAGAAAATATAGCACTGATAAAAACCAAGTGAGAATCACTGACATTTTCTTGATGGGCAGGAGTGTACAATTTATTGAGAATATTTCAATAATAGAGAAGTACAAACACATGTTCTGTTTAATGGAACTAAATTGGGTCTTTTCCCCAGTTGTTGGTCTTGATCATGTGCTCGACTCTTTTTGTACATACCTTTCCCTGTAGTAGTTGTCTCAACTTCAGTAAGGATGGTTTCTAGATTCATGAGATCAGTCTCTTACTTTTGCTGTTTTTGAAGGCTAAGAACCTAGCTCTATTGAATATCTTGTTTCCATGGGTCTTTAGGTTTGTGCTCAGCCTTCTTTTTGAAATTCAGTACATCATTAGTAATTGTCACTTATCCAGTTCTTATTTACAACTTATTCAGATAATTCTGTTTTGGCTAAATACCCAAATAACAATAACATCTTCCATAAAAACTAAAGTCATATGTATGACCAGTGTTTTCATTTGTGTTATGTCTTTGTCTATATAGTCCCATCCTTTAATCCAATTGTAGCTGTCTTGTCTGTCTGCCTGCCTAACCATCTTGTAGAATGCATGTGAAATTTTTTGTTTAAATGTGTGCTCATGTGTTTGTAGACATACAGTTGACAACTGTTGTGTATTCTCACTGTTCGTCTGATTCTCAGTGGCCACCCGAATTCTTAATTGTGAATTCAGATATTTTGTTGTTTCATGGTTCTGTATTGAGTGTAGTATATCTTTTCTTTCCATATTGTCAGATTTATTGGTAATATTAATTACATGTCATGTTAGATTATTCAGTCTGCAGACAGGTATACTGTTTCTTGAACATGTCATCTCAACTTTATTCTAGCTTTTTTTTTTGGACACCATTCCTTAATTCTAGCTGTCTTTGTTAAACATATTTTCACGCTAATTCTAGCTTTCCTTTTTAAATATATTTTTACCCTAATTCTAGCTTTCTATTTTAGAATATACATTAGACGTTTCATACATAAAGGCCTTTCTGGGTCAGTTCCACGGATGACATTTCCCTATGCTACCATCTGAAACCATGAAGCATTATTTTTCTCGTTCTGCCTTAGCTCTTCTACCTCTGAGCTTTCTGATCATAACAGTGTTCTCCAATGCTTCTTTTCTCATTACGTGACCACAGAAGAATTGCACACTGCACAATAATCTTTGTTGTTGTGAACACTTCACAACAGTAATATTTTTAGCTTTGCTTGCTTTGTACCATATGGAGAGAATTTGGTATTTCATTTTCTGTATTGTATCTGAATCTAATACTAGTATATGTTGACATAAGTTACTTTGTTATTCAGTTAATGCTTCACTTTGTTGTATGTCTAATCATTGGTCAGCAGTACACTTCATTTTCATTCAGTCTTCACCAAAGAATCTGTATGTTTGTCATAGAGAAGAGCTGTTTAATATTGTTTTCTCTTGATTAACATATTTATTCTGTTGACAGAGTTGTATTTTTATGTCTAAGAAGACATTTATGATTCATGAACTGTGATTTCATGAGAATGAAAACACCTGGTTCTTTAGTTGTGCACATTATATATACAAATATATATAACACACTCATGCATATATACACGTGTGCATGCAAACACATACTTAACTTAGTAATAATATGTTCTGAGAAATATATCCTTAAGCAGTTTTGTTGTCATGGATAAACTTAGCGTACACTTAAACAAAATGATATCTTAAAGTTTGATACACTTCTAAGATATACACCTGTACACTTTAACAAAATATCTTAAAGTTTGATACACTTCTAAGATATACACCTGTACACTTAAACAAAATGATATCTTAAAGTTTGATACACTTCTAGGATATACACCTGTACACTTAAACAAAATGATATCTTAAAGTTTGATACACTTCTAGGATATACAACTGTACAGCATTGTATTGTAGTGAACACTCTAGGGAATAATAGCACAGTTGTATACATGTACAAGTAAAGGACTCATTTGCAGGCCTTGAGGCATACTGGGTGTTTGGTGCATACATATTGGTGTAGACCAATCCAGACAGGATGGATGATGTGGTCAGTATCATGTCACCTGCCTTGACTTCTCAAAACATGTCCAGGTGCCTAGTGTATGCAGATGACCTAGGAGCCAACATTTAAGCAAGAATTCCTTGTCTGGGGATGATCTGAACATGTGACCACTGGACTAGCAGGCAAGCATGCCATTCATTACACTACCCCCCCCCCCCCCCCCCCCCCCCCCCCCCCCCCCCACACACACACACGCACACAAACGATTTATCTGATCTTGGTGTTGGAGGTCACAAGTCAAGTTGAGGGGTCTTTGTGTAGTTGTTCATCAACACTTCCCCCCCCCCCCCCCCCCCCCAACACCTGGTTGATTTACTAGGCAATTTTACCTTCAGTAGTTTGCCATTGCTTTCTGCACAAGAAGTCAACATTTAAGTCTAACTGACCAGTGTAGTTGATCTCACTACCCTGCCCAATGATCTTGTGGTTTATTCCCCATTAAGGCAGGATTTAAAAAAAACAAAAAAGCGCTTGGCCTACTCTGCTATATATGTGTGCCAATTTTCTCCCAGGTTGACCCAGCCTAGATTATATGGGTACCAGGAAATGTTCTGGGAAATAAAGGCAATCAGGCTGATGCTGGCCACTTTACCCATTCAGCACCCATTTTTTTTTTTTTTTTTTTTTTTTTTTTTTTTTTGCGTATCCTTTTACAGGACTTAGCTGTCAACAGCAGCATCTTTCAGCTGTCTGTTGATCTCTTGGCAAGATTACGCTCAGTAGTTTGCCATTGCTTTCTGAGCGGCCGGCTCAGTATCCGCAAGTCACGAGCGGGGGTCGAACCACCTCAGTTCTCGCTCCGCTGCGAGACTCTGCGTGATAAACGGGATTACAGAGAGAAAGTGTTGTAACCCCACAGCCAGAGAGACCGGCCAGCACCCATTGCTCTACAGAAATATGGGGCAAGCACTACACACCCAGTATGCCTTGAGACATTAAAGAGACCTTCATTTTTACTTTTAAAAAGTAACTTTGCTGGTATCAGTCGAGATGTATAAACCCTAGTATCTGATATATTTGTAGAATTCTATCAGACCCTGGTATCTGACATATCTTTAAAGAGCCATAGGAGCTATTTTATAATAACACTAATTGCATAATTTAGTTATATGTGTATGCTTTCATTTCATATCAGCCATAGTTGTGAAACTATTATCTAGTTGAATCGTTGTCATAGGAATTACTGTGTGGTTGTGCCTCTAGAAGATTGTTAACCACTAGAAAGTGATTGTATCTCTAGAAGGTGCTAATCTTTACAAGGTAATAAAACCTCTTGAAGGTGATATTGCCAATAAAATGTGACTCTAGAGGTGATAATACCACTATAAGGTGACTGTACTTCTAGAAGATGATAATGCCTCTAGACTGTACCTCTAAGAAGGTGACTGTACCTCTAAAGTGATATCACTGGAAGGTGACTGTACCACAAGGACCAGGGCATTTCAACATTACATAGAAAGTAATCACTGTCTAGGTGTCATTTGTCAGCACATGTTCAACAGTTCGTCCCATTGTTTGCCTTCTACAATGGCAAACTCCTGAACATTGAAACCATATTTTCTTTGTGACATAAATGTAATAATTGTGAACTTATTATCAATGCATAGTTATGCCTGAGGTTTTTTATCATATATATGTCCTTGCTTTCCCACTTCTCTTTCTTTTATTCTCTCTCTCTCTCTCTCTCTCTCTCTCTCTCTCTCTCTCTCTCTCTCTCTCTCTCTCTCTCTCTCTCTCTCTCTCTCTCTCTCTCTCTCTCTCTCTCTCTCTCTCTCTCTCTCTCTCTCTCTCTCTCTCTCTCTCTCTCTCTCTCTCTCTCTCTCTGTGTGTGTGTGTGTGTGTGTGTGTGTGTGTGTGCCAGGTATGTGTATGAAACAAATATCAGTTGAAGTTGTAAATGAGTGGATGTGAAATTAATATTATTTCTCATTAATGAAATTACTCTTTGGAGCAAATGTTGAGGATAAGCTTGACATGATGATCCTTTTAAAGGCTTTGAATGAGCAGACTTCCTGTTTGCTTTTGTGGCCTACAGACGTCAGTTGTTGTAATAATAAATCCACACAGATATACACATCAACAATTATATTTACTGGCTTTGAAATCAAGTGTACTCCATACATGTGCTACTACTTCTAGTGCAGTGGGCTGATGTTTAAGTGTGGATTAGCTTTCCCTATTACCAGTGTCCCTCACCATCAGGTGAACCCACTCCAACTTTTGAAGTACTTGTAATTTATGTCCCTAGTCAAGTACAAGATGTCAGTATTTTAGTGTAGGGGTTGAGCCAGCTATCTTGGCATCAGCACACCAGAAGTGTAAGAGCGAACGCTCTTATCCATTCGGCCATTCTGTCCTTCCCACACAGATAAATGAATCCTCTCACTGGATGTCTGATGTATTTGCTTTAGTGTTATGTTGTAAATTGAATTTTCATGATCTCTTGTGCAGGAATCAATAAGCATGCAGTGTTATCACTTGCATGTGTACATGATTGTTCTAGACATATTAGCAAGACTAAATGTTGTGTGATCTTAGATTTCTAAACAAGTTATACCTGTTTTATATACTTTGAACATTGGTGTTTAATGTGGCATAATGTACATTGCACATTATGCTAATCTTGGATTTTACCACATTCATTGTTGTAGTTGGCCCAATCTCATAGAATACCAGAAATGTTCCTAAGGACAGATATGAGGAAGAAAGCTGCTTACTCCATCTCATAATGCTGGTACCTGTAAAAACCTATTGCTTCACATCCCGCACAGCATTATTATATGTGCATGTGGAGGAGTGCAAGCTGTCATGTTCCTCTACAAGCATGGGTCCTCCATTTCTTGTCACTTCCACCACTGATAGTCTTCCATGCCACTCTACAAACCCATCCAGCATCTTCTCCCTCTATTGACTCTGTGTCTTAAACTGGTTCTCTGAACTATCCTTCTGATCCTTAGCTTTCTATAGATACTACACTTCTGACTTGTAGTGTGACAGAGAACGTCCTCCATCTGATGAAATGCTGCCTTAGCTTGTTCTGCATGTTAGCTCTGTATCTCTGTGTTGCCTTTTCCATCTGTTATTATCACTTGAGATATTTGAATCTCAACTTGTTTCAGTGTTATAGTGCCTGTTGTTGCTGTACACTTCTGGTTACCACGTTTTCTTTGTAGTGACCATAATTGTCGTTTTTGTGTTGTTTAGTGTTAGTCCATTCATTTTACCTCCAGTAGTTATTTTGTCTATCAATTTGTGCAGTTCATGTTCATGGTTTGCTATGATATCTGTGTAACAGATAATTTATATTGTCTCCCAAATTTAACACTGGTACATCTCTTCCAGTTGTCATTATATCCTCCCTTTACACTCAAAACAAACATTAATAAGAGCATTGACCCTGCTTGACACCCTATCATATGTAACAAGGTGTAACAATCTGCATATATAGATAATGTCTGCTACTAATACATGTTATTTGTTGTTGTTGGAATCCTTACAGTATTAAATTACCTTTAATTTTATTTTGAACATTAAGTAAATAGATCTGGAAAATAGTTCCAGAATGTCTCCCAGTTATTCACTTATCCAGTGAGTTACACATGTAAACTTCATGCAGTATTGCTTTAGAAGCAGCTCTGTGTGTTCCTAGAATACTGCAGCCCTTACATACATTACATATTACTGAAAGTACAGATTTATTAGGCTAGCTGTATGGGTAATAGTCCACAGTAAATATTTCAGAAAAGATATAGGTAGCCATGGTAGCAACCTTCTTTGAGGTGTCAAAGCATTAGGCCTTTACACATTTCAGACTATATAAGGCCTTAATGGGATGGGTTGGCCAGGGTCTTCCTTGCCACCTGTTCCTTCCCAGAGCATTTTAAGAATACTCACATATATATGGTGTCCATTTATGAGGCTGTCTACTCTATTAGAGTCTTGAAACCAAATAATCCACAGATGGTGATTGAACCAGGTCCACTGAGGTGGTCAGCAGGATCTCTAACCACTTTGCTTCAGAAAATTGCCATTAATGCTTTGTGTCCCAGGAAATTATTATTTGAAAAAATGACATTCAGTGTCAGAATGAGTTAAAATAAAAACTGCCTGAGACTGGCAGTGTTAAAATAGCAGCAGGGATGTAAACATTGACAGTAACCACTGGGCTCGCAAGGAGTCAGGGCAACTGGATGTCAGTGGCCTTATCATGTATATCACTGTATGGTGAGTAGTGTCTTCCTACAGGATGATTTAAGGGCACAACAATGAATAGCGTTAAAACATAGAAATACAGACACACAAAGTAAGAATGTAATCATGCTTTAGTAGGCAATATCACACTGGTTGTACATTGTAGTATATAGAAACACAGTAATTCATTCTTATGTTCTAATAAATAGTACAAATAAGTATTACAAAAACTGTCAAAATACTGTCATTTACTGCCTTGTGGTGTATGGCAGAGGGGTCTTTGAGCCTGAGGAATTAAGGCCGCCTGGCTAGTGCAGTCGCCGCGAACTGTGCAGGTTAGGATTTTCTTTTTGCCCCCGACAGAAAAAAACTCCACCTTACCGAGGGATCGAACCCGGGTCCAGCATCTAGCCACTTGGGCAGCCACTCCTCAAAATACAAATAAGTACATGAAGTAAAATAGCAATGTAATGAAATGTCTAGACTTAAGAGGAGTATTTAAACCAAGTCAGACTGTGCAATCAAATCATTTGACCAGTACATCTCTTATTACTTTAAACAAGACAGGGACACATTAGAGTACGAATTGCCTGAAAAACAAAACAATATAGGCATGAGCTTAACAAGTTTACGATGTACTTTAGGCTAAAAAACAAGGATGTATTACAAAAACAGGTTTTGAAGAAATTATTACTGAAAGAGATCACAGACAAATAAAGTACTTTGGCCATCGGGAAAAGTAGAGGTAAGCATGGAAGAGGAAAACAATGTTATATGTGGGCAGATGTCAAACTTATGAGTTCACATTTAAGACACATGACAGTGTGTTAGAGATTCGACATAGCTTAGTTTCTGTACATAGATAGCACTTAATGATGATACTGTGAGCATTGCTGAAAAAGAAAACGGGGAATAATTATGAAGTAAAGAATGAATTTTCACTGTGCTTTGCATTTTATTTCCAGTTGCTGAACACGATTGATGAAGAAGACAAAATGCCAGACTATGATGATGAGACCAAGAAGCTTATAGAAGGTATGCAGTCTTAATATAGTTGCAGAGAAAAACCATCATATTTAGAGATTGGTTTATGTTTTCAGATAACATGACTTTACACACCCATCCCCCCAAATCTGTGATGCAGAACTGCTCTTGTGGGCCTGATTTTTATTCTGTGTGGCAGATTCTGCTGCCTATGGTCCTACATTGAGTGTAGGTTTTTAGTTATCATGAAGATAGTGAATGTTTCACTGCTCACACTGAGGGTAGTTTTCTATCTACCAGGCAGATAGTGAATGTTTCACTGCTCACACAGAGGGTAGGTTTCTATCTACCAGGCAGATAGTGAATGTTTCACTGCTGACACAGAGAATAGGATTCTATCTACCATGCAGATAGTGAATGTTTCACTGCTCACACTGAGAATAGGTTTCTATCTACCTTGCAGATAGTGAATGTTTCACTTCTCACACTGAGGGTAGGTTTCTATCTACCCTGCAGATAGTGAATGTTTCACTTCTCATACTGAGGGTAGGTTTCTATCTACCTGGTAGATAGTGAATGCCTCATTGCTTACACTGAGGGTAGGTTCTATCTACCAGGCAGATAGTGAATGTTTCACTGCTCACACTGAGGATAGGTTTCTATCTACCAGACAGATAGTGAATGTTTCATTGCTGACACTGAGGATAGGTTTCTATCTACCAGGCAGATAGTGAATGTTTCACTGCTGACACTGAGGATAGGTTTCTCTCTACCATGCAGATAGTGAATATTTCACTGCTAATACTGAGGGTAGTTTTCTATCTACCAGGCCGATAGTGAATGTTTCACTGCTCAAATTAAATGATGGCATGTGATGCATCATTTCTACCTGACATATTTGATTCACCAGTTTATTTTCTGTCATTGAGAATCAGTAGACATTTATATAACAGCCGCCCCAACTATTTGTGTAGGATTTAAATACCATGTAAGCCCAAGCTTGCACAGTGATGTCATTGTGTTTCAGATAAAACTTGTTTGCCAAAGAACCAAATTGTTATTTTGCTTTGCTTTTTGCATTCAGTTCATAAAATATACCCGTGATTCATGTGTATTTAATACAAAATATTTCAATATTGTAGTGGCTGATGAAGCAAGGCGGAAGTTTGAGGAGTCAGATCAGAAATTCAAGGATTTGGAAAATGAAATCAAGTGAGTTTGTACTAGAAAGCTGTCAACATAGTTACTAGCTCTTATGTGGCAATGTTGTTCATGTGTCCTGTCTCTGTTTCTGCTCTAAACCATTGACTGACTGACTTGTCATGGGTTAATACATGTTTAGTCGTCATGTGTTAATGCATGTGTTGTTACTGCTCGATCTGTTACTGTTACTTGATCAAGGTCTTCTTCCTGAGAGTCAGTGTGGCTTCAGAAAAGAACTGTTTACATGATTTTCTATGCAAGGCAGCTGCAAGAGAAATGTCAGGAACAGAACTCCAAAATGTTCTCCACTTTCATTGACCTTACCAAAGTTTTTGATACAGTCAGCAGAGAAGGACTGTGGAAGATTATGGCGAAATATGGCTATCCACGAAAGTTTGTCCAAATAGTGTGGCTATTTCATGATGGTATGCAGGCAAGAGTACAGGAAAATGGTGAACTGTCTGAGCCCTTTCCTGTCACCAGGCATCCACTTAACTCGCATGCCAGATCACAGGCTCCCTAAACAAATGTTTTACGGCGAGCTGTGTTGTGGTAAATGCCAGATGAAACGCTTTAAAAACATTCTGAAAATCTCACTGAAAGCTTTTGGAATTCATTTTGACACCTGGGAGACTGCTGCCGAAGACCAAAATTTGTGGCGTACATCATTACATAAGGGTGCAGTCACTTATGAAGCAATCAGGACTGCAAGAGCTGTGAAGAAAATGCTGAACAGAAAAACTACTGCAGAAGATCCTCCTTCAGAAACGTTAAGCATTCTTTGCCCACATTGTCAAAGAACATTTCGAGCCAAAATAGGCCTTATCAGCCATCTTAGAACTCACGGCTCCACACTTTCAACCCCACTGGATGAAATGAATGGTCATTATCATTCTTGATGGACAAACAACACAACATTGTTACTGCTGCTTGTTTTAACCAGGGTGAAAGATAACAGCATATGATTGTGTGTTAGATGTTAAGAATAAAGTCACTCTTGCTAGACCCTCTCACTAAAGTGTTGTTTTTCTGTTGCCTGTTATCCCCTCATTGGCGCACAGGTACTCAACCAGCTCTCACCAGGCCGTCTGAATGTTTGCTATCTTTTTCTCTTTAGGCTATATTCATATTCTCTTTATTTGATCCATCTCTGTCTTTAATTCTCTTCTTCATACATTTGTAAGTCTCCCACTATTTTGTTCACCTTGTTGGTCTCAGAGAATGGACTTTTAGTTATGCTATTCTCAAGTTCTCTTAGTGTGTCTTCTATGCAGTGCCAGTGTTAGTTCCTCACCTGTGGATTCATCAGAAGTTTAGTTCCTTCAATGGGCTCTACATTAGTTATTCTGTCAGAGAATTGTTTCTCACTGTCATGTGCAGGCGCCAGTGAATACATGTTGTTAGTTTGTAATTGTTTCGTAGTTCTCCATATGTTTAGATTCATATTCACTCACTTTCACTCATTCAAGTTATCACTCAGGTTTCTCTTTGTATTAATGTGGTATCTGATTTGTAGTCTGGTTTCTGTATCAGAAGCCTGTTTCATATCAAAACTACCAAATACTGATGCTATGTTTCATCAGATTATTGTACTTCATTTCTGTGAAATTCAGCTTGCCTTGTTGCTTGTCTGTTTGAACTGTAACCACCAAGCAGTAACACCCTCCTGTGTTCTTGTCTCTTTTATACTTTTTTAACATGTTATATAAACTATAAATGCATAGTCGGTCTGATAACTTAAAACAATGAGTTTCGGTAAGGTATCTTCTGAACAGCATTTCCTGTGTGATTCATGTCAATGGTACAGTCCTGTGTGACATACATTTGGTCATAATGTGGGCAATTGTTCAGTATCATGTTGTAGTAGGGACCATTTTCCTTCTCAGCTCTTATAGGTTGTTTTCAGAATTGCTGTCTCTGTCATTTAATTTACTGTTTACATGTTTGGTTTGGTTTGTAAAGGATCACTTTCATTGCACACAAATATCTCCTTCAGTACTCTAGCCTCCTCCTACAGATCACACAAGAACAATCTCGGCACAGTACACAAACTCCAAAGCACCATTGTGCATTTAGCAGTATACACAAGCTGTGATTTTTTCATGGTTAGCTAGAGCATCAGCCTATCAGCCTGCACTATTCAATGTCCACCTGCTGTGTACACATGCACAGGGGTTTGACTGTTACACATCAAGGGTTAAACATGCACAGGGGTTTGACTGTTACACATCAAGGGTTAAACATGCACAGGGGTTTGACTGTTACACATCAAGGGTTAAACATGCACAGGGGTTTGACTGTTACACATCAAGGGTGAATCATTTCTGTGGTTTTCACAACTGTATTGACATACATTGTAATAAATAGGATATCAAAATATGTGAGCAGGATAACATGAAACAAGTTCATTAGAAGTTATCTTACACTAGAAGTTGTCTTACAGTAGAAGTTATCTTACAATAGAAATTATCTTACAGTAGAAGTTATCTTACAGTAGAAGTTATCTTACAATAGAAATTATCTTACAGTAGGAGTTATCTTACAAAAGAAATTATCTTACAGTAGAAGTTATCTTACAATAGAAATTATCTTACAATAGAAATTATCTTACAGTAGAAGTTGTCTTACAATAGAAGTTATCTTACAGTAGAAGTTATCTTACAAAAGAAATTATCTTACAGTAGAAGTTATCTTACAATAGAAATTATCTTACAGTAGAAGTTATCTTACAATAGAAGTTATCTTACAGTAGAAGTTATCTTACAATAGAAATTATCTTACAGTAGAAGTTGTCTTACAGTAGGAGTTATCTTACAGTAGAAGTTGTCTTACAGTAGGAGTTATCTTACAATAGAAGTTATCTTACAATAGAAGTTATCTTACAGTAGGAGTTATCTTACAATAGAAATTATCTTACAATAGAAGTTATCTTACAATAGAAGTTGTCTTACAGTAGGAGTTATCTTACAATAGAAATGATCTTACAGTAGAAGTTATCTTACAATAGAAATTATCTTACAGTAGAAGTTATCTTACAATAGAAGTTATCTTACAGTAGGAGTTATCTTACAATAGAAGTTATCTTACAGTAGGAGTTATCTTACAATAGAAATTATCTTACAATAGAAGTTATCTTACAGTAGGAGTTATCTTACAATAGAAATTATCTTACAATAGAAGTTATCTTACAATAGAAGTTATCTTACAGTAGGAGTTATCTTACAATAGAAGTTATCTTACAATAGAAGTTATCTTACAATAGAAGTTGTCTTACAGTAGGAGTTATCTTACAATAGAAGTTATCTTAACTAGAAGTTATTTTACAGTAGAAGTTATACACTAGAAATTATCTTACAGTAGAAGTTATCTTACAATAGAAATTATCTTAAAGTAGAAGTTGTCTTACAGTAGGAGTTATCTTACAATAGAAGTTATCTTACAATAGAAATTATCTTACAATAGAAGTTATCTTACAATAGAAGTTGTCTTACAGTAGGAGTTATCTTACAATAGAAATTATCTTACAGTAGAAGTTATCTTACAGTAAAAGTTATCTTACAATAGAAATTATCTTACAGTAGAAGTTATCTTACAATAGAAGTTATCTTACAATAGAAGTTATCTTACAGTAGGAGTTATCTTACAATAGAAATTATCTTACAATAGAAGTTATCTTACAGTAGGAGTTATCTTACAATAGAAATTATCTTACAATAGAAGTTATCTTACAATAGAAGTTGTCTTACAGTAGGAGTTATCTTACAGTAGAAGTTATCTTAACTAGAAGTTATTTTACAGTAGAAGTTATACACTAGAAGTTATCTTACAGTAGAAGTTATCTTACTGTGGAAGTTATCTTACTGTGGAAGTTATCTTACACTAGAAGTTATTTTACACTAGAAGTTATCTTACACAAGAAGTTATCTTACACTAGGTGTTATCTCATCTTGAGTGCTTGGGATTATATGCCTCTTAACACTGTTCCCTGGCCTGTAAGAATGAATCCTGTTTAGTAGGGTGTGGAGAAGATTGGCAGTTACAAATAACCTAGTTATATACTGCGACAGAGTTTCTCTTTGTTTCCCCATGAAGGCAATGTCTGCCCTGTTATTTGTGACACTGTTCTTGTAGAGCTGTTCTTTCTCATGTTCTTTTTATCCTAGTATTCATGATATTTCCTGTGCCATATATTATGATTGCTTTATGAGTTAATGATATTTGTTTAATGGATTATATTTTTCTTTCTGAGTGAATGATATTTAGTAATTAAAGTTATATTAGAGATCAATAACATCTATTGTGTTCTAAGCATCTATAGAAAGCTGTATGATACATTTAGAATATTAATATTTTGAAAACCGAGAACATTCACAAGTGGTGCTTGTAAAAATATAATTAATAGCTGAAGGTAGTTAGTTTACGTCTTCGTCTTCTTCTTCTTCGTCTTCTTCTTCTTCTTCTTCTTCTTCTTCTTCTTCTTCTTCTTCTTCTTCTTCTTCTTCTTCTTCTTCTTCTTCTTCTTCTTCTTCTTCTTCTTCTTCTTCTTCTTCTTCTTCTTCAGCATTCCGAGCCATTAAGGTTCTTTGCTGCAGATACAATCCATCTCCATTCATCTCTCTGGTTGACCTTCTCTTGCCAGTTGTTGATTCCAAGTGCTTGTAGGTCTGTATATATATTATCTCTCCACCGTCTTCTTGGTCTACGTCGGGGTCTACGGTCATTTATTTCTTGAGTGTAAGCAAGTTTTGTTTCCCTATTATCTTCCATTCTTTCTATATGCCCCAGCCATTGTAGTCTATTAGCCTTCATGATACCAGTGATTAGCGGGGACTTAAACAGATCATAAATGTCTTTGTTACTTCTTTTCCACTCTCCACTTTGTGTATCCCTAATGGGTCCAAAGATGCATCTTAAAACTTTGTTCTCAATGGTTTGTAACAAGGCTTCGTCTCCTTTCGTTGTACTCCAGGTTTCAGTGCCGTACAGCACAACTGGTCTGATCAGTGTTTTGTATATTGTGATTTTGCTGTTACGAGATAGCGCATTTGATTTTAGTAGATGTTGTAGTGCATAATATGTCTTATTTCCAGAATTGATTCTAGTTTGTATTTCTTCCCTTATGATGTTGGAGCATTTGAAGATTGTACCCAGGTATTTGTACGTTTCCATTCTTTTAATGGTCATATTATCTATTTGTATATGGCCAGAGTTTTTAGCCATTCCTTCTCTTGAAATTACCATGTATTCTGTCTTATCTTGGTTGATAACCAGCCCTATCTATTGGGCTTTTTCCTTTAAGTGGGTCAATATTTCCAATGTCTTTTGTTCATTTTCCCCTATAATATCTATATCATCTGCATAACCAAGCAGCTTGGATGTTCCTCCAATATCACATTCCTCCTTTACCCTCTTTACAACTTTCTCTAGAGCCAGATTGAAGAGAGGCGGCGATAGTACATCACCCTGTTTCAAGCCAGATGTTATTTGGAAAGGGCCTGATTTCCTGCCTTTATATGTTACTATATTATAAGTATCTTCCATGCATAGTCTGGTCATGTTGATTAACTTCCTTGATTTTCCAAATGCCTGCATAGCATTCCATAGACTATTCCTATGGACACTATCATAAGCCTTTTTAAAATCCACAAAAATGTTATGGAGATCTCTTTATATTCCCAATTTTTCTCGGCTATTTGTCGTAAGATAAATATCTGATCTATTTTTGATCTGTTTTGTCTAAAACCCGCCTGGTAGTCACCTAATATGTCTTCTGACTATGGTTTTAGTCTATTTAGAAATACTGTGGATAGTATCTTATAGCTTGTGGACAGTAGTGATATTCCTCTGTAATTTTCACATTGGAACTTGTCTCCTTTCTTAAAGATAGGTATCAATAATGACTCTTTCCAGTCATGGGGTAATTCTTCCGTCCTCCAGATTTTTATATATTAGTTTGTATAGCTTTAGATGTAATGCATGGCCATCTGCCTTTATAAATTCAGCTGCAATTCCATCAGCCCCAGTTGCCTTATTGTTTTTAAGTCGTATGATTACATATAGGATTTCTTCAAATGCAGGTTCTTCAATTTGTGGTTCACACGTTAGAACCTCTTCCTGTGGGAAGGTGTTACTTGGAGCTTCACAATTTAGTAATTCAACAAAATATTCTTTCCATGTGTTGCACATTTCCTCATTGGTATTTATCATATTCACATTTTTGTCTTTTAAACCATATGTGTTGTGTTGGTGCCCTCGTTTCATTGACTTCAGTTCTTTAAAAAACTTTCTGGATTCATTTTTCTGGTGATTAGTTTCCATATCTTTGATTATATTTAGGGCTGTACCGGATTCAAATTTTTGAAATCCGGCCGGAGCCGGATTTGGCCGGATTTATGAAGTGAGATCCAGCCGGAGCCGGAGCCGGAGCCGGATTTACAAATAAAAAAAATAAAAATAAAATAACATACTACATCACTTGACTTAGGTGAGTGGAGTCACTCGACTGTTCATTACTGCAGTTCATTACTATAGACATGACAATGATGACATATACTCATATTAAATCATTTAAATGTAAAATAATTACATTCACAGTAGAATAAGTAATTAAGTAATATTAAGTTCCATAAGTTCAAGATGAAACATAATACATAAGCACATAATGCTAATTTAGTAATTTTAATTGTTAGTTTTCAGTTTCAGTTTTTAGTTTTCACATTGTTTTCAGTTGGCAAATTATCAGCTCAGTTACAACTCACAACAACAGTACACTGAACAGATTGAATTTATTGAAATACATTCATTTAGTAATTTCACTATTTCAGTCAGTCTTCATTATGGCTGTGAAGTTGAACTCTCAGAGTCAAGAAGGGACGAGTTGTATTTCAGGAAAATCAACGTCTCCGCATTTTGTGGTAAAAGGCTACTACGGTGGTCAGTGATAATGTCTCCTGCAGTACTGAACAGCCTTTCCGATGGCACACTTGTAGGTGGTGGTGCAAGAAATACCTGCGCCAGCCTAGCCATACTTGGAAATCTTTGCTTATTGGCATGCCACCATGAAACTGGATCTGACTGTCGAGTTTGAAGTGTGTCTGACAGGTACTGAGTCACCTCAGTGTTAATGCTGTTGCCTTCGGCACTTGCAGAACGATCTGCGGTGGGATTTTCCTCGACAATTGTGTCAAAACAGCTCCATAGGCTGGACTCGTACTGTGTGGCAGTGCTCACAGAAGTCAAAACACTAGTACTACTACTACTACTAGTAGCTGATGGATCCTGTGGACTGACTGTGTTTGCTGAATCAATAATGGAGTTAGCTGCTAACAGCAGATGGGCTCGTGCATCACTTCTACCAAGTTCGGAGAAGAAGCACAGCTTGAATCGAGGATCCAGTAGTGTGGCACAGGTGTAAATACTGTTGGATTCAATGTCCGCAAATCTGCTGCTAACAGCTTCAAGCAGGGCTGCTTTCATAGTTTTGATCCCAGCATCACTACCTTCTTTCTGGAGGAAAGCCGTGAGTGTTTTCACTAATGGGATCACAACTGATATTGATGCCTGAGCTGCACTTATTTCACGTGTGATTTCTTCAAATGGTGCCAAAGTAGCTACCACATTCTCCGTGACTGCCCACTGTTGTGCCGTTAGCCCAGTTACCGAATCAATTTCAAAATTTTCAACACAGTACAGGCTGATGCTGCGCCGTTGTTCTAACAGACGTCGTAACATATAGAACGTTGAGTTCCATCGTGTTGTCACGTCCTGGATAAGCTGATGTTGTGGTAGGTTTAATTCATTTTGAAGTTCATGCAAACGACTGGTTGCTGAAGAAGAGTGTTTGAAATGTCCTACCAATTTTCTTCCAGTACTGATGATGCCAGCAACATACTTTTGACTCAAAAGACCATCACGCACACACAGCTGCAGTGTGTGTGCAAAACATCCAACACTTGAATAGCTGCCATCACGAAAGCATTTGGCAATGTTGAATGCATTGTCTCTCACAACAACATGGCACTTCTCACGTGCAATTGACCACTCATCCAGCATCATTTCAAAATGTGCAAGCAAGTTTGTGGCCGTGTGATGTTCATCACATGCAGTACAATGGAAGACTACACTGCGGAGAACGAAGGAGTCTGTTAACCAATGGCCAGTGAGGCCCATAAATGACTGAGTGGTGTGTTCAGCTGTCCGCGTATCTGTTGTGAATGATATGTAATCAGTGTCAGATATCATTGCTGCAATTTTTACCTTCAGACGTTTACACATGTCAGGAATGATATGTTCAGCAAAGTACTTTCTTGAAGGCAATTCATACCTTTTTTCCATTGTATGCATCAACTCTCTGAAACCTGGTCGTTCCACTACTTGAAAAGGCTCCATATCTATGGCTATCATTCGGGCTACGGCATCATGAATGCGTTTAGCATTGGGACTGTTGATGTCCCAAATTTTGGCCCGGTCCCATGCCTGCACAATTGACTGCTGGGTACTGCTGCTTGCTTTGTGCAAACACGGTCCCAGATTCATCATAGATGTGGTCGCCAATACACTGGCCTTCAGTGATGCTTTCTTTTCCATCATTTCGTCATAGCTTTTCTTGTGCATCGATCGCAAATGGGTCTGCATTGATGATGTTGAGAAGTCTTTGGGGCGATCTGATCGTCCACGCGATAACTGTTTGTCACACAACTTACATATTACCTTCGCTGAATCATCGTCTTTAACCTTGAAGTAATCCCAAACGGCGCTGTATGACTTAGATTTTGATGCCATTTTATTTTATGGGCAAGACCAAAGAAATTTACGAAAATAAATATTCAAGTCCCACAAACTCATGAAGTAATGCACCATTAAAATTCAAAATGAGTGTTTTTTTCTTAAAATTCTTATTTACATCAGCGAGAAATAGTAAACCGGAAGTGCTACTGTGCTATTGCCTAAAATTCGACGTGGCCTCATGAAACATGTACAGAAAATTCACGTGACTAGGCAACACAAATCCGGCCTAAATCCGGCAAAACTGGACCGGAGCCGGAGCCGAAGCCGGATTTGTAAAAATGGCCGGATTCCGGATTTGCCGGAGCCGGAGCCGAAATCCGGTACACCCCTAATTATATTACTCATATATTCTCGCTTCTGCTGTTGAACTATTTTTGTAGCCTCTTTACATTCATTTCTATATTGCTCTTCCTTATGGATATTGTTGATGTCATTTAACCATAAATGTCTGGCATTCTTTTTCCTAATGACTGCTTCTTCACATTTTTGATTGAACCATCTGTTCTTTCTATGCGTGGTTAACATACTGAGACATTCTTCTGCGGTAGATTGAATTGTATTCTTGATGTTCAACCAAGTTTGGTCAACGCTTTCCTCCAACGGGTTTTGTAGAATTTCAAGTTTACATTTTATTTCATCTGTAAATTTCTCTTTCACTGTAATTTCTTGTAGCTTCTCTCTGTTATATGTTGGGTGTAATCTTTGCAATTTAGTATAGAAAGCTCTCTTAAGTTTTATTTTAAATTTTGCTCCAACGAGGAAGTGGTCGCTGTGGCACTCAGCTCCTCTATAACTTCTATGTTTGATGCATTTCTGTTGTTAATTAAAATGTGATCTATTTGATTATAGGTTCTCTTGTCACATGATTTCCAAGTTTGTTTGTGTCCGAATTCGAGGCTTATGTATCTGTTTCGTAACAAAATAGTTTTTACAAAGGTGGGGATGTTAACCCCACGCTTCAACCCTCAACGTGGAGGACCAGGGTGTTTCTCTTTGTCTGTTCTCTACCTTTTTACCTGTCCGGCTTGGGAGGCCCTGCTGGTAGCTACGCTACCGTCGGCATAGCTCTCAGAGTCATTGAGAAACTCAAGCTCCCCCACCATGACAGTTTACATGTAAAAATGTAATTATGTAGTTTGTGGTGAAGATATAATTATTTAGTCTTTAGGCAAAGATAGAATTCTGTCTCCAAGTGAAAGTAGAATTTAGCCTATTGGCAAAGATAGAATTTAGTCTGTTGTTGAAGATAGAATTACTTAGTGTATAGAACATGGCATTTAGTCTATAAAGATATATTGTATACCTCCAAGGCACTCTTAGATGTGGTATAAAGTAACAAATATTTGTATATAAACTCGTAGCATTGTTTGTATTCTATTCACTAATACAGCCTATGACACAACACCAGCACATAAATGAAAGTAGCATTTCTGAGAATAAGCATCTATTCTGTGGCAACATAGTCTGAGTCACAGATCATTTCACTATCACTAAACTAGGAAATCAATTGGGGAACCCGTTGAGGCCACTGAGACAGTTACATAAATAAACACACTTAGTACTGTTTGGCGTTCACAGAAGAGGAAGTAGGAAGTAGAGACTAGAAGACACACTAGATAACATAACATTTGAAAGCTATAGTTACCGACCGGAATTTGAACCTGTCACCTCCAAATGGTGACAGAGCCTCACTGCAGGAACAAGTGTACTTCGACACATGACCAACTAGACACTAAACTAGCTTATGAATTTAAATATAACAGAAATGTTCTTGCAATATCTAAACATTGAAGAACATTTGCCCCAATGTAGTATGATGTCTTGGAAGCTGACATACTTTGGCCATATTAAATGTGACTTGTTTGGAATCAACACTGATGGAGGACACAGTTTGGAATCAACACTGATGGAGGACACAGTTGCAGGAAGAAGAGACAGGGGTCAACCATTGTGAAGATGAGCGCCAGATATTGCAAACACCTTGGGCATGAACATGCATGGGGCAAGAGAGCGGGCCAGGGCTGGAGATTCTTTTCTGTTGACCTGGTTGAGAGAGACATCCTGAAAAGAACCTGCTGCATGATGAATATAATTAATATGTACATGACAAATAGAATTAATATTCGGGATGGTTAACCCTGTCAACAAATGCCCGCAGAAGTCGGATGTGTCGGCCTAACGGCGCAAGAATGCAGCTTTGCTGTAAACAGACACAACGCAATCACAACCGGAAAAAAAACTCTGGATGAACGCAGAAGAAGAAGAATAATAATTAATATGTTGCTGTGCGCACATATTCTTAATCCAAATGTGCATTACAACATTAACAGTTTCAGAAGCA
Source organism: Cepaea hortensis (assembly GCA_963921405.1). Lineage (NCBI taxonomy): Eukaryota > Metazoa > Mollusca > Gastropoda > Stylommatophora > Helicidae > Cepaea > Cepaea hortensis. The sequence continues at coordinate 72,297,035 of OY992885.1, forward strand.
CTGTTCTAGAGAAGGCATTGTTAATGTTAGCTGATGTGAAATGTCTGATTACCTCAGATTAGCAGATTATTTGATCAGGCTGATTATTCTTCATCTTTCTTTGCCAGACATGAATGGGGAATATGCCTGCCTATTGTCACATAATAACTCTCTCTCTTAAGTCCTTGTCTTGTGCATCTCTATCATTTATTATTTTTATCAGATTTTGTTGATGTGTTTGATTTTTAGCTATTCTCATGCATTATTCCAAACCAGATGTCAGATACATCCTTCAAAAATATATAATGGGATTTATTTGTCTACTGATGATATTAAATTGTGATTATTTGGTTGTCTGGTTTTCCCTTTACAACAAATTTTACTGATGCAACAGAGAGAATTTGATTGGAAATGATAGAAAAAGCTAGACTGTTACCACAAGCAAGGAATAAGTGCTCTATATATAGCAATAGTGCTAGGAGACTTTGAGCTAGTGTGGTTACTGGTGTAGGCAGGAGCCAACATGGATCAGCTGGCAACAAGCGAATTCTTCCTGCATGAAGGTCAGAAACAGGGCTATACCGGACACACAAAGTATGAAGGTCAGAAACAGGGAAACATAAACATGTAACTAGCTTACGCCTATCATTAACTGTTTAGACGATAGCCCACTGAAGAACATGACTGGCATCAACCTATAAGAATCCAAATATAGACACAGTTCAAAATACTGAACAGTACACACTGTAATAGTAAAAAGCAGCGCATGTAAATACAGTGGTTGAGGCTTTTATAAAAGTAGTTCTTAAAGCCACACACGAATCAATGCCTAGAGGAGACAGATAAAAGAACTGGAGCATCAAGTTCAACTTAACTGAATGAAAGTGGAGGAGCAGGTGGGCAAGTATTACAGCAAACATTGTGACAACCTGCTGAGCAAAATAAAGCTAGAAATCCAAGACAGTGTAGGGACTGATGGTAGACTACTGTGGATTTGAACACAGATATGTGGCATAAAAAAAAGTTGAGTGTGCCAGGTTTTATCCCATACGGCTTAGTCTCTTTCCGCAGTGTGGAAAGCGTCACATGAAGCATGAACTCCATAGCTCCAACGACAACCCTCAGGAGTCTTCGAAACATGCACACTTGAACTGAAGGAATCGAACCCATAGCCTTCAGAGCCAGAGTCAGACGGCTAGATATGTGGCAATGTGTAGCCATCATTCTAGTATCTTTTAAATGCGGAGACACAGTAGTGACTAAAAAGAAAGCTGTGCTTATATTTATGACCAAAAGACATACACTTTGCCTGCTAAGAGAGCGGCAACTAAGCAGGTACAGAAATTACAAAAGACAATGGCAAAGCACACAAGAGAAACTGTAGATGGCAGAAAGGGTGCAAAAGGAGAAAGTTGAGGAGTTCAAGTTTCATGCAGCAGAGGCCAAAATAGCTAAATGGGATAGCTTCATGAGTGAACTGGGAGGTGATAAGATTGGGTTGATTCTAGAAACTACACAGACAGATGCGTAAAAAAGACCAGCCTACCACAATGCCAACAATATAATGGAATTCACGTGACCCCCGGGAAGGTTAACCCGGTCAACTAATGCCCACAGAAGTCGGATGTGTCGGCCTAACGGCGTAAGAACGCAGCTGTGCTGTAAACAGGCACAACGCAATCACGTCCGGAAAAAAAAAACTCCGGATGGACGCAGAAGAAGAAGAAGAATTCCCATGACAACGAACAAGGAGAAAGAAGAAGCTTTCCTGGAGAGGTTTATAACACAGACAGATCACAACAACAGAGAGAGTAGGGAAGCTATTAGAGAGCCGTTAGCAGTTTTCATCAAGGATGACAGCTATGAGGATGTACAAGTAGAAAAGAAAGTATGTATTGAAAACAGCGAAGGACACTGTGCCAGGACCTGATGGAGTCAGGTACTCATATATGAAAGATATGAGCGATGGAAGGACACTGCGCCAGGACCTGATGGAGTCAGGTACTCACATATGAAAGATATGAGCCATGGAGATTTGGAGGAGATGGTTACTTGTTTTAATCTGAGCATTAGCCCAGCATAAGTGCCCCAACAATGGTTGCACAGCTTGTTATTTCCACTACTCAACCCAGGCAAGGACCATGCAAGACTTCACAGCTGTAGGATTATCACTTTGCAGAATACATTTGGCAAGGTATTGGACACAATTATTGCTGCAGAAATTCTTGGAAAGGGTCAAGCTACTCTCAAGAGGAATTATATGGAAGCTGCAGCTGCAGAGATGTGGTTTTATAGAAGAAAGATGAGAACACCATGGATAGACACCAGGCGTCATGAAGATATCTTGACAGAAGTTAACTCCTGGCAGAGAGAACTGGCTGCTCACATCAGAAGAAGACGGCCCACATTCTTTGGACATGTCATGAGAAGGAGGAAGCTCAAGTACGTCATGACAAAGGGAAAGTTTTTTTGGGGGGGGGGGGGGGGGGGTGTGTGCGGGAGAACCAAGATAGAATGTGCTGAACAGTTTGATATCATGACATGGCGAAACAGTATCAGCAATTATTGTCAGCACACGAGACAGACAGTTGTGGACAGACATTATCATCACCAACACCACACAGCAAGGACTATAGGAAAAAGATATGAATTACATACTCTTTGGAGAAAACAGTGCTTTGGGTGTCTTTATGGAGTGTTAACATTCTTTTGTGATCTGCTTAGTGTTGACTGAGAAGAAAACTGAAAGTGGTTGGAATCATTTTTGAAGTAAGTGATCCACCTACGGTAATTTATTAGGTGTGAACTGAGTTAAAAACACTAGTGGTGTTTTGATTGTGTAGATAATTAATATATGATGATTTGTTTGATATATATGAGGTGGGCTAAGACAACTGCTGTTTTGATTATATTGGGAGTAATTGGTGATTTGATTATCTTGGAATAAGATTTGGTTGAGAACATGTAAAGTGTTTTGGTTATGTCGAGGGTAATTGTGATTTGCTGGATATAAAATGAGTTAAACATGCATATATAATTACACATTTCTTCTCTTGCTGTTTGTAGTTCCATAAAGAAGTATCTTGAACTGGATCTTGGACCACAAGAAGAATTTTCTGCTCTGAAAGGTCAATGTTATGAGTATTCTGACAGGGATTACACTTACAGGTTGTGTCCCTTTGACAAAACCTCGCAGAAACCTAAAGGTGGAGGCATAGAGACCAATTTAGGGTAAGCATCTGTCAGTTGTTTGTCATTCCACAGCCAATGTTTGGGAAACCATTACACTCTTCAACCAATACATAAAAGTAACTGATTATCTGAAGTTAAGGAATAGTCAGTTTTTATGAAAATGTGTCCTACAAATTGTGTTGGCTCTAGTGGGAGATTGAATCATCATTATTATCTTCCACTTTTGCCACCAAGCTTTGTGGGGAGTAATAGTTGAGGTTTCTGTGCCAGATAGGCGACCCACTGGAATGTGTCATTCTGTGATTGTACAATGTCTTTGATGTTCTCAATCCATTTTCATTTTGGGCACCCTCTTTCTCTTGTATCAGATCTTCTTTGATGTAATGCTAGTGCTGGTAACTGATAGTGTTGCATTTTCTTGAGACAGCTGAACTATTAGATCTTTTGCTTTTCGGTATATGTGGGACACTATGTTGATCCAGCAGTCTGCTGATAACATCATTTCTTACTCGGTCTCAGTTAGTTAGGTTTCCCTGATGAAGAACTCTACACTTCTTATCTTCATATGTTGCCCTTATTAAGTTAATGATTTGTTTTGGGGATTCCATAGTGCTGCATCAGCTTCCAAAGGGGTTCCCTAACAATGCTGTCAAAGGCCTTTTTTATAATCCACAAATCCAACATAAAGTGGCAAGGGAAGCTCAATTCTTGGCTCTATTATAATGCGTATTATGACTATCTATATATTGTATCTTTGCTGTGAATATTATTTCTTAGACTCATGATAACTGTTGTTTCATAGACTCCCGGTAACTGTTTTATACTGTCAATCTGGTGATATTCTATAGAATTATAAATGAGTGTCATTTCTTAATCTCTTAACGTATTTTATTTCATAAGGTCACAATGAGTATTATTTTGTAAAGTCAAGATGTGTGTTATTTGTTATGGCCAATGTGAATGTTATTTTGTAGGGTCAAGGTGGGTGATTTTGTTTCTTGTTTGATGGTCAGAATCTGTCACTCAACATGTTCATGGTTTCTTATGGTCAAGATGAGTATTATTCTGCAGGGTGAAGATAAAGTTATTTCTCAGGTCAAGATGAGTTATTTTCTCAGGAGCAAGATTTTATTTAGTAGGGTTGGTCAAGATGGGTGTTAATTATGATCAAGATGAGCATTATTTTGCAGAGAGAATCAGCTTCACTCCACCATGTTTTTACCCCATCTGGCTACATCTCTCTTTGGAGAACAGTAAGCCACCTACTGAGAGTATCACAAGCTCCATAGCCCCAGCAATGACCCCCCAGAGGTTTCCAGAATATTGCACTTATGGTCGGAATGTCGCAGTCTGAAAATAAACGCTTAACCTTCAGACAGCTTGGCCACTTTGTCACATAGATGAGAGAGAGAGAGAGAGAGAGAGAGAGAGAGAGAGAGAGAGAGAGAGAGAGAGAGAGAGAGAGAGAGAGAGATGATGCAGACAATCTGGATCTAGAGACGTCCATAATGAATTTAACATATGAAATGATATTTAACAACCAGATGACTTACGTCAATTGTATTCAAAGTAATGTTATGTGTCGGCATGTACAGTAGGGGTTTGAATTTATAATGTGTATATGACATTCTTTCAGGGTCTGGGGTCACTGGTATGGTCCAGAAGAGGATAAATATGATGCTATGAAATATGAAAATGGTCAAGGTTGTTGGAATGGCCCAAATCGATCCTGCCATGTAAGTGTGTATGGTTATTTATGGACTTAACGCAGTAACTGCCAGATAGAAAACATACTGTGACAAAATTATTTACGTTTTTCAGCCAGACATGTCTATAATTTTGTCTGTTTGTAAAATTCTAGACATATTTTGTCTTATATTAATAAATATGTGGATGAGTTGCCAGTATTTAACTGATTGCCTGCCGGAGACCGAATGGTCGGTTCTAGAGCCCAAATTTGGCACCCAAAGTCCGACCAAACGGTTCCGTATATATAGTGCTTTAATTGATCCATTTCTCCTTTCCAGTCCACAATTTTTAGTGTCCCATTGAATTAAACTTTAGAACGAAAGATTTCCCTTCCGCACGTGTGCAAAAACATGCATGGTCCGTGTTCATTTTAAGGAGAAATTGAGATTCGAAATGATTGTTGATATTTGTTGTGATTCAAAATTCGAAGTGACAATACCTTCTGGTACTGGACCTCATATATTTTAATAAAATTACCGTTTTAAACAGTTTTATATTATAGTTATTGTGATGTAAAAGACTTTGTGAAAGATTCTAAAACCAACCATATGCAGTAGTCAGTTAATTATTTAGAAGACGGTCATAATATAAACAGAAATCTAACAGTGACAGTGACAGAAAATTATGTGCTTCATAATTTTATGATTTCATTGTGTTTTATTCGTGTTATGGAGCAGTTCTTGTGATATTCTTGAACACAAGTGGTGTGTGTAACATTATTCACTAAATTTAACTGGATTAGCGGCTTCGGATAGAAAATAACGCCTTGGTAAGTGAATTTTTTTCATAATTTTTAACACTTTAATTTAAATTGTTATTGCTAAAACTCTCATTATTGTCATAATATTTGTAACCTATCAATTAATTATTAACACTGTCATGTTCCCTGTGCAATCCTCTTTAATTTGATATGTAATACAATGCATCTGCTACCATTTTAATCATTTTAAATGCATTATTGTGACACACCCCTACTTCAAATTTTCTGCCTTGAATTTCTGTTTGGTCAGGACCGCATTTTTGTTTGGCAGGTAATCAGTTAAATGATTGTTTGAACTGCATGAAGTGTGTCGCTATCTTTGGCTAATGGTAGATAGTGGGTTAACTGCCTTATTTTGGGTCTGTCTGTCAAGACTTTATGAATGGATATGACCATAGTTCACACACTTTGATCTTGTTACTTCATTATCTCATGATATTCTGTTGTGGAATGTACAGAAACCAAACCTTTTGAAAGGGGAGTATCCGTATTGTTTCATAGTATCAAATGTACAGGCTAATGTAATTGGAAAAGGAGAAAATGATGCTAAGTGCAGCATGTCATTCTTGCACTGCAGACAAGTCCATAGGTGTGCTCAGAACCTTCCCCCAACAAATGCATCAGCATCCACCGGCTAATAGTAAACGATGAAGTAATTGCTACAGTGGTTTTAATCCTTTGAATTAAATGACAAGTTGCTTTAATCATTCAAGTGAGCAAACATGACTTGGCGGTACACAGTAGTATTTGGTGTGTCCTGGAAGATGAATAAAAACAAACATATAAGATGTGTGTCCTGAAAACTAACTTTGTCGACATTGAGACAGCCTAGAAATACCCTCGTAAGATTTGACCTCTGAAAATATAATATTTTCATGTGAAACACACTCCCTTGATCACATGACACCTGGAATCACTTACTAAATATTTGCTTCAAATGTCACAATTTTTCTTTTGTAAAGGAAATGTTAAATTGTTGAACAGTTGAACATTTTTCATTAATACGAGGGCGAGTCAGTAAGTAAGTCACACAGTTCTGTGGGATGGCAGGTAAATGTAGTCGATGTTTTCTGCAGGTGTCATTAGGTGACAGCAACATCAAACTTTATATTCCCGTTCATCAGGTGGCGCTAGGTATCGCATGCGCAGAGCATAAACAAAATGGCCACTGTACTTACGGAGTGTACAACCAAGGAGCAATGTGCTGTTGTGCGTTTTTTATGGGCAAAAGGACTGCCTGCAAAAGACATTCATAAGGAAATGCTTCCTGTTTATGCTGTCCTGTAAAGTGATGCATAGCTGGGTAGAAAAACTTTGTCAAGTGCGCTAATGATGCCTAAGTTGAATGTGACGTGAAAACGTGGTTTAGAAAACAGAGCATGCAGTTCTATGCAGCCGATTTCTTCTTCTTCTGCGTTCATCCGGAGTTGTTTTTTTTCCGGACGTGATTGTGTTGTCCCTGTTTACAGCAGAGCTGCGTTCTTGCGCCGTTAGGCCGACACATCCGACTTCTGCGGGCATTTGTTGACCGGGTTAACCTTCCCGGTGCAGCCGTGTTGGGAGGACTAATAAA